>OX063271.1:4352500-4382500 GCA_944039245.1 Nebria salina
CAGATATAATTTGATAAATATATATTTCCATACCTACATAACCATGGCAACATAACTAGAAAATGCAAGAATTTCGGCAGCAATTTTCTTGTAATTGGTACACTTTTCAAAAAGCTTTTCAAACAAAAGTTATAAGATATACTTAGATGTAACTTCGTTCACAAAAGTTTAAAATACACGGTATTTTAAAATAATTATGCCAAAATTATATTCCAGAAAAAAATACATTCAATATAAATTAACTTTATTCAACGGTTAACAGGCTATTATAGCATATTGTGGTCTACACAACAAGAATTTTCTTCATGTGGTAGATTAACCCTGTGGCCTTGCCTGACTCTTACCTATCACACTTCAAAGATCACTGTCAACATTGCTGCGTATTGTCTATAATAAAATAAACAATTTAATAAATAATTTAGCGCTTTCGACGCAAAATCAAATGCGAATAGTTAGGTACTTTTGACGGTTTAAACCAAATTGGTATTATTTATAATAATAGTATATATGAAGTATATATTACTTTCATGGACGCAAGCCCATTCATATATTCTAGATTTGATTGTTTAGGGTTCTATATAATGCGCATAGTAATGCTTTTATGTGAACGCGTTGAATGTGAAACAATCCATGGACACGGCTTCCGTTCAGCGCCAATTCTATCAAGTTGCGGATTAGAGTACAACACACTAACATTCCAAAGAACGCTAGCTATCGCAAGAAAACCGTATTTATCCATTTAATCGGTATAATGCCTCTTTATGTGATATTGCCAGTTGATATGCTTGTTTTCAAAAATAAAATATACCAACGTACAACTGTATGTACATGATACAAAATTAATAAGAGGAACATGTCCACTATTAGAAAATTAGGTTCACAAATTGAATCATCTTGAAGCAAATAATAAAATAGGATTGATTTTAGTTGTTTACAAATAAAAAATATGCGCAATGGCTTGTACTGAACTTTGTTATACGTATTTTATTTAGATAAGAGGAATATGCAAATACAAATTTTTAAGTTAATGATAATATAATTTTTAAAATAATCTAAAAAAATATTATTTTACTAATTTATAATATTTTACTAATGTTTGAAAATAGATATAATATATCAAATTCCAAATTATTTAAAACTATTTTATTTTTTCGTTGAAATTATTGATCATTTATGTAAATATAATTAAATTTAGAAAAAAAAATTATTTGCAAATATAATCTGGAAACATAAATAGCACCGTATATCAATGTTCATTTAGATGAGCAATTTTTGATAAAATTTTAACGAAAGATCTAGTTGCTTACATATTTTATTCAGTAACTTTACGAGACATTAAACCACTAATAAAGTTTTACAGCTGAAGAGGTAGTATTAAATAGTCCTTCTGATATGTATGTAATCGGATAGTAAATATTGCGATGCGCATATTTGTTATTGCAGACAAACGAAACAAAAAATGATATGCTTTCCTGTTATTAAATATCACATTTATTTCTGCAAATGTGTTTTATTAATTATCAGTTGATAATGGATATTTATAAACCAGTACACGCACAGCTCATTTTGGCGTGGACGCGGCTGGCAACGCTTATAGGAGAGACATTACAACATTCATTCGTAGAGTCCATACAGAGTGATAACGACAACGACGTCGTTGATTACTACTAAAGCTGCAACACACACACACACACACATACACACACACATGCATGGTTATCTAGATAGTACATGTATGCAATATATGGAACACATTTTCCAGTTTTGCAGAATTTTATTGGACATACGATTCTGTGTATTGTCGTCACACACATGCATACTCTTTTACACTCACCGTTAGACGAACAATGGAGATGAAATTTCCAGAACGATCAATACCAACGGTAGATATGCCGTTGTGAAACTACTATCATATTATGACTAGTTTGGGTATATGGTAGACATATACGCACATGTTCGAATTGTATTCCAAAAATACAATACCAACGTTCTCTTAGTATGTATGTACATACATCATGATATAATGCGCACATATCACATCCTACAAAATGAGAATCAGATTTGCCCATATGTTTATTAAATCAACTATTGCTATATTGGAGAATCAAAAACCGCTGGGGTTTTTTTTTGTAAATCTGTATTATTTTCGCGTCTTTGTCGATTTTATGTCGCCACATTGTAACCCCTGTGATAAAGGGCTTGTAGTGACATGACCAGATAATGACGTACACAGTTCGAAGGACACGGAAAAATCGAAGCAAAATCCCGTTGAACATGTGGTCAGTTTTCGGAATGTCAATTGTCAAAAGTGTTATTTTATTTTGTAAAAACTGCGTCAATTATTTTCTTGTTATTCAGTGATTTTCATTTCAATTTCTAGTGAATGAATGACAAGTTGCGAAATTAAAATTTATTAACATGGAATATAAATATTACGTTTTTTTAACAATATACAAACAATGTTATTAATAAATTGTAACTATTAATAGTGACGGAATACTTTGATTATGCATCTTAAACATTAAATAGCATTTTAAAATTACCGCCTTCAATCGTTAACTAATTATTTAATATCGTAGCATAATAATATTTTTACATTATAAATATAGTTGCTAAATGATAACTTAATAAATATATTTATATTAACGGATCATGAAATAATTCGATTTTATGATTTTAATGGGAATATACCTTTTGGATGGAGATTATTTTTGGCTTAGCAAGAAAATATTCTATTCTTGAAAACAATATTTAAACCAGAAGTGCATGTTTACTCTTGTCAGTTTTAGCAATGTCTGCAATAACTCAAAAATCGTTGTACTTACAACTAAAACAGTAAGAATAAACATCTGCAGTGTCATGCACCGAACTTTCTTATACGCATATGGGTTAAACCACATCGTAGTTACCTTATTTTTCTAATTAATAATATTTGTTCTAACCTTTATATCGCTTTTACAGTAAATATATTTCTTAGAAACAATATGTCAAACTTCAAATTATTTATATCTATTTTGTTAAACAATTGACAGGCGCAGATGATACGATTTATGTAAAAATATATATAATAAGCAGAAATTTATTTTGAAACCAGTACTCTTTTTGGAAAAATAATTCAAATAAAAGTTGTGCTAAATATAAATACCTTTAAATTTTGTTAATGCAATTTTTCTGTAACTGTAACCATTTTTGAGTAATTGCAGAAACTGCAAAAAATGACTAGAGTAAACAGGCACTTCCGCTTTGAATTTTTTTTTCAAAAATAGAAGGTGCACAACCCAGGCATATGCAGATCTTGAGTTTAAAGTTTCATAATTTTAGCTTCAACCGTTTAGGCTGTAGAGAACATACACACACACAGACATACACACACACACACAGACGGACGTCATTCCGAAAATAGTCGGAATCGATTCAGGGAAGGTCAAAACATATATTTCCGTTAAAATCTCGAGTTCGAAATTTTTCATGATTACAATACTTACTTATACTGCGTATAAGAAAGTAAAAATTAGAGACATTACTATTTCAAATAATTTTGTATGTACCGATAGCAAAGAAATCGCTATTAAAAATTTGTAGTAATTATCCCCCTTTTCTAAACAAAATGCTTATAAAAATGCGGATATTTTGTAAATAATAATTCACATAAGTCTGTTAGGGAGTAGTGACAGGTGATAGCTTAATTTTGTTTTAAGATTTTTAAAATTTTAATTCACGAAGGCTTTATTCAAAAACAGGACTTTTTATTAATACTTTTTTAAAACATCATTTAGACATTTACTATCCTTTAAAAAATTAAACCTTTAGCGTATGTTTAATTTTTATTTAGCCAAGCTGACAAAGCGAACCAACTGGTATAAATAGTAGGGTGAAATATCCCCTTACAAATAGAGATTTGTACTTGAACGTAAAGCTATACAAAAAATTAATTAAATTTGAATAGAATCGGTTGCTTGTTAGTGTAATTTAATTATGATATAATAAAATCTCATACATTTTTATAATGTTACAGTTTATATTTTATGCGTGATAAATAAGGCATTTAAAACAAACTATTTTTTATAAACCGTTTGGTTATTTTAAGACCTTGGCATGCGACACAACAGATGCTAAATGTACCTTTCGGTAACATCAAATAGCTTATCTTATTGCCATTAAAATGTAACGGTAGACATTCAAAATGACAGCGCAGACCATCTGTTCCAGCCAATCTGTATGCTCGTAAATAAAAAAAAAAAAAACAGAAATCGTTTTTATACTTCACATAAACATACACACTTTTGCCCAACTTGTTCTGTAATTATTCACTGCGCTTAAAGTTGTAGATCAACGCGTGTTTATTTTTAAAATACTCGGAAATTTGTCTAGAAGCTTAGAAGATTGCCGCCCGTTATTCATCGTCATAAATGTGTTTATTACGATGCAAACACATTTTGAGAAAATATATTGAATTTTTTCTTGCATGTGCGTATGTATACTTACCTTGGTTCTGTGGCCAAAAGAAATGAATTTTATTGCTCTGAGAGTTGGTATTACTTGTGGGCTAGCAATATGATTTCTCTCAGGTATTGGCAGTACTGTTAGCGCAAACGTGTTGCGTATGCTTCCAGCCTTTGCGATTGCACCCTTTTATTCCATTACATTTTGAAAATGTGTATATTGCGTCACGTTCTCCGCGTATATGTATTATGAATATCAATGACATTTTTACTTTCTTCTCCTTTGTGTGTACTCCGGTGTATGTATGTTTATTTGTTAGTGTGTGTGTATTTTGTAGCACATACTATAAAACTGTGTAACGGATATTTGAAAGGATATATCTGTTGAAACGGCTGCAAAACATAACATGAAAAATTTATCGCCATAAGCGGTTTTCTACACAAACACGCGCATACTATGATAATTCCAAATTATAAAAAAATCAATATAATAATAGACAGTATTGTTACCATTTACTACTTACTGTAAATTTTTAACTTAAATGTGAAATGTATTTAATTTAAATAAAGGTCTGTGCGATATAGATACTTCTGTAGTACTGACAGAAACATATGGGATAATTTACTATTTCCGTTCTCCAATTTTTCAGAGATACCAATTATTTTTCGGAATACATTTTTGAATCTCGCTTAAACTCCAAAATGTCTAATCCCAGGTCAAATGAAATTATTGCTTATCAATTTCTAACAATAACACATATTTGGTAAATTACACAACATTTACTGAAAACCGCATGTGCAGCGGTCAAACACACGTACAGAAATCCTGTAAACATAAAGTTGAAACATTTTAACTTTAATCAATACGATGGAATATGTTATTTAACAACTGTTTTATTATTAAGGAGCAATTATTGGTGGGATTTTAGTCTTAGTTTCATTATTTATTTCATTAGACTCGACGTTTGAACATCACCTAAACCTTCTGCAGGAGATCGAATATCGTTTTCAATATGAATATTTAGTCGTTAGAACAAATCGAAATCATATAAATATGAAAAACTATTAGATTAAAATAAATCATTTATTATATAACATAATATATAATAACATGCATTTATAGATTAATGTCTAAATTATAACGAAATAAAAATAATTATAACGAAATAAAATATTATTAAAGTAGTATTAAGGTTATTTACATATTATAATTAAATAACTTTCAAAATAGCCATCTTTAAATTATACGAGGTATATTATTTTTTTAAATAAAAAACGTTACAACCAAGCTATAGATTCTAATCAAATTAAATTGAATATGTGCATCATTGCTATAATTCTTCATATTCACTGTTGAAAAGTTAAAAACATTGCGGCTTATAATCTATCCCGCCTAGTGCACTTCAAATATATGATGAGGATTAAATGTCTTAAAGGATTTCTAGGCAACTTAATGTTAATCCTATTTGTAATTCTCATGTTCGCCAGATGCTTACGTTTTGTAAATCGAATCTCTTGGATTTCAACGCAACCACACGAATTTTAGAGAATCCGCATGAATCATGGGAACGCACAAAGAAGAAGGCTTCTATCTAGTTTCACTCAATTTGGAAGTGTAGGCGACATTTTTTACTTTTGGCGATAATGCGTTTTGCAATGCCTGCTGCCGATGGCATTATTCATTTTTACTTATCCATTTCGCGAAAGCAGATTTTAGTATCCTAAAGTCATGAATTAAATATGTATTTCATGTTATTCTATTTTTCGTGCTTGACGGTTTCTATTGTATATTCGTTTATAATTTTTCTAGAAGAGAATGAGTACAAATACCATTCGGCAGCGGCCTATGGTTATAAATTGATATGTGTATGGAAGCAAAACATCCATATCTTTTTCGTCACTCCTAACATTTTTAGCCACCAAGTCTCTAATTAAAATAAGTTGCATATGTAGTCTAGGAGAGCGTTAGACCTCGGCAATCAGCACGTGTGTGTATTATTTTATGTATTTGTTTTAATTTAAACAGAAGCAAGAATAATAATGTAACAGTATTTTTTTTAAAACTACTGATTTTCATTCGAAAAGTACTACATCTGGCGTTTAAAAGCAATTACATAGGCCAGGAAGCAGGTGTTAAAAAGGAGAAAAATCAACCACCGTAAACTGATTATCACGGCGACGTTTTAATCGCCTTTGCTGCGTGTGTTGTACAAAAACAAACGATTGTTTATTAGCCGTAAAATAAAGAGATCGAATTGTATTTTTAAGCTTAAATGCTATTTCATCGAATATAAAGGCTCACTATTGGAAATGACATATACATATGTTAACAAAAACATGAACTGAAGGCCATGCCTGTCTAAGATGGCGTATTATATACTGTTGGTAACATATGCCATAGAGTGGAAAATATATAAAAGTATTACACACTCCTACGCTTCAATTTGGAATAAAACGTGAGGATATATTTAATAATCAAATCTGACAATATAAAATTTTTACTCTGTATGTGCGTATACTATATGTAATTGATATCACAGTTGAGGAAATTGTTGCCACAATATATAGAGTTGACATTAAAAAACAAATCTAACTAGTATTAAGTAATTGTAGTTTAAATAAAAATCATTTTTTTTCTGTTTTTTCCTATAGCTATATTATGAAAGAAATCTTGTTGATGTAAAATGTAATTGGAACTGAAACTATAAAGTGGTAACTGTTCCAAGCATCGGTCCGTCTCTGCGTTCTGCGTCACGTACAATTTTATATAAAACTTCTAAACACATTACACGTAGCTGCGTGATAATAAATGTCAAGTGGAAACGATAAATCGCAGCGTATTGACTGGGAATTTAATAAAACCGACACACTCAACTCTATATGTTTCTTTAAATGTTATTCCAAAGAACCACGATAGAAGAAATATACGTTCGAGATAGCTGACCAGCTCGTCGTTTCCAACCATGCCAATAACCATAAAAAACATATGAGCTTCACCACATTTTCCATCCACAAATCAAGACCTCCCTGATGAAAACCTCACGGGATTATATAAAATTTTATTTTTAAGTTTGATATTGCAATAACATTTTTCACAATATTGCAAATACAATCTAGCATAAAATAAGAATATTGTGTACCTACTCTTCGATCAAATTATAGGCATATACCTATATCCAATACAAAACTAATATTTAAAGTTTATTTAACATTTAAATAATTTATTCGTTAGTTAGTCATAATATTTTGTAAATGAAATAAATTATATATGTAACGTAAAATAAAATGATTCTATTATTTTTTTGTTGATATGTAAAATTTATATTTTATCAATAAACCTGATTATACTGTATTGACTTTTTTTTATTTCATTGAATGAAAAATTAATTTATTCTGCAAACAAAATCATTAAACACAGCATGGCGACAAATAATATAAGCAAATATCAGAAATATATTAAATTATATTTTAATATAATTTTACAAGCTGTTTTCGACGTTTTTACTTTATTATATGAAGTATTATGTAAGTTTTGTAATCATGAAATATGCTGGTCTCAATATTTTTACGGAAATATACCTTTTGATCTTCTGTGAATCGATTCGGAATTTTTTTGAAATTATTTCTGGCTGTGTGTCTTAAAGTGTGTGCGAGAAAAAGCTCTAAATCTATAACAATTGAATATAAAATTATGAAACTTTGAACTTTAATTTGTATATACTTTAAATAGCATAATAACTATAAGCTAAATTACACTGAATCCCTAAAAGACTATATGCAATATTATTATAACGCAGGCTGCATAATTAGAAAATGAAGGAATGACTGAACGTAAGTGACTCAATAAAGTAAAGTAATATAATTTTAAGCTCGAATACATACTTCGTTATTTGAGAATTTCAAAAGACATCTCTGGTTGCAGCTAAATGGCGAGATATATATATTTTCTGCTCTTTCAATAATACGTGTCCGTATGAGAGCGTGTGCGTGTGCATGTGTGTATCTCAAGTAGTTGTGGATCCGAGGGTCATAGGTCGGTTGCAGACCCGGATGGGGCTGACCGAACTCCCGGAATCACAATGTGAAGTACGTGGAGTTATATCTGAAGAAGACAGGATAATAACAAACAATGATGCATTTGCTTTATATTTATTCAATTTTCTCATATATTTCATGGTTGATGTCAAATTTAAACCATCACTTTGCGATTAAAGCATATTATGCTATTTATTTATTTAATTAAAACAATTTTTAAATGATAAATTGAAAATCTCTCAGTCAATCTCAGTTTTTTATTTTCTGAAAATTACAGCACTTTTGGTTAAATTTACTTGAGTGTACGGGTATGTATGCATATTCGTTCCACATTTTCACCGTTAAATTTATAACAAAGCTTTATGTCACATCAAATAATGGCGGTGTGTAAAAAAAAAAATGGAAATATATCACGTCACACAATGCAGAACGAATCATGACGATTTATCAATCGTAACTAGGTACATGATAATAAAAATATCATAATGGTTAAAATGTTTGGTCGATTTTCAATAACATAATTTATTTTAAATAATGTGAAATATCCTATGTGAAAATATTACATATAAAAGTAGTCGGAGTAAAGCGTAAATTCCTGTTTATATTTCGAAAATAGATTTCAAATAATAATTTGTAAAGAGAATACCAGTTGACAATAATTTTATATGAACGTACAAAATCTTCTTATTTTATATATTAATTGTTCATGATTAACAGAGTTCACACATAAAAAACGCGCTATTTCGCCAACACAAATGTATTTATGAAATTGGATAAAGTTCAAATATTCATTATCAGAATACTTTCCCTTGTATCACATCTAAGTAATTAAAAACTATAATAGGCTAGAGGTCCATAAATAATCTAATGTTCTGTATTTGTGAAAGCACACGAAATAATTCTTACAAACAATAGTAATAAAAATGGTATTTTTATGGGCAACAATGAGACCACAAATGAGACACTAATTTCATGATTGTGTAAATTATTTTAAAGCAAAACAAAAGGTAATGCCAGTGCTCAGATTAAAACGACAAAGAGAAAGTTGACGGTAACTTTAGCTGCGCGATAAATATTCTCAAAATAAAGCGACATTATGTCATGAAAGATGATGCACTGAATGCAACCAAAACAAAAGTTTTCCGGCATACTTTGTCCCCTAAAACAACATTCATTACTTTTAATATTTAATTCGTAACAATTAACTTGAAACAAAACTGTAAATCATTTCCATTGTTTGCCCCCAGAACAATATTAATTTATAGTTACCGGGAAAAAATCTAATAAGCATACATTTGTTCAACGAAAGCTCAGGATTTATTTCAATTAATGAAATGTTTATATTGCTTTTGTCAAGAATATCGCTAAACGTAAACAGGCTTTCGTGTGGTTTTTTGTTAAGTCCTACAATGTTTTCGCTTATGAAATATTCATTGACTCTCATTTTGATTTATCGCTGGAGTAATAACATAATAAAAAGAGACTACAAAGGTATGGAAACATGTTCATATCTTCATCTCAATTACTGTTGAAACCGAAATAGATTCAACTTGGGTAACTGACATTAATATTTATTAGATCTAAATACAAAATCATGGCAATTATACAATTATTTTATCTTATTTTAGTAAATTATTAATAATTCTATACAACAGTTCGTTGTGCTAAAATTTTCACACAATAGAGATAAAAAAGCCGATATAACACAGATATTTTCAAATATTAATGTAAAAAGTTTTTCTAGTTTTTTTTTTTTTACATAGTCATAATTAAACAATATGAACACATCTGCAGTGTCATGCACTGAACTTTCTTATACGCATTTCGGTTGGATCATATTAAGACTATTTTTCTAATTTATAATGTTTTACTAACCTTTGGAACTCCTTTTCACTAAATTATTTCTTAGAATAAATAATAAAAGTCAAACTCCAAAATATTTAAATCTTTTTTTTTCTATTAAGCAATTGACAGGCACAGTTGATACGATTTATGTAAAAATAATTATAATAAGAACAAATTTCAATAACCATTTACTTGTTTCCAAATTTATCCTAGTTTTAAGTGTTCGATGTATGTAAATATAGTTAAATATGAAACCAGTTATTACAAAAATACGTCACAGGATATGCCTGTCCTTTTCCCACTTATATAGGGTCTGAATTTAATTTCCATGTTTCTGGTTTTTACTTGATGATTTGTCCAAATAAGTTAGAAAATATCATTATTGTGAGAATCGTCTGTCACTGCAGTTCGGTTTTAACGTTAGTCTGCATATAAAATGCTATAAATTATTGTTGCTACATAGTGCGGGATAATGTAGACTAGTATATGAACACTTTCAAATATAGAGCAATCATTCGCATTGCTAAATTATAGACTCTTGTTAACGCTAATGGTTTTAAACACTATTAAATTCAATATTTAAATATATACTAAAAAATTCGCGTTTTGTTGTAATATGCCGGGTACAACATAGACATTTATTGTGCGCGCGTGCAAGAAGAGGAACCGGAAATCGGCTCATGCAGATCAACTCGCTTGCAACTCTAAATGAGGAAGTGAGTATACTTTAATAAAAAAATTGCCCTTTTCAGGAAATTATATCGTAATACGGATTTTTATTATAACAGTTCACATTTATACGAGAAATTTATTTCTTTACAATATTAAATACTACACTTGCACACTATTTATTAACATTAGCATGTACCCGAAATAAAATAAAATCGCGTGAGATTTTTGCCGGTCTCGTTTGGTCAGGTTCGGTAACAAGTATTTGCAAATAAATTCGAAAAACTTATCATTTTACTATTGTTATATGTATATATGTTATTTGTATTTATATTTCCATATGTTTTTTCAACTGATTTAACTGAAATTTTATATTCATATAGTTGTCTATGATTTCCAGAAAAGTACGATTTTTTATCTTAATTCGGATTGTTATTATGACAGTTTAAACTTTACCATGAAATTTGTTTTATTCAAAAAACGCAATAATTGTCATTTTTGAGTCAGATCTAAAATGTTTGCAATTTTTATTTGATTAAAGATTGTTTTAAAATAGAACTGCATATAATTTGTATAATTTTGTATAATTTTAAAATATTACTACGTATATAATATATAGAACACCTGTACACTATTTATTAACATAGACTGCACCCGATATAAAATAAAAAGTATTTGCCGATCTCGTCTGATCCAGCTAGGTAATAAGTATTTTCAATTAAATTCATTTTTCTATTGTTATACGTATATATGTTATTTATATTTATATTTCCGTTTGTTTTTTTTTACGTTTAAGATAAAAAAATCAACACAGAAGATAAATACATATTAAAAGCACCGTTCAATTAATTAATAATGATCATTGTAGTGTGCCGTGGAACGTCGGTTATACGCAGCACGGCTGAATTTTTGTTAAAACTAAATTCATAAAAAACGGGGTAAAAAAGGCGATTCTATTATGTATTTTAGTGTTAAAAGTTAACTAATAGACAGCTAATTGATATTCTATAACGTTTATTGTGCGGGGTGACCGATTACATTAGATTTTTGCGAAAATATCAACCATCTACTTCCTGGTTGTTAAAGGTACGGCGTGGCTTGACCATGGCACTCGTAGATCATACACTTGCATGTTAAATTCGTATGTTAATTAATTGTTTTTATTTATTTTCGTTAACTTAGCGGTCCCAATTGATTATTATTGTTTAATAAATGTTTATGTGGGGTGTTTTTAATAGTGTTTAAATATTCTTTAAGATGATTTCTAATTCATTTGCTAATGTTTTAGGGGTGTCCAGTCTACTCAACTCTGCATTTTATTTAGAACAAGTAAGTGATTTTTTGATTTTCTAGCTTGTGCTATTTTCATATTTCCCAGTTTCTTTTTTTCTTTCTGTATTTATTATTTATTTATATGTATGCACTGTGCGATTCGTAACAAAGTGAATAATGTGTAAAGTGTGCCCGCGAGTGTTTATTTATTTGTGAAATAACTACGTAAAATATATGTGATAGTGAGTGATAAAAAATGGTCGTGTGCAAATTTTAAATAAATAATTTCGGGAAATTAAATAAAATGGTTCTTCGCTTCGCTTCGCTGGGAGCACCCACCGTTGGATTTCTGGAGGAAAACAATAGTTTGAAGTCCTTTCTTTGTGTCGGTAACGCGTACTGTCCATCCAGTATGGCAGTTCTGCTACGGTGGCAGATCGTTGTTGTATTTAAATAATAATCTCGCGTTGTTTAGCTTCTCGGGTTTGCAATTTTGGTTGGGGCTTAAATGCGGGTATAGGGTGTTTCGAGGGTGGGCGCGTCGCGAATGAATTTAGTAAGAACTTGCACTGATTGAATTCAAATAAATAGTAAATTTATATAACGCTGATATCATTAGGCGCCATTGCATCTCTCGGTTAAATGTGGATATTATCCTAATGATGAGAGCGATGCAACCTTGGAGCACTAATGTTGTGTAATCAAGGCATGCTAAGACGTAGTTGTAATTTTTAAATTTTAAATAAAATGATGCGTGGTGTTTGTTAATATTGGCGCGTTGCAAATAACCGACTGATGAATCGGCCAAAAAAGCCCATCCGTGCTACTTGTAGTACAGTGGGTGCCCAGTGTATATGACCGCTCCTGTGCCTACTGCTGCACGACCAGGGTGCAGTGGGGCAGTGCGAGGGTTGGTTAGTGCACTGGGAACCAGATTGGTTTGTTGGTTGGTTGGTCACTTCAACTCGATCGCGTACGCTGGGCCCGCCGAAGGAGCGCGGTGGGCCCCAATAACTAACTGTACTTTCACACTTACAGGTTTAAAGTATTTTGGACGTCCCAGTCCTGGTAAACTGGATGTCCCCGCTTTAAAGTTTTCGCAGTGTGTGAGAGTAGACTTGCACACTGCACCCTTTGGCAGTTCGCCTTTTAATCCAAATTTCTTACAGATACGTCAATCTCCACGTGTAACATTATGTCGTACACAATGTTACAATACACGCACGCACGCACATAATTGTGTGTGCCCCGTGCTTACTAGCACAAACCTAGAATAAGTATCTCAAATTATAGGTAGGGGGTGGGAATCTTTCAGATAGGTAGGCGGTGGGAATATATTTAGTTAGGTAGGGCCCCACCGAAGTACGTTTCAAAAATAACTATAATAGTTATCTTTTTCTAATGCTCTAAATAATTAGTATAACTATCGTGTATATGTATATCTCAATGTGGAAAAATATCATTTGTATAAATGGTTTAGTAGGTGGTACTTATTGGTAAAAGTGAGCTAGCTAAAAAATATGTAGATTTGAACAAAAAAAACTTTGCGTATTTAATTTGGATAAATGCGGAAACATCTGATGATATTCGACGACGTTGTATCCACAAATTAGCAATAGAGAGAGCAACAGATTCCAATTGCTACAGAAGGCACTGAACGAGAACTCTCATGTATCTCATAAATAACATTTACGAGTACTTATTCATAAAGAAATCTCTAATTATTTTCGATAAAGTGTTAAGTAGACGAGACATCAAAAATGTTTTACCTACAAATAACATCAACGTTATACAAACAATGGGGTACTATTCCTGTACTCTACTTAAGTGTTTTAAGTATGGAGGAATCAATTGAGTTCATTTAAAACTCACTAACACTAGAAAAATTCTTTACACAAATTCTAGAAATTTTAATAATATTAATAGATACAACGGATAAAGTTTTTCATGTTTTTTATGAGTTTATATCTCAAATTTGTTATACATGATTATAATAACTGTATTACAAAAAAAATATGATGTAAATGTTGGGATATTGTTTATTTTTTCGAATTAAATTCTCAATAGCACTTGAAATCCTTATTACTAACTTCCTGAGCTTCTTTCAAATATTATCCAATTAGTAAAAGAGCACTTTCAATAATTGTATAATATTTTAAAATCCTTCCTTTATGCAATTAGTACAATGCATGCACACGCCCTCAATTAAAACTTATATGATCAGCTCGAAAGATTGACTATAGTATTCATTAAATTTAAAGACGTCTACCTAATTTCAAAAAAAATTCAGCCCCAATATTGGTTTTTATATTTTAATTTATATTTTATTTTCTAATTTATTGTAGATTATTTAATTCGATAGCGATTTTATTAAAACTTGATTGAAGAATAGTGTAATTGCTGTGTAATGTAAATCAAAACCTTAACAACACAAATTAAACTTTTTGTTATAATAAAGAACTGATTTTTAATTTTGCATGTTTTTTTTTTTTTTGAAAATTATATTAGGCAAAGCTTGAAGAATAATAAATTAATATTTTTTAATTCTGTAACGTTATACAGAACTTGTTATAATTATGCCATTAAATAATACTACTTAAATAATATTTTCAAATAATTGGCATATTTATTTTTTTTTTGAAAATTTTATTTGGCAAGACTTGAAGTTATAAGAATAATAAATTAATATTTTCTAATTCTGTAACGTTATACCGAACTTGTTATAATTAGTCCATTAAATAATACTACTTAAATAATATTTTCAAAATTTACTTTAGAATCACCTTCAAACTATATTAGAACACTAGATTTTTCGACTATATTTTTACCGTAATAGTTATCAAATGTATTGATTTGAGCAATAGCAAATATGAACTAAAGTTAGTATACGTCGTTTTGTATGGGTGTAAAGTTTGCGAATTTGCAAAATTCAAACACTATTCAAATATGTTTTATATCCCTATAACAACGAAATGTGAAACGAGTTCGCCAATTTGGCGAAGCTAGACAAAGCAAATATAAACTAGAAGTTGTCGTGAATGATAAATATAATAGTGAGAAAATTTGATATATATATAATACATATATTCGGAAACTACAATGATATAGTAATAAATGTCATGTATCTCCAAATAATAATTTTGCAGTATGAATATATTTCAAACTATCCTACTAACAAATAATCAACAAAATGGCAAAATTACTGCAACAACTGATACATAACTACGATTTAGGTACCTTGTAAAAGTAACTAACTGATTTAGTATCTTTAGTTACATTATTTTAATAGTTTACAAAGTCAATCATTCAATCAATATACAGTAAATTAATTAAATTAAAATAATATTATATGTTGATATAATTACGAATTGTCTCTATTATCAAAATGTCAATTTCGATTTTTGTGCTCCGCATATTATTTCCTTGTTTATTTAATATACTCATGCAAATCCCATTGTGAAATTCATACCAAATCCCGTTGGAATATGTTATGGCCGGCTGTCCTCGACGCTAGGTATGTATTTACACAAATTACCGTATGCAAATTAGAAGCCAGCGCCACTCGTATATATATACCCTCTTTCCAAAACCCCTTTTGTATCATCATCCATCCATCTATCGTTAGCGTTAACAAGCCACGGTATTATGTTTTTACTACCAATTGTATTTCGAATGTGTGTTCAATGAAAAAGAAATTGCGCCGTGTTGAAAATAAATGTTATAGTTCTGCACGGTAACAAATGTACTCGTATATAAATCTAGTCTGTAATTCTAAAACACATAATTATTTCGTTTGATATTGGTCGTATATGAAGTTGATATAATAAATAATAATAATAATGTTTAAGATAATTTAATGTATAAACAAACTTCATATATGTCGAGAACATCTATTATCTGTAAGTCATAAATTAATTTTTTTTAAAAACACTCTCCAGTAACTAATTAAAATTAAGAAGTGGCTTACGCGATGCGAGTAGGACATTTAATTTTCTAAAGCAAATTGTAGTAATTTGTTATAATTAAAACTTCAGGGACACCAAGCAATGCATTACTTAGATTACACTTTAGACAGAGAATAAATATTAATTTGTTAGTAGTTAATTTCGTGACGAACTATAATAGATAAATTTAGTCTGGTAGTTTTATTAACATACTAAATTTTCTATATAATCTACCAAAATGATAATAGCATAAACATATCCAATAACTGCACTCCTTGTTGATTATCTGTCATCATTCAAACAAAGAGCACCGCCGCCAATAAAGTCATTGCGATGATGACGCAGCACGTATAGATAGATATACAACGTCCATTATTGCAATTAGTGCGAACGCCTAGTCTCAATATAATGAGAACCGATTTCAATTCACGCGTGCTGAATTGTTAATGTGACATTTGTATACAAGACCGTGCAGTGGACTGGCGTGCAGGCCAAATAACGAATTGCGCGTGTACGCCATGTGAGAAAAGAGGAATATACATGGTCTACTACATCCGGTTCACACTCTATGTGTGTGTCTATGTTTGTGTATAAATTACTTGTTTATTCAATACGGCTGTGCTTCACAATTTATTAGTTTGTTGAGCTCGATTTTTCATTAGGTAAAAAATAGGATTATCTGTTTGTTAATTGTGATACATGTGATTTGGATTTTACTTGCACACAAAATAGTTTATCTAAATTTAGAATTTCAAGTATAAGCGTTTTTTGACTTTCTTATCGAAGTATTGTAATAAATCGAGTTTCTAACGAAAATATACCTATGATCCTTTCCTGAATCGAGTCTGACTATTTTTTAAATGACAGCTGGCTTTGTGTGTGTGTGTGTGTCTGTGAGTGTGTGTCTGTATGTGTGTGTCTGTGTGTGTGTCTGTGTCTGTGCGTATGTGTGTGTGCATATGTGTGTCTGTGTGTATGTGTGTGTGTATGTGTGTGTGCATATGTGTGTCTGTGTGTATGTGTGTGTATGTGTGTATGTGTGTATGTGCGTATGTGTGTGTGTGTGTGTGTGTGTGTGTGTGTGTGTGTGGGTGCGTGCGTGTGTGTAAACGTTCTACAACTTAAACTATTTAAAGTAAAATTATAAAATTGTGAACTTTAGGATTTAGCAAGAAATTCATCTATTTTTGAAAAGTATACACAAACCGAATGTGCTTGTTTACTCTACACATTATGTCCGGTTTCTGCAATATCTTCGATACGACTGCACTTACAGTAAAAATTGATACAAATAAAATGAAAGATATTAATATTTCGTAAAAGTTTTGTTGAAAAGTTCTTTTAAAGAGTGTAGCAGTTAGAAAATTTTAATTGAAATTTACATTTATTATTTATATTGCCATGGTTACAGATTTACAATATAATTAATAAATCGTTTCAACATAATATTTATTGTCACAAATAAATTTAGTGAAAATGTATCTCAAAAATTAATAAAAATATTACATATAAATATCTTGTTAGGATTTAAATGGATGAACGTCCAGAAATAATAATTTCTAATATAGTGTAATGAATAATTATTTGTTTTGGAATGTTTTAAATTTTGTATTTCAATATACTTCCTATCTAAACAAAATACACCTAATACGAATAAGAAAGTTATTCATAGCGATCATGCTTTGAAAATAGTTGTGATTAGTGGGCATAAAGACGTTATGTGATTGTATTGAAAAACTAAGTAAAAACACGAAAAGATAAAATTAGAAATAAGAAATTCAGACCACACTTATAATTAAACCACTCTATGAAACCATGGAAGTATCGCAATTAAGAACACATCCAAAGATTACTAAAAGAAAGAACAGCAAAAAGGGCACTTGAAACTAAACCAAGAGAGAAAAACACTAAAATAAGACCGAAGTAGCCATGGCTGGAGGAAATTAAAAAACAACTCGAATCAAAGTAATCGTTTCGAGCAAAATTAATATATTGATGAAGGACAAGAAACTGCGAAGAATTTTGAAAGGTATTGGTAATTATGTGAAGCAAGTATAAGAAAACGTCAATTACGTAAGTATGAAAGGGCTTGTTACGATGACTTATTATCAAGATAGAACTGTTTGGATTCCAATCAAATTTAATAAAATTTTCTACATAAGAATAATTAAAAATAGAATTCGTTATAAAGTAGCACTTATTGAAATAATATGTACATATATTTATCTTCTTATATATCGTGCAACTTCTTAATACTATTGCCGCTTTTGAATAAAACTTTTTCTTTGGCTTATATATGTAAGTCGATATAGCAGGTAAAATTAACAAATATCGATAATATACTTATTTAATAAGCATCTGTAATTATCTATATTGATTTCATCTACCCACTGTATATAGCCTTAAGATAATATATAATTTTGTAACAAAATTGATTACATTGATTACAACATATTTTAATTTAATTTTAATAATTCATTATAACCAAATTTAGGACAGTATTGTGATACCGCATTTACATGATCCTATATTTTATTTACAATCTAATTCTGCGTAGTTCGGTAGCAATTTAATAAATATATCAAAGTTCACGTATACTTAACCTAATAATAATATTGATATTGCTAGCTTTTATGGGCTCTTTTAATTAAATTTTTATACACAGTAACAAGCATTATAATCTTGAAAAAAATCAATCTCGGAATTTTTACTGACATATACATTTTAACCTTCCCTGAATACAGTTTACCTATTTCTGAAATGACGTCTCTGTGTGTATGTGTGTGTGTGTAATTTCTCTACAGCCTAAACGGATGAAAGGAAAATTATGAAAATTTAAACTTAAGACATCATTTTTTGTTACTGTCAATGGATTTTTTTTTTTTTCAAAAACCAATAAAGTTTTTTACAATTGCATAAAATCGAAATTGGTGTGCATGGTAAATAACATAAACTATATATAATATGCATTTGATATTTTATCAGAGTAATTACTGATGTAAGAAGGAGAGATAGAAATGAATCACAAAAACTTGTATACATGTGAATGCTTTGATAAGGTTGTGTACCACCATATTTATGGGATGTCTATTTGCGTAGACCACAATTTAGATGGCAAAATAATAATGACTATTCTATTCACCTGTCATTTGTCAAAAGTAGACCAATAAAAATGCAGGATTTTGAATTTTACAGCCAATCAAAATGAATTGTAGTGCATATTTAGTACTAGTAAGGTTGTGTGTCGACAATTCAGTACTAGTACTTTTAAGCGAATATTTTAAACAAATGAAATGACAATATACGTCAAAAAACACTTTTGACATTGAATATTTGCAAATAACAGTAACTGTTTTTCTGGTTGCTATGGTTATGAAAACATAACCAAATAGTATTGCTATTTTTTAATTAAAAAATAGATTTGGTTCATTGAATAGTCCCTCGAATACGATTCGTAGTCAAAGTTAAGTAGATTATTTTTGATGGTGTATTATTCATGTCTCTTGTGCTTTCGAATATCACTCGTGCTGCGCACTCGTAATATTCATACTAAAGCACAAGAGACATTCGTAATACACCATGAAAAATAATCGACATAACTATGACTACTCATGGTATTACATATGACTATTCTATTCACCTGTCATTTGTCAAAAGTAGACCAATAAAAATGCAGGATTTTGAATTTTACAGCCAATCAAAATGAATTGTTTTGCATATTTAGTACTAGTAAGGTTGTGTGTCGACAATTCAGTACTAGTACTTTTAAGCGAATATTTTAAACAAATGAAATGACAATATACGTCAAAAAACACTTTTGACATTGAATATTTGCAAATAACAGTAACTGTTTTTCTGGTTGCTATGGTTATGAAAACATAACCAAATAGTATTGCTATTTTTTAATTAAAAAATAGATTTGGTTCATTGAATAGTCCCTCGAATACGATTCGTAGTCAAAGTTAAGTAGATTATTTTTGATGGTGTATTATTCATGTCTCTTGTGCTTTCGAATATCACTCGTGCTGCGCACTCGTAATATTCATACTAAAGCACAAGAGACATTCGTAATACACCATGAAAAATAATCGACATAACTATGACTACTCATGGTATTACATATGACTATTCTATTCACCTGTCATTTGTCAAAAGTAGACCAATAAAAATGCAGGATTTTGAATTTTACAGCCAATCAAAATGAATTGTTTTGCATATTTAGTACTAGTAAGGTTGTGTGTCGACAATTCAGTACTAGTACTTTTAAGCGAATATTTTAAACAAATGAAATGACAATATACGTCAAAAAACACTTTTGACATTGAATATTTGCAAATAACAGTAACTGTTTTTCTGGTTGCTATGGTTATGAAAACATAACCAAATAGTATTGCTATTTTTTAATTAAAAAATAGATTTGGTTCATTGAATAGTCCCTCGAATACGATTCGTAGTCAAAGTTAAGTAGATTATTTTTGATGGTGTATTATTCATGTCTCTTGTGCTTTCGAATATCACTCGTGCTGCGCACTCGTAATATTCATACTAAAGCACAAGAGACATTCGTAATACACCATGAAAAATAATCGACATAACTATGACTACTCATGGTATTACATATGACTATTCTATTCACCTGTCATTTGTCAAAAGTAGACCAATAAAAATGCAGGATTTTGAATTTTACAGCCAATCAAAATGAATTGTTTTGCATATTTAGTACTAGTAAGGTTGTGTGTCGACAATTCAGTACTAGTACTTTTAAGCGAATATTTTAAACAAATGAAATGACAATATACGTCAAAAAACACTTTTGACATTGAATATTTGCAAATAACAGTAACTGTTTTTCTGGTTGCTATGGTTATGAAAACATAACCAAATAGTATTGCTATTTTTTAATTAAAAAATAGATTTGGTTCATTGAATAGTCCCTTGAATACGATTCGTAGTCAAAGTTAAGTAGATTATTTTTGATGGTGTATTACTCATGTCTCTTGTGCTTTCGAATATCATACTAAAGCACAAGAGACATTCGTAATACACCATGAAAAATAATCGACATAACTATGACTACTCATGGTATTACATATGATTATTTTTGATGGTGTATTACTCATGTCTCTTGTGCTTTCGAATATCATACTAAAGCACAAGAGACATTCTTAATACACCATGAAAAATAATCGACATATCTTTGACTACTTATGTTATTACATGTGATAATTTAAATTTTGTAGTCCTTTCAACGAAACATATTCTTAAAAATAGTGATTTGCTTAAAACAGTTTCCATAAATTATTTATATGCAATACCTTGCAACGTATTCATAAATACAAAATGTGACATTTAATATGTATTTTTAGAACATCAAACTATGATATACTAGAAAATTATTTTAAGAGACTTACATACATCAGTGCTGTATAGCAAGCAATATATTCTATGTCCTCATACAAATTATGTAAGGACGAAGAGGATAAAGTGTTGGTCTATTGATCGTTTTCATAGCGGTTGGTGACAGGGTTTCTCCGTTATTATTTCCAGTATAGTAAATATGATTTATACTATACTAAAGTTATGAATAATAGTTTCAAGTTTATGAGTGTAGTTTTACAGTAAGACTTCTATGTTTACCCTGTCTGTATAGGATGCTCAACAGGAAAAATAAGAAGTTTGTTTCGAACCTTAGGTCATATAACCGTGTGCTTTAACGTATCAACAAGACGCTTGCACTAACTCGTACGTTTCCAAGAAAGTACTAATACTACTCGCAAGCACATCATGAGCCTTTTCCCGATAATTCTATCCAGGTATTATATTTCACTCATCATCATATTACATTTTATTTTTCACATTTTCAACTATATTATATTACGTATAGTGGCGCAACTATAAATGAATATTTCTAATATATGTCGGATTTTATTAATGTAATTGTTATTTTGTCAATGAACACAAAAATATATTTTAAAATAGATCTCTAAATATATCCGGTGCCGTATGGTGGAGGATAATGTTAAAATGTTGAAAATAAGAAATATTAACTTATGTCGCAAGTAGTACGATGCTACAAGTCATATTTACAGCACTGAAATATGTACCCACAATGTATTTTGCACTAATTGGCTAATTTAAATCTAGTTACCGTGGTATATACTTCTCTGGTCATAAACTATAACGCTATAGATGATTATTTATGTACTGCGCTCCTGCTAAGCCTACATTTATGTTCTCGCCTGTAATTATTTCTTACTGTAAAATACCAACCCTGTAATATGAATTTTATATGCAATATAACCAGCAGTTTGTAACATAGAGTTAAAATATAACGTATAATACATAATTATCTTGTACGTTGAAAAAAAAAAATGATTTCTAAATATGTGAAATATTATCTAGCTACCATATAATGGACATATTGATGGCGTTTTTTCGATATAACGATTTTTTACAATCTGATTTTTAAACAAAATTACATTTTATATTTTCTTCATAAAATGAAGATAAATTTTCGAGCAAAGCTTTTCTTCTGGGATGCGGCCCCAACTAACATAATTTTTACTAGGAATAATATATCATCCACTTATTCTTAAGCCTGTTTTAGATGGTCATAATTTTTATAAAAATTCTTAGCTAAGGTGTGTGGTGTAAAATAAAAATATATATATATATATATAGGTATATATATATATATATATATATATATATATATATATATATATATATTTATAATATATATATAAATAAAACACTTGGTAATTTCCACGAATAATTATTTTATTTAACAATCGATGCGTTTCGACTCTACAGTCATCATCAGGTAATTGGATTACCTGATGATGACCGTAGAGTCGAAACGCGTCGTTTGTTAAATAAAATAATTATTCGTGGAAATTACCAAGTGTTTTATTTATTATTATAATTTAATATGTTCCACCAAGTGCCAACCACACAATCAATTAATAATAATAATAATTATATATATATATATATATATATATATATATATATATATATATATATATATATATATATATATATATATATATATATTAAGTCTATACTACATGCTAAATTTTGGTTAGAGACTTTATAGGCTTAAATACATCTACTGTTGAGGTATAAAATGTTGATTTTTAGGAGAATTAATATAACGACAACATTCGTGTTTATTATTGTTTTAATATGAACGCAGTTGAATAAGTATGTATAGAAGAAATTTTGTTATATAAAATGTACAAAGCGTTTTCGTATTTATTTTATTTTTGATTTAATTATCTTCTTTGATATGTAAGTTCTGTGTAAACCTTAGGGTGTATATAAATATGCGTATTTAAATGTAAATTTAATAAGAACGGGCACAGAGCCAATTCGGTTACCATCATTCATGAGGCAATCACGATGCTTACGAGTTTGTTCGGTCAGTTTGTCATACAACGTGGCGACCCGGTAGGGAAATTGTCGCTGCGCCGGACTAGCACCACTATCCATATTTAGATTTATAGTGCAAACTAGTAAAAATATCCGAGAATTTACATATATATTATAGCATCATTTCCTATCATGCTCAAGCTATCCCAGCATATTCGCAATCTCTTTTCTTAATAAAATAATCATATTTTCAATATGAATTCATAAGTAGTAGAATCGCAGCCGCGCAGATGTAGAAAACTGAATCTCACACAAAAAACACCCGTCGCGATCTGAAAGGAATATTTATGACAAAGATAAGTACGTGCGGAATCTGTCATTGGAATATCGAAACAATCTAATATTGATAAGTATCGCACAACTGTCAATAATACACTTCAGACTGCGTTGCCTTGGTTAGAACTCTTAAACGACAATCCACTTTTACAAAATCACTTTTTCCTAGAAATAAAATCTAATATCTTTAAAATGTTGTTTTAATATATAATTTAATTTAAAACCTATGGTCAGGAATCTTTATTTTAATATATATCAATTTTAAAATATGAATTTTCCACACATTATATCACACATTCAGCTCGCAAATTAATTCAAAGCTTTCCATAGAATACATTTTATGCGCCCAACTGACAAAAACATTGGATCAATTGATCTAGATGTAATAAGTTAACTTTTATTTATCAATCACTACTATACATGTGTATGTAGTAGAAGCATATGCTGAATATAATCTGAAAAAGTATGATATTACCTAGGTTTGTCAGATAAAATAAGATGGACACCGACATGCGAAACTAACGCTCTGCATTCCAATATAAATGTTTGCAAAGTAGATATCTCAAAATGACTGATTTTTTATCTGTTATCTTTCCAATGCGTTCTCTTCTCAGTGACATTAGTATTCGAACCAGAGCCACAAGTGATACGGAGAAAGGTGGACCCGAAAGAGAAAAAAAGAATTCTCGGTCCCTATATCCTGCATAATGACGCTGCTGGCGGTCCGTGGCCAGACCTTAAATGGTCTAAAATGTTCGTTTGTTTGTTTTCTAACGCACGCGACGTGGGTCACGCACTGATTTTATTTTAACAGCAAACCAAATGGGCTGTATCGATAGAATATCTTTCCGGTATATGCACTCCCCCAGACCCAATACTCATAAAATATTTTCTATAGCTTGCTCGGATTTAGGAACATACACCTTTTGATACGATCTTTGAACTTAAGAATAGATATGAGGATTTTAAATGTTATTATTATTGAAAAATAAAAAACTCTCTCCTATTATCCAAGATAGTAAATGCATTTAAATTTTATGCTTAAAAATATTTTTTATCATACTAAAGCCATCTTACATCGTTCATTATCATACTTATTAAACTATGTTATATTTCATAATTTTATAATCTGCAACTACTGATGCAAATAATAACTATTTTTAGTTTTTACATCGTCTAAAGTTGAGAAATTTTGTTTGATAAAAATCCTACCTATGATCAAATAGGTTAAATTTTATACCTTTCATAAAAAATGTATTCATTTTTAAGGATAAAATTTATAGACCAGCAAATTTCATGATCGTATTTTTTAATTTAAAAAGAATAAAATTTTATTAAATAATCCTTATAGGATATCACAATATATTAGTTGTATTTCAAACATTGTTTTCAGTTTTTAATATGTATGTGTGTTTGTGCGCATGTGTGTGAGTAGAAAAGTTTTACCATATTTATAATTTGCTACTTAATTTTTCGGTTAATAATTCTTTTTAATTGACCAGACTTTTTAAGTTTTCATGATGCAAAATTAAGTAAGATTTAGTTCATTGCATAAATCTTATAAAAACAGAAAGTCCTCTTCATTATTTCATCTCCTGTTATGCTGGCTTCTTTTCTTAGCTCATTCTCTTTGCGTTGAATTGGCTGCGAGCAATGAACACTCATATTTGTGTAATTAATATGCCAGTGATGATTATTATACGCCAACATACAAAGCGCTTTGAAAATTAAAAATTGCTTTTTGAATATGCCTTAGTATTTTGCTATTTCATATACCAGAGCATTGTGTGAAGATTTTTAAAGGATATATTCATGATTTTCATTTGCAAATATTGTACCTAAGTTAATGACTAAATCATACTTAAATATTTGTCCTCAATAAATGAAAAACTATTTTACTTAAATATAACACAGCTATACTATGATGAATTGAAAATTATAATTTATGGGAAAAATATAACTACACCGGACTTTCTTATGTATGTACATTACATCTGATTAAAGCGTTCACATACGAGAGAAAAAGTAATTATTGTAATCTTAAAAAATCTCGAAATTTAATTTTTTTCATGATTACAATTTACAATACTTACTAATTACTTCGTATAAGAAAGTAAAATGTCATAGAATATAATTCATTCTTTTTGTAATTTAAATGTCATAAATAATTACACTAATTTTGAAATTGTCACTGATAATTCATTCATCATAAATGATTAATTCAATTGTTTGCTTTTTATATCTAATAGCATTAAATATGGATATTAATGTATTCCAAACGAGATTTACTCGTTTATGCTCGGAAATTTTACATAACGATATTAGCTATACATTTAGGTACTTGAAAATAGGATGTGATTTAATCCAAAAGCGTATAAGAAAGTTCGGTGCATGACACTGCAGATGTTTAAAGTTATTATTATAATATATAATTTACATAAACATATTTTACATTTATTTATGCATATTCTCAATGGTTCATATTTAATGTAACAGTTTTAAATGCGTATACAATAATAAATAAAAGAGTACAATATATTTTACCAGCGAATTAAATATACATTTTAATTTTAAATGTAGTTATGCAATATTTTACTAAACCATCAAATTATTGCATGCTTTATCATCCATTAATTATTAAATGAAATACATTTACGAACAAGCTAATGCATTTTAATTCTCACATGATATCCACTAGAAATAGACTAAAACATATTTTTGATGTTGCATTATTGTTACTTATTGTGAATACCACCAACAATTATTGATGGTCGAGCAATGTAAGCTCATATTTCTAATTGTTATTTTTAACTTTAACTATAAAATTAAGCCGTAGAATGTTTTCCGAAACTAAGAATTTGTATGTCTCATTTTTTCACTAATAAATTCTGATGTAGCAATTTAAATTTAGTAATTTCTAAAACTGCGAGTTATTAAATTTTATTATAGTTGAGAATAATTTTCTATGAGCATATATAATCACTTGCGCTTCAATTCTCGTTTCATATAATTTTGAATCTTACATTTTCATAATTTTGGTATAGAAATTTGCAAATAGAGTTACAAACCGTGTTCTCGTATTTAGTTACGGATTTACATGCTGGATTTATAATATAGAATGAATGAAATGAATATGTTTCAAATGGGAATTTGAAACAACCAATTGATGCTGCTGAATGTATTACGCGGTAATATTGAGCAAAATGTAACGTCCAGCAGACAGTAGAACAGATAATAAAAGACTACTACGAGAACAGGCAGCCAGTGAAAACCCTTCACAATTCTCTTTGGAAAACGAATTTTATTTATGTAAATTGAACACTGGGTTCGTTCAGCCTAACATCTGTCGCGCAGAAACCGGGAATGACTCGTGATGCTAGATGGTCAGTACGGCACGGCTGCGGTGGTACATCGTATTTGCATACGACGCCGATGGACAGCTATTGGCTGATTTATAACGAAGGGACGAAGGTTACTCTCCACTGGACACACACACAGTGGCATTTACTATTCAAATATAACTAACGCAATTTTAACCTAGCCCGAAAATATTTTCATTCTTGTTTTTACAAAATCTCCTGTACAAGAATTGCAAACTGGTACAGAACTTATGGTTTATTATTGTTTATACATACAATTTTAGGAAGCGGTAGGAAAATTTGCGACAATTTTTAATATTTTAAGGATGCAAGGTGGGTATACAATGATGTACTTGTGCAATCATTGGTGTATGGTAATGAATGTTGGGTATGGCAAACCAAGCATAAAAAGCGTGTGACTCCTGCATAAATGAATTTTTACTTTCTTATACGCAGTATAAATAAGTATTGTAATCATGAAAAACTCGAGATTTTAACGGAAATATACGTTTTGACCTTCCCTGGATCGATTCCGATTATTTTTGGAATGACGTCCGTCTGTTCTCTACAGCCTAAACGGTCGAAGCTAAAATTATGAAACTTTAAACTTAAAATTTGCATATGCCTGAGGTATATACCTCCTATTTTTGAAAAAAATATTCAAAGCGGAAGTGCCTGTTTACTCTAGTCAATTTTTGCAGTTTCTGCAATTACTCAAAAATGGTAACAGCTACAGAAAATTTTCATGAAAAAAAATTAAAGGTATTTATATTTAGCACAACTTTTGTTTGAATTATTTTTCCATAAAGAGTACTGGCTTCAAAATAAATTTCTGCTTATTATATATATTTTTACATAAATCGTATCATCTGCGCCTGCAATTGTTTAACAAAAAAAACAAAATAGACTTAAATAATATGAAGTTTGGCATTTTATATTGTTTCTAAGAAATATATTTACCGTAAAAGCGATCTAAAGGTTAGAACAAATATTATAAATTACAAAAATAAGGTAACTAAGATGTGGTTTAACCCATATGCGTATAGAAAGTTCGGTGCAAGACACTGCAGATGTTTTAAATGTATTTTATGCGTATTTATGTATAGTATATTATAGTAGAGACAGAAAGCGGAATACGTGGGTGTTTGAGCAGTGCGATACTGTAAAAATTGTTGTACGTAGAATAGGTGAGAGTCAAATAAGAGTAAGATCGGAATAAGTGGATAAAAATGATTTAGAATGGAATTGCGTGAAATAAGAGTTAGAAACAAGTGGAATACAAGAGTATGTAGGAATAATTTGACGAATTTGAATGAAGCGAAAAAAGTATGTAAGGATAGAGTTAATTGGCGAAAAATAGTCAAGATGTAAAAGAAAGTAATGGGTTTTCATTTTGATGGGAACTGGCATGATGTTATGTATATATATATATATATATATATATATATATATATATATATATATATATATATATATATATATAAAACACTGATAATATATCCGAGAATTGTTTTGAAATACATGGTAAGTCAGAGATAGGATGTGTTTTTTCGTTTCCCTTTGTCTCTTAAGGAGCCTTGCTAATACCCTTAAGTGAATACGGTCAGAACATACACAAAGTGATAATTATCTTTTAAACCATATAATATTAGTACCGGTGAGTGCGCGCACGTAACCGTCCTATGACGCGAAATGGTCCATAACTTTGATACGTGAAATAATGTCTCATATTATACCCCACAAATGGGTAAAGCTAACATAATCCACTTGCAACTATGTCATATGTCTTGTATGCAATTTGCATTGCTGCGCATTAGTAACAATTACAAATTTCGCAACCAAATATATATGTATGTGTTCAAATCCATCATACCAGAAATAAATAATTAAATCAATCTGTCTCATACAATAATAATTTGTCAAGTATAAATGGTTCAAAACGACAGACACTGTTGATTCGCGTTGGCGAGTTTCAAACGACGTAGTTGGTAAGCCTGGAAAGTGTTTTCAGTCTGACCATAATACGGTTTTAATTGTAAATTTATACAGAACAATGTAGAAAGGGAACGATGGCGCTAGTTGTGATTTTGTGCGAGCAACACGAGAACTAGACTAGAAAATAACAGTTGGTACGTGCTAGGGTAATCACGTGACATTTACAACAGGACTACCAACCGAAATGGT
The DNA here is from genome assembly GCA_944039245.1 of Nebria salina. Classification (NCBI taxonomy): domain Eukaryota; kingdom Metazoa; phylum Arthropoda; class Insecta; order Coleoptera; family Carabidae; genus Nebria; species Nebria salina. The sequence continues at coordinate 4,381,961 of OX063271.1, forward strand.
GCAACAAAGGATTATTTAAATGTTGGTAGCACTTGGCGTAAGATAAAATAAAGCACGTGTTTGCTGCTTTGATTTCGGATCGGTCGGTGATAATCGGTAGGACGTGATTGTCAACAATAGAATTTATTGACTCGAAAACGGTATAGATTCGTAAACATACTTATTTACATATTCTGAAGCGGAAAAGTATAGCCAATTTATATGAATAGAATGCAACGATAGTCATTAAAACGCGACTATCGTATCTATTTTAATCTGACAATAAAACAAATAAATTAGATTTATGATGACAATTTTATAATAAATGTATTTGCGTTATTTCTGCATCAATACACTGATATTATTATTTCATTCAACGACTAATCAACAATATCCGCAATGGCTTGCACTAAATTTCTTACATGTATTTTGTTTAAATAAAAGAAATATTCGAATACATATTTTGAATAGTTTAAGAATATATCATTTTTAAAATAAATTAAAAACCTACCTACATTATTATATTTATATTATACATAAAAAATAGTCGAATTTTAATCA
>OX063271.1:5620000-5952500 GCA_944039245.1 Nebria salina
CATTTACTTCTTTATAACAAATAATAAGTATTGTTATCATGAAAAAAAAATTATCCTAAGATTTGAACAGAAATATTTAACCTTCCCTGAATCTCGATTTCAAAAAAAAACAAACTTGTTTGATTATTAAAATTGGAAACGCAAATTAACTAATGACATTTTTTGTATATTAAAATGAAAGATTTTTGAAAATTTAGTAGATATAGTAAATTCCAGAACTATAGTTTTAATATTTCAAGTCTAGTTTTAACGGTGACACAAAAGTATCAAAATCTTTAGTGCACACATGCAACATTTTAAGGGGTGTAGCATTATTAAATAACGATGATATTTAAATTTTACCAAGTCGTAATTCATTTAAATGAGATACGTTTTGAAATGAATAAATAATCATACTTATTATGTATTGTTTTAGATTTCAGACGAAGAGGTTCCTTTATATCAATTTATGTATAATATTAAAAACAGTATTTCTAATTTTTACGAATGAGTAACATTTTAGAATTAGATTCGCCAGTGTTGATTATTTAAAATATATAGTATCTGAAACCGGGTTCATATTCATGCACAGTTATTAGTCAAAATATATAGCGTGCATGTTATAATATACTCTGAAGGATATACAAGAACCTAATCTGTAAATATTTGAGTACTCCGGTAACCGCATACACACATGTTCTTCGTTTGATTACTATCATGTGCAAAGAAACTAAACCGCGAGAACAGCCGCCATATAGTTGAAAAAGAGATATATATATTTTAAAGTCTTTTGTCAGCGTCGGAGACGTTTATAATGTTTCTCAGTTTATACATATAATACACTGTATATGTTTACTACCATTGAGAGTTAATTGATTAGCAGAATTGTTTCAAAAACATTTTAAAATCCGGTATTGGAAATTGAATGGGAAACATTTTTAATAAAGCTATCTTTTGCAAATTAAAAATTCATATTATTTGTGTGCCATGGATGGAATTTTTGCTCATGCGCAGTGAGATAAATGAAGTTGGGTTTGTTTGGTCTCAAAAGTAAACACAAATTTTGTTTGATAGATTTCTTTAAGAAGTGTATCAATTACAAGAAAAATGCTATTGAATTTCTCAATAATTAATCCTTTACATTTTATAAAAAGTTGTATTTTATTAAACTTTCTATCTAAATTGATATACCAACTACGTATAAGAAAGTTCAATGCGAGTACTGCAGATACGTTTTTAATAGAAATATTGATGGTAAATATGACAAATAGTATTGCTTACCGTTCGTTTCTTCTGTATTCGTCATAAAATCAACGAGATTATTTCCGTTTACATGATCTCCATCGACTGAAGAATTCGATTCGCTAACTGATGTGCCATTGGGTATAGCAGCAACTTCGAGAATATTTTTCAACTCATTTTTCCGCAAATACTGATCCAGTTCCGGTTTGATGTTTGAAAATTGGGTAACGTCCAGCAAACGTTTTTTGTAAGTGTTTACTTCTTGCTCCAAACGCTTTATCCGTTGTTGTGTGACCATAGCACGACGTTGCGATTCCAAATCTTTACCGGAAGTATCCAGAAATCTTCTATATGCGAGCTCGAATGCTTGACCTATTGTAAGTGTTATTTCTTCAGCCAATTTATCCGAAATGAACACAAAACACTCATGTTTTTCTTCCTCGTTATCTAGAAGTCAAAAGTATAAAGATTAATTGCTGTAATTTATAAAATAATGAGATATTTATTAGCGTTGAAGTTGCTTAGTATGATTCTATTATAATCTTACAATCAGTACATTGAAATATTTGTAGTGTGTATGTAGAATGTATTTATATATTAATATGTATATTTATAAATTTAATAAAAGTAATATTTTATAATTTTGTTTCATTCTGGATCGAATTGATGATAGGCTTAGCACTTAATTCTGAATTACACCATGACCATTCAATCATAGAACATGTAAGACAAACTAACGATAAATGCGGTTGTAGACAATCAAATAAACAAAGGAGTATGTGAGAAAATGGTTTCAACAGATTAAACTGTCATAATTCTTTTCTAGCTTGTCAGTCTATGTATATCTTTTATTTTTAACAGGAAAACTAGAACTTTGATGAAATTATCATATTATTATATAAGTTTATGGTTCGATTCTTACATTAACTACAAATTCTAATATTATTATTTATATTTTATATATTAAATTGCTCTCTTATGACACGCCTTAGTACTTGTATCATAAAAAAATTAATTTGTGGTATAGTTTATCCTAAGCTCTTGAATTTTCATACTACGATGTTAAATAATTAATGGAAACGAATTTGAGAAAAATTCATCGGGCCTCGCTGGGAATCGAACCGAGAGCCTGATGATGTTATATTAAATATTCGAAATTGAAGTTGAAATTGCCGGTGGGATACGAACCCAGCATCTTCAGTGGCATCCGATGAATTTTTCTCAATTTCGAATATTTAATAAAGTGTATATTATTATTTAATTGTATATAATTTTCTACATGCGTCAACTAATTGCATTTCTAAATATATTTAAATGTTAAAATTCGATAAACATAATTTTTTAATATCCAATCACCAATCAATTCAATATAAAATACAATTAAAATTGACACAAAATAAAGATATACTTTACATATCGGCATTTGTATTAGCATATTTTGCCGTGGTCCAAGTTATATTCACCTCTGCATAATTACTTTTATGGATTTTGGAATGGGCTAGACTACACATTTTGTTTATTCAGAATTTCTTAATAAATATGAGTTAGGAGAGAAACACAATTGTGTATACTATGTTGCCTATATTTTAGGGGCGAAATATACTAGATACTACAGTAGATGGATTGTAAAGAATAACATTAGCCTATGTTGTCCAAATAATTTATTTTTGATTGAATAATTAATTTGAAGAGGATAATGTTATTGAGAAACAGTACTGTGGATATAAATTGCATCAATGTCTAGTGCTTTTATTTTAATACTGAGAATATAAAAATGATATTAGTATACTGTTGTAAATCAATTGTTTTTATTTTTTGTTAATTAAAGGTTGTTTAATTTAAAGTTGATTTTAATTTTCTATGAGTACGGGTGTTAATGTTGTATGTAATTTAATTTATCAATTAGAATAAACATTTGAACAATAAAAAAGACAAAAGTAAAAGTGCATTACATCATTATAATAGTGCATTAATTGTGTTTACCTTGACCAGACTGCTTGGCTATAAATGAAAAGAACTTCTTTTCTCCTTTGTCATCAGCACAATACGATATCCTATGCAATGGGAATTGATGTAAAATGGAATGTGTCCGTGGCTCCTGTATGGCGACACCATCTGCACTAATAGTCAGTTCAACTTTTTTTGTTTTCGCACCAGTTTCACTTTTTTTCAATTGTTGTGAAAAGCGCAGTTTGCGAATGCCTTCTTTTACCACTTCGATACCTTTCGGTTGGTCGACGACAGTACAGCCGAGGAACTTCACTAAATACGCTATGTGACCTTTCTGCAGAGCGTCTGCAGGATGAATCCAGTTTCGGCCACCCGACGAATTGTTACTGTTCTTTGTGCTGCTTTTGCCTTGTGTTGTGTTTTGGGCCCATTTTAGTAGTGTTGCCATTTCTGGAATACACAAAATTCAAAATTATTAATATATTGAGCTTTCACATTTAAATCTTCGCGTGCAACCTTATTTAAAGTCTGCGATACTAGATAGCAGCAAGACGAGAATTAGAAAATATATGAGAGACATCAGATCACATAGGTATCGTGCCGCCTCAAATATAATATATAAATCATAGACTTATCCTGCATTAGATTAGACAATTTTGCAAACATTCATTATTCCACAATACCTAAGTGATCCGAAATAGACCTTAGTTTTATATTAATATATTTCGTATTGGAAATTATTTAAATCTTGCTAATTCAAAATACTTAAAAACAATAAAATTTAAGTATATATATATATATATATATATATATATATAATAGTTTTAACTTTTTATTACTATTAAATTTACTATAGCAAAGATACGAATTAATAAAAAAATAAATATATTGTTTACAATTAGAGAAATACGCTAATATCGTTTTATTTGGTATTTACTTTTGCTGTAACAACACTATAATTTAGCTAATGTGACGGGTGTTAGGTGTTAATTGTTTCCTTTTTTAAAATAATAATACTCAATTATATTAATTGTGACTCACTGAAAAACAAATTTCTATATCGGTATAAAGTCGACGATAGCTTCCCCGGTTGAGATTGGTCAAACATTCAAACCAAATGCATTGCGCAATAAGGAGTGCGCCGCTCATATATACTTAAATTCTTTAAATCTAGAAAATAACATAAAATAATTGCACCCCGTATTTTTTATGTTATTCTGCAATACATTCTGCGTATTTTATTCCGCGATAGCATGTGCCTATCTATTATAGAAACATTTCTATAACATTCCAAACATTGCGCGGGCTAATATAACAATTTACGCTATATATTTGAAAGTTAAAAAATCACTTTTAAATAATTTTATAACGTTTATAAATATTTACTCTTCTTAAATATTTTACCCAAAATCTAAGATTACTAACATAACTCATAACTATGAACTAAACAAACATCTGCATACATTCGGCCTCAACAAGAACCGTAATGCAGAGGTTGTGGTGAAGAGGAAGAAATTATACACTATCGGATGTACGAAGCCTTCGTGATCAAAAGAAACGGAAAATTACAGACAAGGACAACAAAAGAATTGAATCTGAAGAAATACCTAAATTTCATCAAGGAACCCCTCAGAGGAATAACATTTAAAGAGTACATATAGGTCTAAAGGGATGATATATAAAATAAAATATTTGCGAATTAAATATCTTTTCTATAGTATTATCTATAACTCTGATCAGGGCTCACTAGACAACTAGGCTATTAATGTTATCATCGGTAAATTGAGAAATGAAAATGAAACTCATTATTATACATTACTACATATTACTAAAAACAGGAAATACAACGTTGTGACCGGATTACTAGTGTAAGCCGGAAATGTGATTGATATTTATCTCAATTCGTATCTACTAAATTATAGAGGACACACATAACTTATATTTAGACTATTCAAATGTTCAATTATGGCAAAAATATACTCTATTTTTGCATGATCATAAGTTGCTACAATCACAATGAAATATATTAGGAATACTAGATTATAAAAAGAACAAAATCGTGGAATTTATGCATAAACAAATACTTCTATGAATGTATTAAGTTGGCATTATATTCAATTTTTTATTATTATTATGTTTTGGTTGACCTGAATTTTACGATTCAAAGTTAAACACCAATTTAAACAAATTTTTACCAATGGGATAATCGCCAATATTTTGTATACCATAGAATATGTATTCTGTATAATACTTTTCGTTACGTTATCTAAAGATGGAAGATAATGAATGTTAAGCACCTATGAAAGTAGTTCTTTTTCTGAAATAAATTGTTTTTTTGCACAAACAAATGTCTATTACTTTATTCTCACGTGTTAATTTTTGAAGGAGATGGATCACTTATTAAAATTCAAGTTTCATTAAAATGAATTGGTGTCAAAGGCAATAGGCGTTTTAAGAAAATGCGATTGGACTTTTCGTAATGGGTCATCTATGTTTTCGAACCCATCGATTCTGGCTATATTTATTTAATGTTATTTGTGATAAATTATATGCTATATGTTGGTAATAGTTGTGCTCATTGCCATGACATATTTGGAACAATTCTGATGAACACTTTTATGCCGAATTTATCCAATACTTATTTCGAATCAAATCCAATTTAATGAAAAAAGCAGGAAGTCAGTTTTTCCATGCTGCACTATTCGCGATTGCAGCTGTGTCTGATAATAGAACTGGATTTAATTTTATTATCTTTAGCAATGAATTGCTATTTTATATGATGAATATCTCGTTAATACATATATTTAAATTGTTCATTAATATATCAACAAAGTATCAGTTTCCTACTACTCCCTCCAATTGTTATAATACTGTGTTTTGAACTGCATTACGAATACTGCAATTTATCATTTCATGTACACATACGTGTGTACCTTGAAATATGGATTAAACTACAATATATTATTTTTAATTTGATTCTATTAAAATGCCTAATAAAATAAATAAATCACAAAATGAAACAAACTAAAATAATATACACTATCAATAATATCAGAAAAGATCTAGGATCCTTTTATTATACGATATATAGTAAGGATATTAAAATATAAATCATATAATATATAATTTCAATCATTGTAAAATTGTCAAAGTGTCTACTGATAATTCAATCTATTAATTAATATAATAAATAATGGAAATGATTCATTTTAAATGCGCTTTTCTTGCAAAAAAAAAATAGTTTTTGAGGAAATATTTCAAAAATGTATGGTTAATTTTACCTACTTTCGGTTTAAATATTTTTTACAAAAATAGGGGGTGATGTTCTTCATTACGTAATTATAAAAAAGTATGAAGAGCTTAAGAGTATTTTTAACACTTTTGGTTGCAAAATAAATTCCGCGTGCTAGTTTCTATTAATGATTTGTAATAAATATTAAATAGCAATTTTTCACCAGATATAGTACCTATACATATATCATCGTACATGACTAATTTCATATTATTTTATGCAATTATTTTAGCTGCATACAAACCATTTTAATGTGAATAAGAAAGTTAACTATGCATATAAGTAATACGTGTTGGTATATATTCAAATAAAATCATTAAAACTACTGTGATGAGACAGTTCTATTTTACATTTTAATTTATGTATGCTATTAACGAATTTCACCTGCGCTAGATACGTTAACAAACAAGATGCTACTATGGAAACTCGTACGGAAATCTAATTTGAATTGCTTAAAAATAGTGAAGTGTAGGGCACGAAAAAAAAAATAACGGTGTCTTTAAAATTCTTATCAGCTGACGGGGTCAGACATGAAGCGATGTGATAGTATTTTTGTGTTGCTGTGCATTGTATGTATGTACAATAACTATTAAGTTGGAAAAAAGAAATGTTATGTTTGCTCGTTAAAAATACTGATTATATTAAATAGAATTGCATTTTTAGTTATTTGTTAAACATCATTATTAAAATTATCTATTTATTGTTTTGTATAAAACAGCCAAGAAATGATTGATGTCTTTTTGTTAGCTCTATAAATTGTCTCGTTAAATTATTTTAATTGTATATAAACTTTATGAAGAAATGGTAGCGTTAACTTATTTCTAGAAACTACTTCGTTGTTTTTTTTTTAATCTGCTCGATTATATTTTGAAAGAGCTACAGTGTGTTTGATTGCATTATATTGTAAAAATGATGGTATGACTGAGTGGTATAACTGTTCTTGCTTTAGCTTATGCAGAAAATGTCGTGGTTTATGGCGAATCAGAAAAACAATTGAGTAGAATGATACAAAGTGCAATTGGCAGAGATATGAATCTTGAATTGAATGTAGATAAATTAAAAGTTATGGTGTTCGAAAATAATGAATGCAGAAGAGTGTGTAATATTGTGGTAAATAGACAACAACTAGAGTAAGTAAAACAATGTGTTTATTTGGGTTGATTATTCTCTAGCGATGGAAAGTATGATTGCGAGATTGAGTGTCTGTTGGTTGTAAAATCTTAGGAGCGTTAGGAATGTTTGTGAGAAATATTTAATATTTCTTAGGATGAACTATATGTGTACTTGTGCCATCCTTGATGTATGGGAGTGAATGTTGGGTTTGGCAAACCGAAAATAAAAAGCGTGTTACTACTGTGGAAATGAACTTTTTGAGAGATATTAGTGATGTATTTAAGTACGACAGAAAATGCAATACATAGGTGTATACTGTAAAAAATCTCGTACGTAAAATAGGCGAGAGTCAAATGAAATGATATGGCCATATTGAAAGAATGACGAATGATTGACTAAAAAGATTTACGTGGGGGAGAAGAATGCGAGACTGTCCTCGGAATAAGTGGATAAATATGATTCAGAATGAATTTAGTGTAAAAAGTTGTAAGTAAGCAGAATACAAGAGCGTGTATGAAAAATTTGAATGAAGCGAAAGAAGTATGTAATGGCGAAAGATTGTCAAGATGTGAAAGAATGTAAAGGATTTGCTGCCACCCCATTTGATGGGAATAGGCAGTATGTTATGTATGTATGTATTCACGAACGCTAATCTATTATTAACTGTTCCTAGTGTTAGTAGCTATGGAAGGAATTGATAATAATATGAATTTAGGAGTTAGAAATTAAATTAGATTTTATCATGTTCCAGTTTTAAAACAATGGTACTTTATAATGGAATATAAAACTAATACGCTTTAAAATTGAAAGTTTTATATTAGAATAATGAATATTGCTAGTGCTTTTATGTTTATTGTACTGAGAAATGTGGGAGCTCCAGCCAAAACTTTGCCGTAGTATTTTTAAACATTTGCTTTTGTTTTCATCGTAGTTTTTTAGTGTTATATTCGTTTTTATTTTTTTATACGAAGTAATAAGTAAGTATTGTATCATGAAAAAATATGTCTCCAGATTTTAACGGAAATACACTTTTTGAACTTCCCTGAATCGAACTGGAATGATGACAATTTTTTTTAAGAAAACAGTCATTTTTGAGACTCGTAAATACTTTATATTTCTAATATATACACAAAAATATTTTAACCTTGAAACGTTCGCAATAAATATGTGGTTATAAACAAATGTATTGAAAAAAGTAATACACTTTTTAGTAGAACACGAATTACACAGTTAATTTGACGGGCAAACTATATATCAGTTAAGTAATGAGAGTGATGTAAATTGAAAGTGTCAAATGATGGACAAATACACCGCAAAAATATACATCAGTGACACGGATTTCAACAGAACCGGAATTATTCTGCTTTCTAATCGTTTTTACACACAAAACGACAAAGTACAATCAGCCCTAATCATAGCAGAGTTACCACAATCATTCGTGCTTGACCATTGCTACTGATACGTAAATAAATTCGAATTAATGATTTTAGTCCCCTGTTTAGAAATGTTACTTTAAGCGTTCATGGTGATTAATATCACATTTAGATTTTAAATTTAAAAATAAAAACCCTATCCTAAAATTGTTTTGCCGTACGATTAAAAAAACTCTATATTTTGATTTGATTAGGTTTTATTATATTATTTACTTGAAATACTTATATTACAAATCGATTTCATAAACTTAAATATTTTGTATATTATGTTGATTCATCTACCGTGGGCCAAAATGACGTAGGTTTATGAGGACATTGAAAGGCACCAAGTCATTCACAAAGAAAACAATTTGATCATAAAAAAACACGTCATTTGAAACCAGAAGTAAGATGAAAAATTCCATACCATCACCTTTAGCCAGGCTAATCAATGCTAGAACAAGTTGTCATTTGCATAATAAACACCAAGGAATGTTTTCATTTGTTGCAGAATGACGCTATCAGACCTTAAAACTGTTCATATTCTGAATATGTAATTAGCCATGAGTTGTAAACAAGAAAATATGTTTAAAATTGATCCTCCAAGCATACGAAATCTATTGTGTTAGAAATCGTTGTCTCTCTAAATTAGTATTCTATTTGCGCAGAATAATATTTAATTTATAAATTCATACTAAACAAAACAAGAATGCACGCATTGCTAATTTAAACATAGAACTAATTCACGTAAATAATGCTTAAAACATTGTTTAATATATATATATTTAATAATTATCGAAAATATATTACTGGATTGAATGATTTTGTCTGCATTTTTGACATGGCACAAATAAGGAGAACGTTATTTTTGTTAAGCGTAATAAAAATCAAGTATATCTACAGTAGTAGACTTATAGCATTAGTCAAGGGCAGGGGGATGTGTGTCCTTTGTGTTGAAATAAAAGTCGTATAGTAACCCTTCTTTGTGATGTATGTTTTCGGATTCATTGTACCGTTTCAAATCTAATCACATTGGTTTAGCTCGACGACATCACTAACTCGTCTTTGGATTGGATACGACAAGACATTCCTAAAAGTGATCTCTGTTTTGTTTTACTTGTCTTTATCCAGTTATCAGGTCCATGGAAGAAATGCTTTGAAGAAGGGATAAACATGATCGAAGATAGATTAGTTAGATCAGTTTCATGAGGGTATTTCGATCCAATCAACCGAAGAGAGACCAAGCCAAGTAATTCAAAACCATCAGAGCCAAGAGTCCGAACTTAATAGCCAGAATCTATAAACCGAGTTCATCAGACCTAGCCAAAGTTTCCAGACCAAGCTCAATCACCTTGCCAAAGTTAGAGTCCATAAGCCTTGTAACATACTTTCCGCTGACAGCCATACCGCAGCATCTTTCACATGCATCACATATATACACGATTTTTAGTAATAATTCCTTGTTTGCTCGTAAATTATTCATACTACACTGATTATTACTATTATTTGATATACTTTTGTTTAAATAAAATTCCAAGTTAAACTATATTATTTTTTTGATTTGATATGTATCTCAAAATATATTTTTACTGAAGATTTATATTAAAGAACTACCACCAGTAGGTGACTGAGATCTAGCTCTTCAAATTTAAATTCACTGATACCAAAATGTACATAAATATACATATATTTTATCGTGCTAGAACTGTAGTACTTACCGATAATCCAAAATTCTATTACCAATAGTCATATTCTTGGGGAGCGATGTTATGTTAGCGAGTAGTACCTTGCGTTAAAATACACCTAATAAGATGTAATAAATATCGAAAAATCAATACGATAAAGTTAGTCTAAATATTGTGATTTTTTTTTATTTAGAAAAATATGTTTAGAACTGCTGGTATTTGAAGGGCAAATTAGAACTAACATATTATTTAAATATTCAATATTCTGATATAAATCTTACAAATTTAAATATTTTATATTAATTAATTAATAACATGCATTGGCTTTGCCAAAGCTTAGTGCGCGGTTCAGTTTCTACGATTTATTTAAAAAAAAATTCCTATATCTAAGTAACTATCGTAACATAAATAAGATAAGTAAAAAATGTCAATAGCGATTTTGCTGTAAGTTCAATCGTATTTGAGTTATTGTAAAAACTGCCAAAAATGACTAGTAAACAAATACTTCCGGTTTGAATATTTCAATAATAGGTCTAGATTACAGCACTCACAGACAGGCAGACACACATTCACAGACGTTAACCGAAAATAGCCAAACTTAACTCAGGGAAGGTTAAAAGTATATCCGGTAAAATATGTCTTGTTTTTAAATTCAGAGTGCTGTAGCCAAACACTTAAGATCTTCTTCGTCAGGCGAGTTAAAAATGGTGTAGCCAAATGTCTTTATAATAAATATATGAATATATTCGCTATAGGTGGATAGAGAAAACTAACATATTTCCGAAATTTCTCTAACGTCAAAAAAAAGTCATTAAAAATTGTTTTTACATTAAATGTTATTTTAAGCAAACATCTTTTAAAAATATCATAAGGCAATATAGAAAATAAAGAAAAAAATATTGTAAAAAATGTATTCCCAATTCTTTTCATTTTTATTTTAGAATTAACTACCAGCACCATGCAAATTTTCAGAGAATAAAGCAGTGTTTTTATGTTATTTTTCGGTTTATGCATGTTTCAAAAATATTATATTTACCATATACCTTTTCGTCGACAATATTTCACACATATACCTATACCCACACTGCATTGCAAACATGAATTCGCCTATAGGTATATGTAACTACCTATCCATTATTTAAAATAAATAAAAAAGCAGAAAAACTGTTGATTATCATAACACGTATTACATTCAATATTTATAACTATAGACAAGAAGAATAATATCAATATTCAATGACCATGATTGTGATTTCAAGGATAGCAAGTGTTTTCAACTAATGGTACCACACACTGCCATGCTTTAAATCAACAAAGAATTGCGAATAATAACAATTAGATTTAAACATCAAGTACTAACCAGAAATCAACATACATATAACGTAAATATATTATTTAACTTACTCCATACTACATGGAAACATGTAAAACACTTGGCCTTCTGTTTTATAGTATCCGTCAAGATCAAACACTAAGTTTTTATTGGCAGCGTTTATTGGTGATTATAATATTATACCATGCTAAAATAATGCGCGACTTCTTCAGCCATATAAAAGAAATTGATATTATGAGCCATAATATGTGTCATGAAAGATTTTTAACTATTTTACCTTGCCCTAAGCATTGAAAAACATCATAATCATCAATAAACGCTACTCTACACACATCTTGCGATTTTATATATACTGAACTTTTAAATATGTTTGTCGTAATCATAACAAATATAAATTACCTTCGATGCCATTATTAGGTTTTTATTTACGTAAATTAGTTCATCTCTATATACTTACCAAGTAATTACAATTTGCTTTACAAGTTATTTATTCTGAGATTATTTGCACGAATTAAAAAAAATGATATAAATTATTCCCATATAAGTCATTATTAACTCGCTGATTAAATTGTATAGTAACGTTGTGATCACGGAATAGCCATTAAAATAATAATATGAAATGAAGAAAAGAAAATAGTGATTAAAAATATGAAGAGAAAAATTGTGTTATTAAGCATTAGATATTATCTCTACTTATTTTTTATTATTAATTATTTTTATTTGTAAAAAGATTTGAATTTTGATTATTTGAACATTATTATAAGGAATTAATTAAGTAATAGCTGTATTTTTTTTGAATATTAATATATGTAATTATTTATAATGAAGCACATTCTTAATATTAAAGATTTTTTTTGTCATAATTATGGGATTTAACAAGTAATATATATTATAGAGTTCGTAATAAATTATGAAAATCAAATTTTATAACAATAAACAGTACACTTAAAAAATGTTTTGTCAAATAATTAATATTATGTCTATTGATATAAGATTATTGTATTGATTATATTAAAGAGCCATTAGAAGCTATACAATCTTATAATTTGCATCTTTCACATTTTTACAATCCTTCATTCTAAAACATACTTTTTTTTACTTCATTCAAATTCATCATACTCCCTCTTCTATTTAATGTTATTATTATTTTATTACACAAAGATTAATAAATAAAAACTACAACACAAGTTATTATAGAATCGGTTTCAATAATACGTATTTATCTACAGATCTCTCTCAATACAAATGTAATGGAACGGAGTTCGGTTTTAAAGGTAGCTACCAAACTATTCCCGATTCCTTATTTTTGATAAAAAAAAAATATAAATAAATGCCGATGTTGTTGGGTTCTTTGTGGGATAACCAATAATTCTAATACAGATAGAACCGAATTATATTGATAGAAAACTATTATTTATATTAATAAAATTTAAATGATACAAAAAGGTAATAAAAGTATAATTGCTTACCTTCTTTCACACAATAATAAAAACACAGCACTTGGAGCGAACGGGCTTTTCACACCGCGAGTTTTATTTTAATTAAATTATTAATTTTCCAAAAAAAATATGAAATGAATTTAAATTAACAAAATTTTACACAAAACCTTTCTGGCTCTTTTAACCAACCAAATAAAAACTACTTTTATTAAACAACAATAAAATTATACGTTAGACCAAAAATTGAACTTGACTGCTAATCGAGTGCCACCCGTCTGACCATTCGTTTTTTGAGCGCCTCTTCGCTAAACCTTCGCGTAACAATTGTTTTTGTAAAGATAAGAGCCCGAGCCAATTACATTCTCGCTCAGGTGAACCCTGGTTCATTACAATCCTCCCTCCTTACAAAAAAAATTGATTTTTCTCACAAGCAATTTTTAAAGAAACTCTAGGTGTATGTCCCCCGTCCCTTACATAAATCTTGACAATATTTATTTATCTTAAACTAATTCTAACAATAATACAAATACATATTTGAGAGAGAGAGTTTTACGTTTAGAATTTTTTTTTTTCAAGAATAATCAACTGAAATAGTTATGAATACACAAGAATATTGTACATTATTATTTTGTCGAATTGTTTTTTTTTTTTTCACTTGTCACATATTATTTTCGTTCTTCTTTTATTTTCTTTAGCCACTGGTGTGAAATTTTCGATTCTTTTGAATTGTCTTCCTGGATGTTTATTTTCTGTGCCCATTTTTGATTGTGATTAGATACAGTGAATGTGCATTTTTCGTTCATCTCTCTCCCATGTGGTATTGATATATATATATTTGGTACATAAAAATTAAAGAAAAGATAATGATTAATATACTAGTAAAAATAAAGAATAAAAATATTATATAAAATGTATACAGATAATTATGGTAATGATCGGTGATGTATATTGAATGGAATACTTCTGTACCTCTTTCTATGTATTTAGCCATGATGGGTCAGTCGAAGTTTCGGGTCGGGGAAGCGAAGGATAAGTGAGAGTGGGAAGATGGTGTTGTTCTGCTGCATTCTCCACGATCTCTGATTCGTCTTTCGTTTGGGCCCATAGTTGTCGCTGACGGTATATGCAAAACATTGTTACACTGTCCCACAGAGCCCCAATTAATTTTAAGCTCCAACCGAATAAATCGTAAAGCAAAAATCCATGTATGACAGTATCGATAACGAACTTTATACCCTTTCCGATTACGTATATGCCTATAATACTTGAAGTAATATTTCCAATAGTTGTGATCCATGAGATAGCGGAATACCAGACTTGAGTCATCCATTTTTTTAATGTGTTTTCGTTCACAAAACTATCGAAATTGGTTCCTTGTAAATCGGTTTCTAAGCCCATCATTCCTCGTATAACTATGCCCTCAACTGCTTGTCTTTCAGAAGGTAGTATTAAATGTCGCTGCAATTTTTCCATGTCTTGCGGTGAATAAAGTCCTCCCATGAATAAGTTTGATGGACTCTTGTAATTCCATTTTTGGTTGTTTGTTGGTTCTATGATCTGTGGTTCAGGAACCTCGTGTAATTCCTGGGATACCTTATACCATTTCATGTTTAACTTATATTGTGAATATAAGAAAGGATTACATCCTATTTCCGATCCATATTTTAGCAACACGTGATTTCGTGGAGTCATGTACATAGATTTATTGTCATAGCTTACTGGTAGTTCATGATAACAATTTGTTGTTTTCCTAACTGTAACTTCTACTGGTGAGCATTGTATAATATGAACGACTTCTCCGTAGTTGACTGCTGTGTACCCAGGAGTTTGCATTTTGGCATAAGCAAATTCGGCTGGTGCTGTTATTGCCAGAGTCTGCAGATTCCTTAATATTTGTTGTTCTAAAGCGCACCTTTGTGCTACTACGTCTTCATATAAAGTGGTGATTTGACTGCTTAAATGTCTTTCTACAAAGACTACTTTTGCACTTGTATAAGCAATTGGGTCGATATTAAAGACATCTATTCCTTTTTTCTGGAAATAGAACCTGCCATTCTCTGATGGTTTTATTATAAAGAATTTTGGGTGATCTGTTTCATATGAGCTTTGGCCACATATCATGGTAGGTTTCGAAATTGGCATTGCAAAAACCGAATCACCATGATTTACAGAGTACATTACGATGTCGTAGTTTTCCCTTGAGACATTTGTTGGAACTAGCTTATTGGCTACTCCCTCGTATAATACTGTATATTTTTTTTCTGAGCATTCGTTCATGTTAACATGGTCCCAGTACGAATATCCGTAATATGAGTCAATACAAAATTTTTCTTTGTAAGGGCAGGTTAGTCCTCCTGGTAATATAATTTTGTTCTCGTTTACGTTGGTTGGAGCATACCGATATTGTAGCGTTATTTCTATGGCTGCTTGTACGACGACATTTTGCCATTGTCCTTTGTGATCTTCATAAGTGGCTCCTATACAACTTCCTGTATTACTGATTGAACCAGCCATGATGACATTTGCATGTGTTGTTCCGTTAATTACAAGATTGTCAATATTACTTCCGTAGAATGACATCAACAATCGCGTCCTATGCATTTCTAAACACATTGTGCGGCTTGAAGGATAGATATACGATGATAAGCCGTTAGCTACAGTTGATGCATGAGAATGTAGTCCGCAATATGTTACTAAGCGAGTGATGTGGATTTTGCACTGATGAACTGGCAGAGATTCTACGTCATTTATTTGTAGGAGTTGTATTATTTCCTCCGATGATGACACTTGTTTTGCGGGAGTCTTGCACTTTCCAATTTCGATAAGGCTAAATGTAGATATATTCATTTGTTGGGCCTGGCAATCGTAGGCGATTATGGCCTCGGTACATCTCCAATATAAATAGATGAATAAAATCCTGATGAATGTTCCCATTTTTTTTTTTTTTTCTGTAAAAGCTATAGTTATGGTTGGTTTAAGTTTTCATTTATCATATTTTAGTATTAATGTTATAAACAGGTTACCAAGTTGCTTTATTACAATAATTTATTCTTATTTATTATTATTTTTATTATATTTCGTTTTTATTATATCCTTTTGGGTAGAACCCATGGTTGTTCCTCCACTGGCCCCCTACTTCGAGTATGATGGTGATCTCTAGAATTATCATGAGATTCCAGTTCAGGTTGAAGAGTATTTTCAATTTCCTCTAAATTTGGTTCTTTATTTCTCCCATTATCCTTCACGTTATCTGTCTCCAAGTTTAAATTTTCGACCTCTTCTTCGTCGTCTGCTTCTTCATTTTCATCTATATATTCGCTAAATTCATTAGTTAGATCTTTTATTTCTTGATGTTTCTCAATATGAATCGCTTTCTCAATAGGTTCCATATAATTTCCAATATTATTGAAACTTTGATCTTGATTGTCTGCTTTTTCAATATTTATTTCTTCCTCATCTGATGTTTCTAGAGTGGTATCGGTATCGTAACATTTTTTTAAGCGATTAACATGTACTATATGCTCTTTTCTTCCTTTTACCTCAACTATTCGATATGTAACTGGACCTATACATTCCGTTATTCTGTACGGACCTTTCCAAGCTTTAGCTAATTTTTTTGAGACTCCTATTTTTTTCGCTGGATCGTTTAAGTATACTTTGCTTCCTAATTTATATTCAATTGGTTTGCTTTTCTTATTGTAATGATATTCCCTTTTATCAGCCGAAATCTTTAATTTTTCTTGAACTAATTTGAATGTTGAATTTAGTCTCTCCATCAGTTCTGAAGCGTAATTTTCACTATAGTCGTACTTTATTGTGGTTGGCTTAAGGATATCATCATAAGGAAGTTGCATATCACGACCATGCATTAGATAAAAAGGTGTTTCTCCAGTAGATGAGTGTACTGACGCTCGGTATGCCATTAGAACATATGGCAACCATATATCCCAATCTCTTTGTGAGTTAGAAACATAATGGGACAATATGTCTTTAAATACCCTATGAGTCCTTTCTATCATTCCATTGCTCATGGGGTGATAAGGTGTTGTTTGAATTTTTGTTACTCCTAGTAGCTTACAGATGTTTTTCATTAGATTTGAAGTAAAATTTACTCCTTGATCCGTGAGCAATTTTTCTGGTACCCCGTGTCTGCTAAAAATATGCGTCACCAAAGCCTTAGCAACGGTGTCTGCGGTTTGGTCTGGTAGTGGAATTGCTTCTGGATATTTGGTGAAGTAGTCTTGGAACGTAAGAATATATTTGTTTCCACTGTCAGATGTTACCAATGGGCCTACAATATCCATAGCGGTAAATTCGAATGGACGTCTGATTTCCTCAAATCTTTGTAGTGGAGCTGGACGATTATGAGTGGGTGATTTTCGAGTATTACAAGAATGACATTTTCTGATGTATTCCTTAATATCTGTTCTCATAGTAGGCCAATACATTTTACTTTTTATCAGATTGAATGTTTTAAAATTGCCTTGATGTCCTGCATATGGAAGGTCATGATAATCATGGATGACTTTTTTAATCATTGGCTTTGGAATGTATAACTGATCATAACGCTCCACTTTTTCTTTTGCTTTAAATAATAAACCATCTTCATCCAAGTAAAATGAAATGAAATCCGCTTCTTTTATTATTTTTTTACATATTCTCTTTACATCTTCATCTCTATTTTGTTCTTCTTTAATATGATCCCGATCCCAAGTAGGTAAATAGGGTACATCAATGTTGATAATATTTACAGGAATTCTGCTTAAAGCGTCGGCGTTGTTGTGCTTCTTTCCCGGCCGGTAAATAACTTCAAAATCGTATTCGGATAAGAGTAATGCCCATCTAGCTAATCTAGATGTCGGATCCTTTAACGTTAGTAACCATTTCAAAGATTTATGGTCCGTAATCGCTGAAAATCTTCTTCCATATAAATAGCATCTGAAATGTTTGATGCCCCATACAATGGCAAGACATTCGCGTTCTGTTGGAGAATAGTTTTTTTCAGCCGTGTTTAATTGTCTGCTGGCATACGCTATTGGTCTTTCATGATCTCCATCTTTTTGACTGAGAATTGCCCCAATTGCAACCCCGGATGCATCAGTGGACAAGATAAAGGGTTCGGAAAAATTTGGATATTTTAAAATTGGAGGATGACATAATTTATTTTTTAAATGATTGAAAGAATTTTGTGTTTCGTTGGTCCAGTCAAATTTGGTATTCTTCTTTGTCAGTGCGGTTAATGGTATAGCTTCATGGGAGAATTCTGGTACGAATTTTCGATAAAATCCTACTAATCCCAAAAATGCCCGAATTTCCTTTACTGTTTTAGGTCTAGGATAATTTTTTACAATTTCAATTTTTCCTGGATCTGGTTTCACTCCTTGGACTGAGATTATGTGTCCTAAGTATTTTGCTTCCGTTTTTATAAATTCGCACTTTGACGGCTTCAATTTTAAATTTGCTTCTTGCAGCCTTTGAAATACTTCATCCAATCTCTTCAAATGGTCTTCAAATGTTTTTGAGAATATAATAATATCATCAAGGTACACGAGACAACGTTCACCTGTCATCCCTGATAAAACAGAGTACATCAATCTTTGAAAAGTACTTGGAGCGTTGACTAGCCCGAATGGCATTCGTTTACATTCATAATGTCCATCTGGTGTTGTGAATGCAGTTTTTTCTTGATCTTCTGGGTTAACTTCTACTTGCCAATATCCACTTGCTAAGTCCAGTATTGTAAAATAATTAGCGTTGCCTAACTGATCTAAAGTCTCCTGTAGATTTGGAATGGGAAAGAAATCCCTCTTGGTAATTGTATTCAATTCTCGATAATCAATACAAACTCTTATTTTATTTTCACCCTCGGCTGCCTTTTTAGATACCATAACCACTGGTGCTGACCAGGGCGATTTTGATTCTACGATAACACCTTGCTTCATCATGTCATTTATCTGATTTTTCAATTCTTCCCTTTGACTGTAGGGTATCCTATACGGTGCTTTTGTTATTGGTGGTACATTTTCTGTGATAATGTGATGCTTTACTTGATTAGTGCATCCTAGTTTTGTTCCGTGACTCATAAAAATATGCTGATATTCTTCAAGCAATTTCTCTAACTGTATTCTTTTATTTTCTTCTAAATGCTGAAGAGAGAATTCTAAACTTTTTTCTTCCCTCTCTTCTACATAATTTATATTTTTATTGATTTCAATTTCTGCCGAGTTCATTTTTATGTCTTCGCTGTATCCAATGACGGTGTTCTTAGGTAATTTTACTGTATTGTATGAAACGTTTAAAACACAAACAGTAATTGTCGGTTTTGCTGGTGAAATTAATCTTGCTGCTGTAAGGCCATGAATTAATATTTCAACGGGTTCCACTAGTATATTCTGCACAGGATTCCGGATATCTTGTACAGCTTCGCACACGAACTGACATCTTGGCGGTATATCAATTGAATCTTTTATTCGGACAGAGGATCGGTCAAAACCCCCATCTTTGCTATCAGCCATTATTGACCGTAATGGAGATAACTGTTGATATTTATCGCTTTTGGTTATTTCTTGCTTTAAAACTTTCTTCTGTTCCAATTTCCTTGAAATATTAGCTCTGGGCTTCTCTTGCATCTTCTTTGATTTCTTCGGTTCATCATGTATTTCGGCTTGAACCGTGATTACAGAAAAATCTTCTTCATCGGATTCTACTTCCATTGCTTCTTTTTTCTTCTCATTTTTTTCACAGTTGTTAACTCCGTTTGACTGCGTACTTTCTTGTATCGGGTTTGTCATTTGTTCTATATTTTGAATAACTGGCTTTTTAACGTGATAAACTTGTATCACTATATTTATACTTTCAAAAATTATTTGTAATATTTTCTTAACTCTTGACCATTTCAGTTTATCCAGACCACATCCAATTCTAGGTATTGCTAAATGAGACACGTTGTTTTTCATACAATGTTCTTTTAATTTTAGTAATGACCTTTTTAGATCTGTTACTGTAGGTTTTGTGTAACTGAATTTCTTAGTCACCAAATAATAGATGAATCTTCTTTTATTATTGAACATTCCTGAATTATTTAATACAGCTAATCCACCTTTCTGGATCTTTTGATCCTTTAATATTTTCAAATTTCCAAACTTTTTCTTAAAGCAAACCGCTATTCCACGGTTCATTCGCAAATCTTGCGCCACGCAATGCGCCAAACAATACTTTTCTGGTGCATCAAAGAGATCACCTACTATTTCTTCCATATTTAATTTCTTACACCCTTCTTCTATTTTCGTTTCAGCTGTTTCACTGCTAATTTGATTTTTCTTACTTTCTGTTTTACTATTTTCACTCTTAATTCTGTTTTCTTTATTAACCATTTTTCTCTTTGCTTTGAAATTTTTCTTTTCACCGTTTTGTGAGATATTCTGTTTAATTTCTCTAAATAGAGTACAATCTGATTCTTCAATTGTACCTAATGCATATTCACACATTTTTAGTTTTTCTTCCATTAGAACGACATATCCATCGAAGTTTATAGCGGCATTCAGAGCTTTTAAAACATCCCGACCTAGCAACCCTTCAGTTTGAATTGGTAAGGAATCATCACATACCATACAATCAAATGAATGTTGACTATTCTTTAATTGGAATTGAACGTTAGTAAATCCAATGCAGTTTAACTCTTTTCCCGTGATACCTCTTATGATAGTGTCTGATGATGTAAAAATTTTATATCCCCTATTTCGAATTACTCCTTCTTTAATAATTGTAACTGCCGCGCCAGTGTCCACTAAAAAGGTGACATCTCGATCTTGAATTCGGATTTTAATCACGCATGAACCGGAAATATTATATCCGTTTACATTGACATGGCCAGTTGACAATTTTTTTACTGTTGGTTTGCACGTCCTTCGTTCTGGGGAGCGAGCGAGGGACGTTGCTCGTTTAAATTACTATTCAAATTTTGTTGCAGCCGTCTTTGCGGATAATATTGCTCATTTGGAGTATACCCTCTCTGGTTTCTATTATAAAAATGGTCTCGCCTATTTTTTGTAAAGCAATCTTTCTCCACGTGGTTTTCTTTTCCACAAAAGTTACATTTGATACGACTTTTCCCCCTACAATCGCGCGCAAAATGTCCCGTATTTCCGCATTTAAAACAATTTAAATCTCTACTTTTATTTTGTAACGAATAATTTTGTGTTTCTAACATAAAAGCATTACTTCCTCTTAACAATCTGCTATTAGCAGTTTCTGCGTGTTGTGCCAATTCGACAACTTCTTCAAATGTATATCTTGGATTTTTGCTGATATCCAAGATAATTAATTTAGCGATGTCTGGATTCACACCCTTTTCAAATTGTTGTATTAAATCGCGATCGTGTCGTTGTTTTATTAAAATTTTTTCTTGATCATTAGTAGCAAAACTTAAATTTTCCATTAGTAAATATTTTCCCGCTATTTTTAATCTAGTGGCGTATTGATCTACTGTTTCTTTTGTAATCTGAATGCATTTCGATAAAATAAGTATCCCTTGGCCTGGTATAATTTTTTTTGAGTATTTTTTTATAACTATCTTTTTAAATTCTGAATAAGAAATTGTATCACTATTTAAAATTGGTTCAGATTCCAAAAATAGAAACGCATCTCCCGTCAAATGATATCTAGCGACAGCTAAAGTCTGTTGTTCTGTCCAAGCGTCGATAGTTGCACGTTGACATAATTTTGAAAAGAATTCGTTAACATTTTCATTATGGTGTCCCGAAAATTGTGGAATTCCTACTAATGTCTGTCCGATAGTTCTCACAGATGGTATTAATGTTTGACCTTCAGACCCTTGTGAGACTGACGATGTTGGTAAAGACATTTTTTTTTTGTTTTTATATGAAACAGTAGTATAACTTTTGATATGAATTAAATTAAATTTGAAAATAAAAGTGTTATGAAATTTAACGAATATTTATGTTTACTAAATTCTTGATATAAAGATCTTAAACAGCAAATGTAATATGATTCTTTTTGTGTTATGGATATTAGATACCATCAAAATTATCTCGTCGTTCACACAGTTCTCTTATACAAAAATAACGATAATATATTACTCACATAGCAACTCAATTCAAAATAATATGCGTTCAACTAAATATTTTTTTTTTCAATCACACACAATTAGCTTAGTTAATTTTGAAAAGATTAAGTATTTAGTTTCTATGAAATAATTTGGTTCAACAAAGTAATATAATTTTTAATATTTATCCCAATTCGCTGCCACCAATGTAATGGAACGGAGTTCGGTTTTAAAGGTAGCTACCAAACTATTCCCGATTCCTTATTTTTGATAAAAAAAAAAATATAAATAAATGCCGATGTTGTTGGGTTCTTTGTGGGATAACCAATAATTCTAATACAGATAGAACCGAATTATATTGATAGAAAACTATTATTTATATTAATAAAATTTAAATGATACAAAAAGGTAATAAAAGTATAATTGCTTACCTTCTTTCACACAATAATAAAAACACAGCACTTGGAGCGAACGGGCTTTTCACACCGCGAGTTTTATTTTAATTAAATTATTAATTTTCCAAAAAAAATATGAAATGAATTTAAATTAACAAAATTTTACACAAAACCTTTCTGGCTCTTTTAACCAACCAAATAAAAACTACTTTTATTAAACAACAATAAAATTATACGTTAGACCAAAAATTGAACTTGACTGCTAATCGAGTGCCACCCGTCTGACCATTCGTTTTTTGAGCGCCTCTTCGCTAAACCTTCGCGTAACAATTGTTTTTGTAAAGATAAGAGCCCGAGCCAATTACATTCTCGCTCAGGTGAACCCTGGTTCATTACACAAATCATAATTGTAGGTATTATACAAAGAAAAAACCGTGGTATATATGTATAATTAAATGCAATTTTAATGTATATTAAATTTAACGACAACTTGATTGGTATATTAGAAAAACACATTTGAGATGAGTCTGGTCTTCTATTCCTATTTCTGACGAAATACGTTAACATTGAAGGTCAACGCGAAGATTTTTATTTTTAATTGACAAATGTTCTTTAAATTTAATCAATTGTTTCTTTTTTATTAATTTAAATATAGGAAATTCCCAAAAAAAATATTGCTTATTGTAAAATATTGTTTGTTTTTGTAATACGATTTTTAAATGAAGGGCGTTTGAGATGATTTATGAATTTTTATTATCTTATATTTTATTATTATTAATAAAACTGAAAGTGTTTTTAAATGATAATTACGTTCCACGAAATATTCTTTTATTGTACATTGTACGTCAGTCAAACAAGAAATATATAATCATTAACTTTTTACATTACGCTGCTGATGCAAATTGAGATTTATTATGGAGCGAAAGATTCGCGAAAATGATGATATGGGTGATAAATAGCGCTAGCTATTTGTAATAATATATTATTTGCGAGTACTCGTCAAAAGTACGAAATCGTTGCAATAGCTTCTAAATAAAGAAAAACTATATTTAAATTTGAACCAATAGTTGAATTACATGGTAGGTATATATTTTTGAAAAAATATCATAGGAACTATAAAACAATCTAGTTTTATAAATGATTTAAAAATAATATATTTTTACCAGCTTGGTGGCACTTTTCGAGCAATGATAAGAGTAATTAGCTTTATATCTTTCTGTATAAAAATAGTTTGTTTTTGGTGTACTAGAAATTTGGGGCATCTAATATATTTCATAGTTGGTTGAAAACATATAGCAATAGAAATAATTAAATAGTGAATATAATAGTATTTTTATTTCGAAAATATCGTAAATTTAGCACCAAATATTGGTTATTTATTGGTATTTTATAACATTTATGAAAAAATCCGAATAAAACACAGAACATTATAATAAAACTCTATAATAACTAAGTTACTACTATAGTGAATCTATGTATAAGTTAGTATTTCAACATTTAAACAGCTGGCATAAACTAAACCAGCGGATGAGCCTGTTTTATGATATAGTCTACAGTAAATAGTACAAAGCTGACTAAAGATAATGATATTAAAAGAGATGATTTGCAAGATTCTAAATCACTATTAACTGTGATGAATTTACAAAATCTAGAGCCCTTTATGAAAATCCGACAACATTCAAGATGCCAGATCCCGAAATCTAGCGCCTCCATTCATTAGTGTTACTCTGATAAATTCAGATTCAAATTCTAAAGATTTCAGATACGTAGTAATTTTTCGAAAAGCATTACGATTTCAAATATAAAGATCTGTTTTTGCTTTGTTATATGAATGTAAGTGTATATGAATTGAATGTATTGTTATGACGCCTGTATGTGTGAGTGCTTTAGAACCAAAACAGTTGAAGGTAAAATTATGACCAAACGTGCATATCCTATTTTGTGTAAAGTATTTGCTTACTGTAGACTATAAAAGATATTAGTATTTCACACAACTTTTGTTTGAAAAGTTTCTCCCAAAAGTGTACCATTTATAAGAAATTCCTAAATTTCTTATTTATGTTCTAATATGTAGTAAATATTTGCTAGTTTTTTGTTAATATTGTACTATATTAAAAAGAGATAAATTGAGTGAGAATGCAAGGTTGTGCACGGAATAAGTGGATAAATATAATTGAGAGTAGTTACGCGAAAGAAAAGTAGTCAGCAAAAGGAGTAAATGATCTTGCCACCCCATTTGACATGAATAGGTATGAAATTCTGTACGTAAGTATGATAAATTATAATTAATAAATCATATCCATTATACCTGTTAATATATTAATAGGGCACATAATAGATTCAAATAATGTGTGATTTGACATTTGACATCCATTGTCAAAAACAGAATTAGTCAGAAAGTGTCTCAAAGGTTCGAAAATGATTATTTCTAAATATCCTGTTAGGTATTTTATTTATTTATGTATGTACATACATAACTTCATGCCTATTCCTACTAAATAGGGTGGCAAAAAAACCTTTACACATTCATTCTCATTTTGACAATCTTTCGCCATTCAACTATTTCTTAAACTATTAAATTCAACTTCCTCACAACTTTTCTTTCACGGAATTCATTCTCAGTCATATTTATCCACTATTGAAAAGTAAACCATTACCTCTTGATATAGCATGATTAATAATGATATTTAATTAAATTTATCAAAATTTTATTTTAAATGAAATATGTAAAATAAAAATAACTATGCTTGAGAAAATCCTGTGCAGATATTTTTATTTAAATGAATGTTAGAAAGGATTTCAAAGTATATAATCTTTACATTTCAAGTCAGATATTGAAACATGTTGGTGAGAATGATTATTTAATCAGTAAGTTTCCATGTATATATTATCAGTGTATTGTTGTATTTTCATTTTGCTGATATAACAAGAATGCAATTGTAAACAGAATAATAAATCGGTATGTTGTTACATTTAACACATTACTAAAGCATGGCGTAATCGTAATCACCATTATTCACAGATATTCACACGGTGTATAGAAAACTTTAATGCTAATAAATTGTGTATACCATACATCTAACTTTTTTTTCAAATAAAAATTCAATGTATATTTGCCTAATGCTAACAATATAATGCAAATATATAATTATTTTGCCTTGTTTTTAAGGCGTCTAATAATGGATTCAGTAACACCTATTTCAAACTACTTGAGAAAAAAAAAATTGCTACAACTAAGAAATTGGTTGTTTCGTTTTGCACTAATTGACTTTTTTAGTGAAAAATTAGATGGCCAAATTATTAATTGCGGTAATAAATTAAAAGTGTGTATGTTCTTAAATAATGGCCTAAAGTATTTATAGCAGTTATAATTTTACACAACTTTTGTTTGAAATTGCAAGAAAATTGTTCTAATTATACTTATTTTTGCATACATCGTATCATATGAGCCTGTCAATTATTTAACAGAAAAACAAAATAGATTTATATAAGATGGAATTAGGCGTTTAATTTTAAATTCTGAGAAATATATTTAGTGAAAAAGTGTTTCAAAGGTTAGTAAAATATTATAAATTAGTAAAACAATAAAAAATATATGAATTTTTTTAAATTGCTTTCTTGTGAAGCATTTTCTAATAATAGAATTTGTTAATAAATGTCATGTGTCAATGCATAGTATATATGTATAAAACAATATGAAGGCTATTCAGTTGTATGCAGTTTTGAAGTGAAATCTTTGTGTTTTAGCTACAGACATGACTTGACCTATCTCACAATCAGGCTCTTTGTTTGTCTACCACAGAGCAGATTTCTCTATAGCCTATAATAGGCATAGCAATCACACGCAACGGAGATTATTAATACGCGAGGCGAAACTAAACTTACTAAAAAACACACATTTATTTGTGTCACTGGTTCCTACATTTTTTCACTTTTGTTGGTCTCGTTACGCGAGATCATTACGAAATAATGATATAATTCTCTTTGAAATAAAAAGTTATAAAGATCGTATCACTTAAAGTATAGCTATTTTTAGAACATATTTCGCTTCCAAACCAAATTACTCAATTCTTTATCGTACATTCAATATACGGGCGGACTATTTTACACAATCAATAATTTTTCAAGCTAATCCAACATAGTTTAGTCATTTTTTCCCAGAACTAAATTCTGAGTGATTTAAAAATAAAACCGCTCGATATATGTAATAATTAACGATTACCAAAAGTATCAATTGACATTTTTGGTATTATTATTTTTAAAATGCTAGAAAAATATATATTTTTAAATTTTAATTGTCGCATATCAAACAATCAAATAACTGATAGAAAACATGCTTTAAGCACGGCGAATCATCGAGAAATGACACCAGTGTATTTGGATATGTTTGTTCTACAAATATTTGTATGAATTAGTTAACAAAATATAGTTCTGGTTACGGGTATTAATTTTATTTAAGAGAATAAGTTTCACTTATGTATAAATTATCAGTATATCGAAATAATTAATATTTCAAAATTATTGACAAATTATATCGATGACACAAAATTCTAATACGCTTCTATAAATTCATATATAAATAAATCGATAATGATCTAGTCCAAATTAAGATTAAGCTTCCTGTATATGACACCATTTAATAGATGTAGGCGTAAAATTTCGAAGGGGGCCACGTAAAAAAAATCAGAAGGTCATTGGACAATAGTGAATGAATGTATATATGTATATAGGAGGATATAATAATAATAAACATAGCTGGACTACATGTCTATAAATAAATTTAATATTCTATGATTGCCATATTAATTTTACTTTTCACTATATGCATGCTTAGAATATAATATAAATGATTTCACTACATGGAAAACTTTTAGTTTCAAATTATGTTTACACTTTTTAATCGTATGGTTTCTTACACGTGAGAAATTAAATGTGCACGTTTTTTTTTTTTACTCATATTTGTAGAGGAAAGTTGATATAATTATGACCACAGGTTAAAAATAAAGTGCACCTTTTTTTTACTGCGCAAACCAGATGAACAGGGATTCCCAGATACACTTGATTCGATTATTGTTGATTGCATAAAGAATCCATTGATTTTTAAATAGAATTTTTATACATTACTATACTCAACATTTTTATTCGCATATTGCTTCTTTATTTAACTTTATTATTTATTATTATAGCAAAGGCCAATATCAAATTTATTCCTCAATTAAATCTTTTATTTTCATTCAAACTAATTTTGCTGTAAGTACTACCGTTTTGGAGTTATAGCGGAAAAAGCAAAAAATAACTAGAGTAAACATGCACTTCCGGTTGGAATATTCCTTTCAAAATTAGGAGGTTTTCCTGCCAGGAATATACAAATCTTAAGTTTGAAGTTTCATAATTTTATCTTCTACCATTTAGGCTGTAGATCGTACACAGACAGGCAAACACACACACACACAGACGTCATCTCAAAAATAGTCAGACTTGATTCAGGGAAGGTCAAAAGATAAATTTCCGTTAAAATTTCGAGATCGAAATTTTTCATGATTACAATACTTACTTATACTACGTATAAGAAAGTAAAAAGCAGGCAATTCAAAATTGTTTATGAAAAAGTTGATGCAAGCCATAAGTTAGCTTAAAGTTCAACAAATGTCAATATCGTTGAAGATGTAAATACCATATAATATAATTATATTTATATCTTATATTCATCTATTTTGGGTAAATTGCAGGCAGCATACAATAAAATTCCCTACTAAATCTATTAATTCCTGGTTTAATATTTAATAAAATAATAATGGCGATACAAAAAAAATCTAAAGGCAACGGTATATTTGTAAGTCGGCGCCCAGCCTTTTATGGACGTGGGCCGCAAAATTCCTTTTACTAACCACAGTTTAGAGTTTCAATTCAAAGTTGTTTATTTTGTTGAAATTTAAAATATTTTTATTATTAACAAATGCAAATATTATTTATTATATTTGCATTTACTAATAATAAAAATATTTTTAATTTCGACAAAATAATGAATAGAAAACATTTTTATCAGAGCAGCCATTGTGGTCGGCGCATACTCTAACTGCCCGGCGGTTGGTGTCACAAATCATTGGACTGTCAAATCGTATAGTCATCCTGCCCGAATTCAAATTTTAAGAAATCCGCATTTTAGAAGGTAGATTCACAAAGGCAAAAAATTTCATGTAAAACATATTTCATATTATTAACTATTAAATAGCGGAAACCATTTGCAGCAACACAAAACGACACTTCTTCCATGATAATCAACTTTAAACTAAACTGTATTTTCCCTATTGATACATTGTTACCTGTAATACTAATTTTAAAAAATTAACGGAAATTTCGCAGAAATGTACCAATTTCTAATCTTCCTGTTTAATACGTACTTCTCGTAAAACTAGGCAATTTAAGAGGGTTAGTGAACCTTTTTTTTATACTGATGGTTCGGGCAAAATGAAAGGTCAAAAAAGGTACAAACCCAACCGCCGGGCAATTTGAGTATGCGCCTTGTGGTCTATTATCATGCAATTAAAACCGATCCATTTCTGCAATATATTTTATTGTCTCGTTGTTTAATGCATTTTAATTACATGCTAACTTTATTATTCTACTGAGAAACTATGCAGTGAATATCGTATCGAAATGGCAATTAAAATGTTTTAGCATGGGAAATTATATAATATCCGTTTCCACAAAGGTTTGTATACAAAATAAAATGCAGTATGACGAAAAAAGGATTAAAAAAACTTGGCATATGTTATATACAGGATAATTTGTAATTTCCTTGCAATTACAACACCCGAATCAGAAAAAAATTGCAAATTTGAATAATAGCACAATTTCTACATAATTAAATATGGTTTGCCTATTTAGTCCTGGTTTATAAAATAAAAAGCTGTGAATATTAGCTAAACCAATACTTGTTAATCTATAAAGGATCCATACAGTAGATAAAGCAACAATCATATGCAAACAATCAACATATAGCATATATAATATCGCAATAATAATATTGTGTTAAATTTACGCTATTTTATGACTATAGTGAATCAGCGAAGTATATTGTAATATGCACGTAAAATAATAAATATATTACAATAGGGTTGCCACCACAGCTTATTTATTGAAATATAATCCTAAATTTAATTCGTATTTATCACATTTGTTCTCTTTTAAACCGCACTCGTAATTAATTAAAATTTAATAAATTGTGGGCGAAATTCATGAAGTCCAAGCAATATATCAAATATATGCCCACTACACAAATAGGAACGCGGTGCAAAAAAAGACTATTTCTAATTGACATGACCGTTAAGCGTGTTGGAAACCTGAAGTAATCAGTGACTAACCCAGTGTCACTAACCGAATAGTATATTAGAAAACACTATGGAAAATACTTTTTCGTCATCTACATGCATTTTTAATTACTCAAACAATAAACTACGCAAAATTTTGAACAATAATATTACTGCCTTCTTCATATTAAAAATCAACAGATACATCGATTAAATACTTAAGCGCTTTATACTTACCGTGTAGCGATATATGATATAATGATCTATTATTAATTATTTGTCGAATATTTCTGTCAAATAGGAAGCTAATCTAGAAGTTATATTTATTAATTCGAAATTGATGTAAAATTATTTAGTACTACTGTGTCATATATATTTATGAATGGTAATAAACTAATTATTTATAAAACTAAACATGTTTTAATATATAAATAGTGAAATAATTTGTATTAAAAGCACGTTGTTTGGCGATATTTTACACAAAAATCGAAATGTTATATACAAATACACATCGAATATGAATAAATAACTTAAAGATGTTCAAAAATGCACTAAAGTAAATCACACAATATATTACAATTGTTTTGACCGAGTAGTATAATCAATAAATTTAGGATTCAAAAATTAAACTTTTAAACATTATTTCAATATTAAACATCTGCAGTGTCATGCACCGAACTTTCTTATACGCATATGGGTTAAACCATATTGTAGTTACATTATTTTTCTAATTTATAATATTTGTTCTAACCTTCAGATCGCTTTTACACTAAGTATATTTCTTAGAGTAAATATTAAATGTCAAACTTCAAATTATTTAAATCTATTTTGTTAAACAATTGACAGGCGCAGATGATACGATTTATGTAACAATATATATAATAAGCAGAAATTTATTTTGAAACCTGTACTCTTTTTGGAAAAATAGTTCAAACAAAAGTTGTGCTAAATATAAATACCTTTAATTTTTGTTTATGCAATTTTTCTGTAACTGTAATTTTTGAGTAATTGCAGAAACCGCAAAAAATGACTAGAGTAAACAGGCACTTCCGGTTTGAATATTTTATTCAAAAATAAGAGGTGCACATGCGAGGCATATACAAGACTTAAGTTTAAAGTTTCATAATTTTACTTATAGCCGTTTAGGCTGTAGAGCGCATACACGCGCATACACACACACACTCAGAGACAGACGTCATTCCAAAAATAGTAGGAATCGATTCAAGGAAGTTCAAAACGTATATTTCCGTTGAAATCTCGGGATCGAAATTTTTTATGATTACTTTATGATTTTTTATTATACTGTGTATAAGAGAGTAATATAATTAAATATACTCAAATAACTTTAATAATAATGTACATATATGTATCAGCAAAATAAATTTAATTAAATAAGCATTGTCTTAGTCAATGCTCAAACTTCATCAGCGGCGAGTTGGTTTACCATTAGATTAATTTTAACGAACAATGGAACTGGGAATAAGTCGGCCGAATATTTTAAATTAGAAGCAAGTCTGCTGCATTACACTCTATATCTTTTTTATAATTAGTATAGCATTATAGGGCGTGTGAACCGTGTAAAAAGAAAAACAACAAAAAAAAAAATCTGAATTTCAGTAAAATTCAACAACCGTGACATTCAACGTTATTATTTTACAAATTTAATATTTAAACGAAACATGACAAACACATATTTCTAAATATATATTTAAAATAATAATAGAACATTACAATGGCAACCATTTTTGATTGGCTTAAACAAAAACGATATTTGAGTTTTTACTCATCAATACAATGAATAAATTACACAAAATAACAATTATTTGCGTTTAAATATTGCCTTATATTAGATTAAAATCGACGATTAAAACAAATATTGACAATATCTATATCAACAAATCCGTTAGGTTGATAGCTCTTGTCCTTTTATTTCATTTAGTTAGTTTACGTCTATTTATCACTGTTTGGTTTAGTTTAGAATTTAATAACGGAATGAACTATAAGCAGAAACTTGTAACTAGATATAACAACTATTGCGCTTGAAATGGTGTCATTTATTTCCTAGACTACTGTTAAGCAGTGATGTCATGTGAATTATTATTGTAAAAGCAACAACCTTATAAGAACACATTTATATGCGTTAATAGTTTCAGAAATATGTAAATTTCATTTAAAAAATTATCCAGAAGCGTTTCTCATGGCCATTATAACCATGGTATTATTGGGGTTACACTGTGATCATAATTTATTTCGATTATCATTACAGAAGCTGTAAAAAGTGTTACTTTATTTTTTACTTTCCTATACCAAATAATAAGTATTGTAATCAAGAAAACTGTCTGTGAATGCTGCAGTCGAACCTATAGCCATAGCTGTTGAAACTATAATTATGGAATAGTAATATTAAGATTTGTGTATAGCTTAGAAAAAAACTCTTATTTTTGAAAAAAATTGTTTGAACCAGTTGGTTGTAAGATTTTAGGAGCGTTGGGAATGTTTGCGAGAAATTTAAAAAAATTAAAAGTTATGAATAAGCAGAGTAGCAGAATTTGATGAATTTAAATGAAGTCAAATTGAATTTGATGGGAATAAGCATATATTGTGTTAGATATTTAATTTATTTGAATACAAACAAATTTTCAATTATAATAATTACTAATATATAATTCCAATTTAAATCGTAAGATCTACTACGTATAAGAAAGTCTAGTGTGTGTAACTCAGATATGTTTAATTCATAGCATTTCTAGTTGCCGACAAGGGTAGTAAAGTTAGATCGACACGAATTCCTGACATTTTATTCTTGCTGCACGAACAAGTTATCAAGTTATCGTAAAAATACATTGTTGAAATGTAATCGAAAAACTGAACTTTACGGTAATAGTCACACAATGCTCGCATGTTAGATGCAACACGTGCATTTAAAACACCTGTATTGCATAATTTAATAACATGTTATTATGGAATTACCCCATGGTATAGAATAATATTAATTAGAAGCAGCTCATACAAGAACAAAGTTAAATACTTCAATTGTATTCGATGTGAGAGTTGCGAGACAGGCATTATTATTATTAAGCTCCACGGTGTCTGGCTGAACTGACTGACAATGACATTTTTCAAATAGCCACAATTACAGTTCACACTACAGTAAACTAGATATGTACGCGGGCTATAAATAATTTTATCCTATTCACTCACTAAAGAATTTGATATGGGACAATAATTCCAAACTATTTATTCGTTAAAGTTCAAATTGTTTATTAGATTCTATATTTAATTTAATATCACACATAAACGAAACATTATTATCATTAGCATATTAGTCCCTTTTTTGTAGGTTAATATCTCATACAATACGGTACTTATAAGATTTTAAATATGAACGGATTCAATTGAGCACCTATACAATATGTGTGCCAAATATCGTTGACATTGGTTCGGTACCTTCAGAGGAGAAGAAGCGACAAAATTTGGTCTTACGACATTGAGCAACCAATAATCCGAGAATATATGCAGACAAACGGGCTAAAAATCGTGGTTGAAATGGTTGAGTAATGTGCGGTTGCGGACACTTGCACTAATATATGACACACCGACGCACAAGAGGAAATCATCCATACTAATTGTGGGTCGAAATTGCAATTGGCTATCTGCGGTGCCCGGTACAGCCTGGTACGCGCGGCGATACACCGCGGTACGAAAGAAAAAAAAACGAACACAATTAAGTAATATATGTGTGCGCTGTTGGCTGGTGTGTGAACGTGCAAATCCGGAATTGTTTCAATCAAATGTTTTTAGAGTGTATCTTTGAGTTCACAAGACCTTGGAATCGAATTCCTCTCGTGCAAATACACAAATAAATCAAGTAATTGAGAGTAGAATGAAAGTAACTCATAACAATAGAGCTTAGACGTTTACACTATCAATAGCAAAGAATGGCGAATTTTATTTAAAAAAAAAACGCATTTTATAATTTAGAATTATTCACTCAATACCTCGTTAGTTTAGGTCTAAGATTTCTAGTATATAATTTAACGGTAAACAGTGCCAACGCGTATACATAGATCATTATTTAAGTAAATATGAATATTTTTGAATTATATTTAAAGCTAAATCTTGTTGGTTATTTATTAAAAGGGAACCTTATACAAACATTATTAAAAACGTATCTTATGTTCATATGTTTTATCCGGGAAGGGACTGGGAACATTAAAGGAAATGTCAGTTCCGCAATTGTAATAACTAAACCGGCTATAAACTGAGTACAAAGAGAATTTAAAATACTTTTATTGTTGTTTTATTACAATTATTGAGCATAACTAAAAATGATTAGAAGGTACAAAAAGTAGAAAATATCAAAAGCCAAATTATTTGAGTCTATTTTGATTTTCTGTTAAACAATTGACAGGAACAGTTGATACGATTTATGTAAAAATAATTAAAACAAGAACAAACAGCCATTTTCTTGTAATCGGTAACTTTTTTGAAAAAAAAATTATTTTTGCTATAAGTGTGCCATTTTTGAGTTATTATAGAAATCACAAAAAAAGACTAGAGTAAACAGGCACTTCCGGTTTACATATCCTTTTCTAAAATAGGAGGGTTTATTTACAACCGTTTAGGCTGTAGAGCGTTCTTTTTCTCTTTCTCTCTCTCTCTCACACACACACACACACAAATACTCAGGCAGACAGAAAATAGTCAGACTCAATTCAGGGAAGGTCAATAGGTATATTTCCATTAAATCTCGTGATCAATTTTTGTTTTGATTATAATGCTTACTTGTTACATCGTATAAGAAAGTAAAAATTGAAAGAGAAAGGTGTGCAAATTTATAAATAAATTGTAGGGTTACAGGTAATTTTTATTTATAGAACTCGGAGGAAATTGTTGAAACTTTTTTATTTTGTTTATAGAAGTATCCTAAATACTTCTAGTTTTAAGAAATTAACAAAAATTGTTGATGATTAGAAAGATTATAGAAAAATTAAGAGTTATTTTTCGCACAAATCATATTTGAATTTTTTTTTCTAATTTATTGGTTACAAAAAGTTAAATTATATTTGTTTCCATAGTTACGTACATATAGGAAATTTATATATGTATATAAATTGATATTTAAAAACATTAAACATAATACCGGCATATAAGTGCCTTTCTGATGCTAAGAACGGTACTTTATATATATAGAATCTTTACAACGATGTTAGCGCAAATACAGGTCTATATATGTTCGTATAGTTTTGAAATGACAATTGATATTATTTTGAAACAAACGAGTTCGAACAATATTTTGAAGGTCTTGTTGAATTTTTTCGGCACGTTTTTCCATTGTAATATTGAGGGTAATTAGTATGTACATATAACAAAAGTCACTAGTGACAAACTAGTTATGATGGTGTGCTTGTAAAGAACACGATTCCTACCTACCTACCTACCTATATCAAGGCCGTGAGAGTAACGGCAAACATCACACATGCAAACTGGGTTTTTTCAATAAAACAACGACTACCAATACGAATTCCTCCCGAGTAACCATTACCTATCAAAAGCTTATTGAAGTGAAACGAATTCGAACAAAATCGGTAATCAACAAAGTTGTAGGTCAATGCGAAGCATGCAAAAATGCGCCAACATCCTGGGAATATCTAAACGCACCTTTCTAAACTAAACAATATAAACATGACAAAACCGTAACTTGTAGAAAGTTAACTATACAACTATTTCACTCCATTTACAGAACTACCAAAAAAAAAATAACTTCTCTCCAGAAGAATAATATTATTCTCTCGAGCGAAGTTTTCTAAAGTAACGGCAGCGAAAATTGTTATTTGAAATATACCTGAATGGAAAAACTTTAAAACAAACTTGTACCATCCGTAGAGAATTATTTTTCAATGTGCAATCATAAGTGGTAATTAAAAGACTTACCTATTAATTGATGATAGCACTATTAATTATAGAAGAAATAACTATGAAAACAGTAATAATTGACAGTTAATTTGTGGGCCTGCCATAGGCCAAGCACGAACACATCCGAAACAAACAACAAACACTCGCACACTGCAAAATACACACAACATGAACACACCCACCACTATAAAGTTTAAATTGTCAACCACACTGCTACCTTTTGATAACATTCCGAACTAAAATAACATGTTACGATTATAGTACACAGTACAGTTACAAACATTAGTTGAGTTGTGATAAATTCAAACACAACCGTTTGCGAAAACAATCTATACTTCATTCACCGACAGAACATAACACTATTAAAAAAAATCCTATAGTAGTGGACGATCATAATTAGTTAAATTTGTTATACTAGTAAATAAAAATGTATAAAAACTTATGAATATATAAATAAAAAGCATATTTATTGGCTTTATAATGTTGTAATTTATTTAACAACTATTACAGTAACATTGCTCATATATTGTATTGCTTGCATATTGTATAGTTAGTTATGTATGCTGAATCTATCAAATTCTGAATAAGTAGACACAAGCATAATCAAATATAAATTAATGTGCATCTTTTATTTTGTACCAAAGTGCGAGAAATCAATAGAACCTATAAGCTAAATTGTCTTTCTAGAATAAAATTACAAGGCGACTATAATGTTGGTTTGAAAGTCTACGTTCAATTATTAACTCATTTAGGATTGCATGAATAACTTTGTGGCACCATAATACGATACAATTATTTATTTGGAGTCTGTCGTTATGGGTAGTTATGGCTTTTGTAACCATTCCCAATCCAACCAATAATATGCTAATCTGGACCATTCTATGCTGACATAAAGCAATTTGTACGAAGCTAACCAGTATTTAGATATAAACCTATTTTATACAGATACTTTAGAATTTATTTATTTTTTATATTATTAACATTTGATTTTGACTTTTGTTGCTGTTCAAAACTTTCTATAAATAAATTTAGCAAAAATTGTCGTTAAAATAGCTTTCAACATTTTTCACCATTTGTAAAATATTAGAAAATGTTTTGTAAAAATAAATATATTTATAAACCATCAAAATGGTATGCATATATTTTTTATTCTTCCAAAAACTTATTTGTATTTTCATAACGCGTACTACAATATTTAGATATATATATTTAAACATGATATAGCAAATCAGTCACAGCAGATGATGCCTTGTCTACATGACGTAAATATATCTTTACCCTAATATATCTGCAGTGTCCCGCACTGTACTTTCTTACACGAGTATATATCTGTTCAGATAGTAAAATACAAATATAAAAAGCTGTTCATCTATAAACACAATTATATCCTCCGTAACAAAACAATCTTCATAGGTTCAAGAGAGATCATCACTTATTTCGATACTTAAATAGATAAAAGTAGTTTTTTGTTTACTAGAAATAGATGTAAAATACTAATTAACACATCTAAATTTAATGTAAATTGTAGAACTAATTAGTTTAAGCAGTTTTTATTTTTAATTATAAACTACAGTAATATTAGTATCATATTAAGTTCGGCATAGTGCAGTAAGTCTAAAGTAAGATTTTTTTTTTCACTGTACATTAAAAAACATGGACTCTTTTTGTGGGTTCGCGTTTTTATGTATTACGCGAGAGACGCTAAGTACCTCTTGGCAGTGGCGTACGAATAGTGGTTATGTTATTAATTCTTAAATATCTTTAATTAAAATTGTCTTTGTTTTTTTTTGAACTGTATCCGTTGCAGCATACATACACACCGATAGATATGTATTCAAATGCTCAATATGGATACTTCCGTTAAAATCTCGTTATCGAACAATTTTATGTTTACAATTCTTAACTAATTTTATGTAAGAACGCAAAAATTACTTGTTTAAACGTTAAAAATGAAAACAGACGAATCTATTGGCGGATATCTTAATCGTCTCAGTTTTGTGCAATTTATACATGTTGGTACAATCTAAAGAGTATTGAAAGAGTTTTTATTATTTATATTTATTTTTGTATGACAATTCATAAATATATATCATTTTTATTGCAATACTCTTTTTGCTCTTTTTGCGTTTATGTTGATAACTGGACGATGTTTAACTAACATAGAAACATCCCGAGGTGTGTCTCACCAATTTTAATCAAACTGTAGTATGTTGTAGTATGTGAGAAAATAATTGATACGTATTTTTTTTTTCGGCTCGTTTTAACTTCTAAGGGGTGAAAACAACCTCAATAAATTTTAACAAAATCAGAAAAACACGAATAACTCTAAAAATAAACCTTTTCAAAATAAACTCTAAATACAAAATTTGCTAGGTTTGTGGAGGATTATATAATGTTGACCTTCATTTGATCTTGAAATTCATTTTTAAGGTCAAATGAAGGTTAACATTGACTTTTTTCACACCTTAGATGTTAAAACGGGCCGAAAAAAAAGTACGTATTGAATATTTTCTTACATACTACGACATACTAAAGTTTCATTAAAATTGGTGAGACACACCTCGGGATGTTTCCTTGTAAGTATGTTTACGCTGTTTATAGTTGTTGACAAGGCATCATATATAGCATAACAGCTAATACAAGTATAATTAGACTAATTGTAATTAATCTGGTGTTGCCATGAGGTGCTCTGAGTCTTAGTGATATGATTTGCTATAGGAACTCTAATAGCGTCTTTTATAGAATATTTTAAAGGTGCTTTTATTTGAGATACTTTTAAAATAACGATGAGGAAAATAAACTTACATCTTCTCATATACATTACAAAATTAAAAGCAGCCATAAAATTCTATAAATATAGAAGCAAGTCTGTCCATTAAATTGTATTTGGCAAACATAATCTCAATGCCCTAATTTAGAATACTGAATATACATGGCCATCCAATCCAACATCGCATTTACGTCAAAGTAACATGTTCTAGAAAGATCACTACTTGTCACTCTATAATATAGCAAACAAATCGACTAGGCACATTCAGATATGCAGACTAGACAAATAAATATATAAATAAATATAAATCTCTCAATTTATTTACACGATTTCCTTAAATAAAATGGTACGATTCTATAAATACAATTACTTATTTTGTTGACTAGAAGAGGCTGAAATAGCGCTTGGTAGAGGACAAACCTCTGCAATCGGAGTACCTAATACTTGCTCGCAGACATCACATAATTCTTTATCTAGCATTAAACTACTGATCTGATCCTCGCTCAGCATATCAACACTAAAAAGATATTAAATTGTTAATCTTCTATATATGCATCCATGCCATACCCAACATTTATTTTATTCAAATGAATATTTACACAATTTTGGTGATTTTACCTTGCAAGACTTTCAGAATCAGAGATATCATCTTCATTTGTAAGATATGTAAGGGTTCGTTCCAAAGGGCTTGGAATTTTCTTTGATGTTTTAAATTTTTCGTCAACTCCAAAACGCGGTTCACTGTTTCTACGCTCTGTTAATGAGCTGATATTTAGCATCATAATACCTTGCGAAAAGATTTCTTTAACACGTTCACCAGTAGGGCCTAGGATATTGTCTAAACTTTGACGGCGACCTAAAATTAAGTCATGCATATATCAAATATTTTAAATAAAATAGAACAATATGTTTTTAGCAAAATTTCATATGGCTACACAGTAAATCGAAGATTTCTCTAATTATATTTATGAGAACTAATTAGAATGGTTATAAAAATTCTTATTTAGGATCCTATCGAATAATGTAGTGTTTTCCTCGATAATGTATAAAATAAAAGAAACATACTTCCATTTGTTACAGAATCCTGTTCAGTCTTCGCCGAAGACCTGGAGATCCAATTCGCTATACTACTATCTTTATTTGATTTTGCCTTTGTTGACGTGAATTCATGTTCTGTTAAAGGTAACGTTTGGTGCCTAGATAATCGCGACTTGTCAATCGTTTTCTCGATTTGTGGAAGGCCAGTGATACTGTCCAACCGTTGATATGGTACTTCATCCTCGGGACTGGAGACTTCTAAATTGATTTCAGTCCATTCGCTTGATTGCGAGTTTGATTTTTGCGGTTTATTATGTACATCACAGGAAGATATATTGCGGAAACCAGAGATCTCATCCATATTTGTCTGTATCGGACTGGTTGTTGCACTCAATGTTGCAGGAAGGCTCATGTATTCCTCTTCATCTTGTTGGTATGGGAACTCGTCAGGAAATGATCCAATGGTTTCTGCTACTTTTGATTCTTGTGCTGTTACAATACAAATATGGTTACGCCATATAATTTGAAACTCTGACCTTAAACCTGGAGCCTGATTTATAAGGCATCATAATTATTTTAAATATATAATGATAGGTTACATCTATTGGTACTCTGCTTGGCAATGAAACTTACCTGCGTTTATTGTTTTAAGCGATTTGTTTCGTGTACGATGAATTTCATCGGATATTTGCTCCAAATTTCTTAGTGCATCGGCATATGTCAATTTTGCATTGCATACTTGTGATTCCAGGTTTTGTACTTTGGATCTTTGCGCTTCTAGCAGCTGGTTGAATTGTGCTTTCATTTCAAAATATGGTCTAATAAAAGAGCGATGAAATTATAGAAAATATTTCATGTGCCGAATAAATAAAAAAAACTTGCCACACATATATTTTAGTTCTAAGAAGTTGTAACCACTAATATATGTATGCAATTGAAATAAATAATATATGTATATTGGTTTATGTTTCACTTTCTTATCAATGCAAGTTCGTGACCGTGTAATGAAGCGGAAATTTTAAATAGATTTTTGTTTATAAGTATTATCTACGAAAGAATGTATGAGAATCTAGTTATCAGTT
This sequence comes from Nebria salina, assembly GCA_944039245.1. Taxonomy (NCBI): domain Eukaryota; kingdom Metazoa; phylum Arthropoda; class Insecta; order Coleoptera; family Carabidae; genus Nebria; species Nebria salina. The sequence goes on from OX063271.1 coordinate 5,661,021, forward strand.
TTGGCGAATCATAGTTTTCTTTCCCTTATCGGTAAGTTTAGATGAGAAATTTGTTTTCAATATTCTTGTTATTTATTTACACAGATTGGTGCATTAGCTATATTCTTTTTACACAAAAATCTCAATTTCAATAAAAGTTCTTTATCTGTTGGGTCGATAGAGCAAGAACATGAGTGAGGGTGACTTTGAACCTAAGCTATGAGGGTGATGATGGTTCAGAGAAGATAGTCGAGCGTAAGCCGTGGCTCGAGTACTATATCATCAACCTAAGGTGGCTTGGTCCTTCGTGGTTGTAGTACATAAAGATAATTTTTGAGTTTGTATATTTTGTTGTATTTGCAAATAAAATAGTTTGAAAGAGAGTTAAGACTATTTGCATTATTATTATTAGAAATAAACGGCGTGGACCCGTAGTCCCCTGGTGGCAAGAATTGCAATCATGAAAAAACCGAACTCGAAATTATAACCGAAATATTAAATTTGATCTTCTCTGAATCGAGTCAGAATATTTTTGGAATGGTGTCTGTCATTGTGTGTGTGTGTGTGTATGAGAGAGAAATATGCTACGGCCTAAATGGTTGAAGGTAAAATTATGAAACTAATAATTTAAGATTTATATATGCTTGGCAAAAATACTCCTATTTTTTAAAAGAATATTCAAACTGAAAGTGCTTGTTAACTGCACGGTTTCTGCAATATCATCGAAACGGCTGCACTTACAAGTAAAATAGTTACAATAATAATATTTTTAATAAACATAATTATTAATTATGCTATATTGTTACACATATTAAAACATAGCATAATGATTAATTACATTTTCTGAACTATTCAGGGAAGGTCAAAAGGTATATTTCCGTTAAAATCTCGATAGAATTTTTTTCATTTTTACAATATTTACTTATATTGCATATAATGTGGCAAGTTTAATTTTATCAAACACCTATATACATTTATAAAATTATTTTAATATATAAATTCAAGCAATAATGTTTTAATAAATAGTGATAAGTTTGTGCTATTTGATAGACAAAAAAAGTAAGCACGTGACAAAAGACGCGAGATTCAAAAATGTTCGCGTTCAACGCTGAGAGACATGTTAACCTTATGGCGAGAATCGGCGGCTCATTTATTTTGAGACATTACACCTGTAGTTGTCGATGAATCAACGAAAAAAAAATCAACATATTAGGGGCAATAGAATAACCTTTATGCTATTGTATGTATGCAATGGCGAACATCTTTAATAAAGCTATATTTTCAAATTGAAAATGCATTTTATGGTTAATGCGTCTCTGCACATGCGCATTATGCTTCGTTTGTTTGGTTTCGTTGTAGACAATGTAAATACCCAACGAAACCAGGTGTAATGTCTCAAAATAAATGGGTCGCCGATTCTCGCCATAAGGTTAACATGTCTCTTAGCGTTGAACGCGAACATTTTTGAACCCCGCGTCTTTTGTCACGTGCTTACTTTTTTTGGATATTGAGTAATAAAAGTGAACTGAAAAAATAATAAACGCTATATGTGAAAAATATATTTGTAAACTGTGGTACAATAAAACGTAATAAAAGAGTCGAGCGAAATAATAATAAAACACTACTTACAACAAAAGTAACTCGTGCTGATATGCAATGTTATTCATTGCTAAGAGACTGCGTCGAGCGGCTAAACTAGGAAAACAAAAACAGAGAATAGAACGGAATAAAAAACAGCAAGCATGCATTGGTTTGGTGTGATGTGTGGTTAAACATGCAGAATACCTGCTCTTGGCAATGGAACGTTTCAAATCTTTCTGCAATGATTGAACTTTTGCGGTTGCTCCATCATGTCGAATACAAGCAGTCCGATGCTCAGAGCCAGCCACGCCTCGTTCGCGTTCTGCATCATTCACTCGTTGGGTGGCATGATTTAACATCTCTTGCCAGGCAGGGTCTAATGTTCTACCACCAAGACCCTGCTCTGCTAGGTATACCATCTCTCGGGCTGCACTATGTGCAGAATTTGCCCTTTCATATCGCATCGCTGCCACCTAAATTTATCGAAAACAAATATCGCACATCTATCACCATCATAAAATCATAATAATGGCAAACATGAATGAAGGTATATTTTCAAATTGAAAATGCATATTATTTTCGGTGCCATTATTAGCGTTTATGCACATGCGCAGTGAGATAAATGAAATTGCGTTTGGTTTCGCATTTTGAATTTTCTTTTGTTCGTTTTTGTTTAGTGGCGAAACAAAACAAAGGAAATATCGCTCTTATTAAAACTAAATACGTATAAGAAAGTTCAATGCAAGCCATTGCGGATATTTTTGTTTAAATAATTATTAAAGACCGGTATATATAAGTGAAAAACGTAACAAATTTGAGTTGCATATTCCAGATTAGTATTTAGTAACACATGGAAGGTAGCCACATAAAGTAGTTTAAGAAAATTGAAAACAAGTGTACAAATATCGACTTTTTATGTAATAAATATAAAGTTGAAATCTCAATTTACCTGAGTTTGACGTAAGGCTTCATTGGCACAAAATCTTGATTCATAGTAAGGCTTGGCTTTTTCAATACACATCCCCAATTTCAATCGTAGCGCATCCACTCTTGTGGTGCTGTCACATAACAGCTGTCTAAAACTAGCCCTGGCTATGTCCAAATCCACCTCCAATTTATTGATATTATCAGTGGCATTATTTAACCTTTCTAGTTCGATCTGAACTCGGGGATCGACGGTGTCTGTATATTCTGAACCATTATCACTCATGGCACACTTTATCACATATACCAACAATTATTTTGATTATTTGCAAATGTTGTACAGCGAATATACCATTATCAAAGACGTTTTTATTATCTTATTTATAATTTAAATCGAATAAAAAATTGTTCACCATCGAATGACAGATGCGGAACTTACTTGACCTTGACGATCTTGACAGTTCATAAATCAATACTGCTGCCATCTGTGGTTCACTTACGAAGCTAAATTAGATGGCGCTACTTTGTCAAATCGAATATTTATTCTGTTATACTATCGGATAATAAATGGCACCAGCAGTATACTTTTAGTGGACATATTTTAACCACATATATATTATAAATCGTTTTGTCAAATGGATTGTAGAACGGTTATAATATTTTACCATTTCAATTTATTAACATTACATTTAATTTTTAAATTTCTAGATATTCACTGCGTGTTATATGCTGTGGCAGTACATATTAATCATTTATACAAATATATAAATATATTATTATTGTTATTTTTAAAGAATTGTAGAAAAACATCATTATTATTGTAAAATCTTTTAAAATAGCAATAAAAAATATATGTAAATTCATAGCATTAATAGTAGTTATTTACCCGCAAAACGTGTGGAATTTTATATGATTTTTTCTATATATGATAAATATACACTGCTGCGGAATAAAACACGCAGTGATTATTTAAAAATGTTATAAGCTTATTGAAAAGTGATTATCTTCAGCGATACTCGATAATACTTGCAAGTATATAGTATTAATCGTTGTATTAGCTCGCTAAATGTTTGGAATTTTATATAAATGTTTCTATAATAGATAGACATATGCTGTTGCGGAATAAAATATGCAGAATTTATCGAGGAATAACATAAAAATATGGGGTACCTCTATATTATGTGGTCCTCTGGATTTAAAGAGTATAAGTAAGTATGAGCCACGCGCTCCATATAGCACAATGCATTTCATTTGAATGTTTAGTAAAATAATGGTGGCATCCAATCCTAGGTGAGAAAACCGTTGTCCACGCTCTAGTCCACACTCTGCTGTACTTGTGGCATCGTTGATGTATGGGGGTGAATGTTGAGTATGATAAACCAGGTCATAAAAAGCGTGTGACTGTTGTGGAAATGTAATTTTTGAGTATTGTGTATGTAAGAAAGACAGGAAGCGAAATTCATGAGAGAATGTATGACCAGTGCGACATTGCAGAAAATGTCGTACTTATTGTTAGAATAAGATGGTATGGTCATGTTGAAAGAATGTCGAAGGAATGCATGATGAATTTGAATAAGGCGAAGTATGTAAGGATAGAATTGAATGGCGAAAGATTGTCAAGATGTGAAAGTAAAGGGTTTTCTGTAATCCTATTTGATGAGAATAGAAATGATATTATGTATGTATGTGTTTATTGCATCGTATAAGTCCATAAAAATTGACAGTCTAAATATGCCACGAACCAAGCGTATAGTATAGCACCCCTCCCCGTATAAATAACAAAATAACGGCACCCTCACACGATAGTGCGGCTTCCTCCATCCGCAGTCCGCATCACTCACAATACAATCACTTGCAAGACTTCCCATTTCCTGCACAAGGAAGCTTCATATGTTCATAACTAATGTTATTGACTTGTATGGCTCTGTATGTGTGTATCAAATCGAGTAATAACATCATCCAAGAAGCCATTGACATCCGTTTGTTTATACTTCCCTCCATAAGACATCAGCAAGGTAGCTAAGTTAAAACGTTAATGTTTCAGTTTATGATTTGTTTCGGTTTTTGTTTATTTTCAATACTATATTTGCTTTTTAGTTGGCAATATACCTAAATACATATTATAAGAGTTAATAAATTAGAAATTGTTGTGTTAGGGAACCTAACGCTGAAGATAAAACTAACGTAATATAATTACTATGCAAAATATTTTCGGCATTATAGGAGTACTTCTTCATTTTATGTTTTATGATCCTATCCTAATCATGACTTATATATAAGTCATGATTCTTTCAATTTGAATTAATGCTATAATATTCAAAAAAATAATACAATTTAATCGATATTTAAAATGTATTCATTGTTACCCCACCTGTCGCGTTTTATCAATTAAAAATTACAAAAACTATAATTTGAAATAAGTGCCGATGCTTTATCGCATAGTTTGTAAATGAAAGCTATACCATATAGCAAATAATTATGAAATTAAATTTAAAATCCCTCATCTTTTATATATTTCTCACTTCTATTCTATTTTGCATATTCGATATTAAATCCCAAATTATTTTAGTTTATTTTGTTCACCTACAAAACAACAATAAGATATTTAAGAACTTCGATAGAAATTTTCACGTATCCAGTGCACTTTTGGGGAAAGCTTTTTCGAAGAAAAGTGAATGTTTAGATAGGAAGAATATATCCAAGTGCAACCGTTTCAGAGATATTGCAACACGACCAAAATGACAAGAGTAAATATACATTTCCGGTTTGAATATTATTCTCAATAATAAGAGGTTTTCGTGTGTGCGATATACAAATCTTAAGTTTAAAATTTCATGATTATTGCTTCAATAAATTGTAAAACGTTTAAACACGCACACACACACACACACAAACGCGTGCGCGCGCATTTTGATATCAACACACTTATTTCTACTGAAGAGGAATTTTTGCACCAAAAACTCGGTTTCCTACTATGGTGTATAAAAATTGACTACCTGCTGTTTTCGTGCATGTGCCCAAAATTGCAGAGCTTAGACGAAAATAATAAGTACTTACTATCATGCAGCAGGCGCCAGCCGTCGGCTTTAATAGTAAAAAAATAACAATACCGAACTTACAGTGCGTATTCACGCGAAAACAAAATACAACTAATGGTAAAAGCATTGCATACAAAGAACATTACTTCTGTTTACGAGCAATGTGCGTTGACTGTTTAGGCCGATACCGACGCAAAAACCTTCAGCTATTGTTACCGAAGAATCCGCAGGCACCATGCGGAAAGGATTATCCGATTGTTGTTTATTTACTTAAACTTAAATATATATATATATATATATATATATATATATATATATATATATATATATATATATATATATATATTTATAAACTCGAGAATCCAGTGTTATTTCAAGTTGAGAAACAAGCAATAATATTGCACAATCATAATAGAAAAAAAAAGAAATATGTGTGTGTTTTAAGGATATTTGTGATCTTTTTTAAATAAAATACTTAAATGACAAAAATTATATGCTACAGATAGTTTAATTCGTTATTTAACCAGTTGTTACATTGTTAAGGCCCTATTATTTGGTCGAGTTTAGTCTCTTTGGTGATTAATGAAATGATTATAGGAATTATATCTTTACGGAACGAAAAAATATTTTGTCGCTTTGGGTTCATATGAAAAAGTAAAAATAATTTTCAATAAATTTTCCGACTATTATTCGGCGTTTGGTAGAGAGAGATTTCGGCAAGTAATATACTAATCCGAAAGTATACTAAGCGTAATGTTGATAATAAGTATAATTAGACATGTAGAATATTGAAGCAGTTTTGTGCGACGTGAATGTTTGGATAACTATTTGGCCAAGTGCACCTGATGTGTAGGGAGAGAGTTGACTGCTTCAGCTTCAGCTTCAGCTTCAGGTAGGTTGGGTTAGGTTAGCTGGTACGATATATTCACATCGGTAGCGTACGTTTGCGAGTTGAATAATGGTGTAATTTGAAACGTGTGCCGTTTCCCTTGCCTTGCTCACATGGAACAGCAGCACCAAAGCCTTATAGCATTCACTAGTCGCCCGCCGCCCGCCGTTCTACGCTCGCAGCCACACATACATATACACACACCATTCACTCAAATGCGCGTATAGTCATCTCTATCTATATGGGGACTCTCTGTTCTGTATACAATAGATAGATGATGCTTTGGCAATGTTTTTACCAAGTGCATGTTATTTCTGACATCCGATGTATGTATGTATGTACGTACATGTTCTCTATCATATTATATATCCCTACGTATAAAAGGACATTGTTCTCGGTTCGTTTTTCCTTTAGATTTTTCTACTGACGTCTACTGGAAATGCCATCACACTTGTTTTTGTATTTTTACTTTTTTAACTTATAGTGCATGCCAACAGTTAGAAAATTCGTCCGATAAATTGAAAATTATTAAAAATATGTCCGAAAGTGCTTTTTACTTTCTTGTACAGGGTAAAAAATTAGTTTGTGTGTATATGTGCGCGCGCGCCTGGGTGTGTGAGACAGAGAGCGAGAGAGAGAGTCCAAACTGCTGAAATTATAATCATGAAACTTTTAATTTAAATCTGTATATGGCTCGTGGAACCTTTTATTTTCAAAAATAATATTTAAACCAGAAGTGCATGTTTACTCTAGTCATATATGCTAGAGATAGTTAAAAAGAAAATTCTTAATCTCTAAATTTATGATGCCATAGTTATGTAGAATTGGAAAATTATATTTATCTAATCATATTAACCTCACTTTTTTTGTAACAGGAAAATGGAGTAGACTAGTTTGGGATTTGAAATTACAAAAAAAAAAACTAACCAAAATGCTGGACGCTATTGTATACATGAATTTTAAAAAATTTGTATTTTATTATTCTTTCTCTCTACACGGAAATACATGTACAGTGAGCGCAATAAGTATTCGTACAGTTAAAGTTTTCAAAAAGAAACTAACTTTTACAGGAAAACAATTGAAGGTAAGTAAGAAATAAACATCTGCAGTGTCATGCACCGAACTTTCTTATACGCATATGGGTTAAACAACTTCGTAGTTTCATTATTTTTCAAATTTATAATATTTGTTCTAACCTTTAGATCGCTTTTACACTAAATATATTTCTTAGAATATATATTAAATGTCAAACTTCAAACTATTTACGTCTATTTTGTTAAACAATTGACAGGCGCAGATGATACGATTTATGTAAAAAAATATATAAAAGGCAAAAATTTATTTTGAAACCAGTATACTTTTTGGAAAAAAAAATTCAAACTCAAGTTGTGCTAAATATGAATACCTTTAATTTTTGTTAATAAAATTTTTCTGTAACTCTAACAATTGTTGAGTAATTGCAGAAACTGCCAAAAATGACTAGAGTAAACAGGCACTTCCGGTTTGAATATTTTTTTCAAAAATAGGAAGTGCACACCCCAGGCATATGCAAATTTTATTTTTAAAATTTCATAATTTTAGCTTCAACCGTTTAGGCTGTAGAGAACATACACACACACACATACAGACACACACACACACACACACATACAGACACACACACACATACAGACGGACGTCATTCCAAAAATAGTTGGAATCGATTCAGGGAAGGTCAAAACGTATATTTCCGTTGAAATCTCGAGATCGAAATTTTTCATGATTACAATACCTACTTACACTACGTATAAGAAAGTAAAAATATGTAGAGTATTATGGATATACACAATCAATATTTATACATAAATGAATCAACAAAAATTAAATTATAGTGCAAAAAAAAAAAAAAATTAAAACCGATGACACATGTCAAAGTTTAGTTTTTTTGTTTCAGCATAAGTTATTTTATAGACTCGCACCGAATGGCACAAATAACAATGACATAGGAACTCCCCCAAACACATTATATGAAATTTTCCTTAAACCATTGTCATTTACCAATTATCTGTGCAATATAAGAAGTAAAAGCAAAGAAACTAGTTAAACTGAAAGAAAATTTATTATTTCATTGCATAATTAGTGCATTTCATTGAGAAAGATTTCGCGTATCATACATAGACCGCATTACACAGTGTAAAATAGAATTAATAGCTTTCGTGAAACTAAAACATCAAAAAATAAAGCCAGAAGTGGCCCGGTCACCAGAGTCAGTTGCCTTGATCGTCGGAAAATCATAAGGAAAATTAAAGAAATTCCATAAATTATTGTGCAGAAATTTACTGAAGAACTGTAGCTTACCACAGAAATATCTTTGTGTCCGTGTAATATCCGAAATGTACTACGATATACTGGGTATCATGGTCGATCTGCTCGAAGAAAATATTGAGATTACGAAGTTAATTTAAAGAAGCGATTGACGTTTGTTAAAGACTTCATAAAATGACAATCGAGCTCTGGAATAAAGTTATATATCCTGATGACTCAAAAAACAATAGTTTTGGTTCGGATGGTAGGGGCACTTAGGGAGAAAAACACAAACAGAATTTGGCAAAATAAGCTTACTTCGGTTAATAAAACACGGTGGCGGATATGTACTTGTCTGGGGATGTATGAGTGATGCTGGTATTGGGTAACTACACTTAATTGATGCAATTATGGATCATATAGTCTATATCATGGGAGCCAAAAAAAAGTCATATTCATGCAAGACAATTATCCAAAATATAGCGCTTGGTACTCTAAATTGTGTAACATTTTTAATACTCTAAGGCTTAGAGTATTAAAAAGGATAGGGTCTAAGCTATCGAAAATGCCTTCCGAATCATCAGACATTAATACAAACGAGCATTTATGGACTTAAAATGAGAAAAAAAAAATAAGAAAACGGCTAATTTCTAATAAAAACTATTTGAAAATTGAGCACCATGAAGAATTGGATAGCATTTCAATATTTGTTACGGTATATTTGGTAAATATAAAACCAAAAAGACTCCTAACTATTATTAGAGCCAATAGATATCCAAAAAAATATAGATTATTTGTGCAAAATTGAAAATATTATAACAATTTGTTACATGTACGAATATTTTTGCGCGTTAATTTGCATAGTGATATTGGTTTACAATTTTTATTACCACACTAATATTATTTTTGATGAATCGTTTTGGTAAATTAAATAAAAATATGACTCCATATAACTGCACATATTTTTATTTTTGATCTATCTTCAATAGTTTTTCTTTAAATGCACTTTTATTTTGAAAACTTGACCTGTACGAATACTTTTTGCGCTCACTGTACGTATAAGGGGTACTACAGCTGTTTTGATAAAAAAAAGTCTAATAGATGAAGCTCTCTTTAATGCATGCATCTAATAATTGCCACTTATCCATATATTTGCAATGATTTTTGTTTGAAATTTAATTGCATGTATCTTATATAATTTTGTTATTTACATGTTAGGATATTGAAAAAAAATATGCTAAAAAATGTACAGTATGATTTGATATAATTGAACTTTATGTTATTTCTTAAGAAACACTAGACAAATAGATGTCGCTATTTTTCCAAACAGCTTTTTGTTCATAATATTTATATATCTTTAATAAAAATATGGTTAAATCAATAACTGAGTTTAACTGAATACTTAATTTGCATATACATACTATATATTTATTTGAATTTCTGATTATTATTTTTATATAGACATTTTTCCATGAGAAAGGTGTTTCTGAAACTGTCTTTAATAGTTTTATAATCTTTTAAATCTTAAACTGAACAAATTACATTGTTAAAAAATTGGTATAGTCGTAATTTGATGCAAATCTTTTGCCATCGTCGCAAACAAATTCTTGGAAAAAGGAAAAAGAAAAGGCATTGCCGAAATGCTTGTCACACACAATGTGTTTTTCAAAAAAAAATCGATAACGATCATTTTCGTTCATTGTTGCCGATTAAACTGCAAAAACAGGCCTACAGCAGCTAGTAATTTGATCTATTTTTATGGTATCGGCTCTCCGATGTTCACTTTACGTTCATTGTAAAACTTGAACAACGACCCCTTGTCGATACCTTCTCATTCTATATAATCAATTGCTTTTGTTAATGGCTATTAAATTAAGTAGGTTACCTTTTATTTATGAATAAAGTATAGTACAAAAAGCTTTGTTTGATTTTTTGTAAAAGAAGGACCTTTTTTTTACTTTTAATAATTCTTTTATACTTTCTTGGTTAAAGAATATAGAAGACCATTATAGTTTGCACTAATTATTAAGATATAACAACTAAAATACTTCTTGATGCAAAAAAAATTATATCTTGCCAGCTATTAATAATGTTCAAGTATAAATCAACGGTTAAGAATTTTATTACAAATAGTACATGATTAAAAGATATTACAAAGTACAAAGTATTTAGTATTTATTTCGCTCATAAATTTCACTAAAAAATATGAAAAAAAAAAACATCTACAGTGTCATGCACCGAACCTTCTTATACGCATTTGGGTTAAACCATATCGTAGTTTCATTATTTATCTAATTTATAGTATTTGTTCTAACCTTTAGATCGCTTTTCCACTAAATATATTTCATAGAATAAATATTAAATGTCAAACTTCAAATTATTTAAGTCTATTTTGTTAAACAATTGACAGGCGCAGATGATACGATTTATGTAAAAATATATATAAACATCTGCAGTGTCATGGACCGAACTTTCTTATACGCATTTGGGTTAAACCATATCGTAGTTTCATTATTTATCTAATTTATAATATTTGTTCTAACCTTTAGATTGCTTTTACACTAAATATATTTATTTGAATAAATATTAAATGTCAAACTTCAAATCATGAAAGGCTATTTTGTTTAACAATTGACAGGTGCTGATGATACGATTTATGTAAAAATATATATTATAAGCAGAAATTTATTTTGAAAACAGTACTCTTTGTGGAAAAAAAATTCAAACAAAAGTTGTGCTAAATACAGGGTGTAACAGCGAAACGAGCTACCTCGAATAACTTCTATGACATTAAAGATACAATAAAATAGTATAAGACAATCTTATACAGGACCAAAGGGGACAACTATGAAAGAAAATATTTTTTTAAACCAGTGGTTCTCAAGCAACAACACAAAGTTATATTGTTTCAAATGAGATGCTATATATTTTTTAGGCCCATTTGATAGAATATTTTTTCTGAATTCCATTATGTTTTCGTTTTATACCCTTACATAAGTAAAATATTGAGAAAAATGCGATTGAAAGTTAAATAAATTTTATTTTTATAGTTATTTTTCAGTAGGCTTTGAACATAAATTAAATACATTAAATTACTTGTTATTTACTTTATAACACTATTTATAAAGTAAATAACAAATAATTGAATATATTTAATTTATGTTTCGTTGTATTTAAGCTCAATTTTGTTTCAAAGCCTACTGAAAAATAACTATAAAAATAAAATTTATTTAACTTTCAATCGCATTTTTCTCAATATTTTGATTATGCCTAAAAAATATATAGCATCTTATTTAAAAAAATATAACTTTGTGTTGTTGCATGAGAACCACTGGTTTAAAAAAATATTTTCTTTCATAGTTGGATGTCCCCCTTTCATTTCATAGAAGTTATTCGAGGTAGCTCGTTTCGCTGTTACACCCTGTATAAATACCTCTCATTTTTGCACATGCAATTTTTCTGTAACTGAAACCATTTTTGAGTAATTGCAGAAACTGCAAAATATGACTATAGTAAACAGGCACTTCCGCTTTGAATATTTTTTTCAAAAACAGGAGGTGCACACCTCAGGCGTTTGCAAATCTTAAGTTTAAAGTTTGATAATTTTAGCTTCAACCATTTAGGCTGTAGAGAGCATACACACACACACACAGGGAAGGTCAAAACGTATATTTCCGTTAAAATCTCGAGATCGAAAATTTTTCATGATTACAATTTATACTGCGTATAAGAAAGTAAAAATTGAAATATTGATAGTAATATTAAATTACTATAACAAATATAAATTGGATTGTATTTTGTTTTATTTGCTACTATACTAAGTTTATCTGGGTTCTATAAAAGCGGCCATAAATGATTTAATAGTTACATATTATTTTTAACTTACGATAAATTCGTTTGTTGACAGTTATGTATTCTAAAAATTAAATAAAATTTCAACTGTTTATTTTGAAATATTTGCATTTACACAAACTATAATTGTAACTATCTGTGGTACGATATATAAATAATAAATGAAGGTTGGCGACCATTATTAGCACCAATCTATTATAATCTATTATATAATAAAATCTAATATTCCATCTTATAAATATGAAATTCAAATGCTTCTACACAAATTGAGACTTGCTAGATTCGGTAGTTTTATATATGATATGTGTACTAGCAACATAGATTACCAAAAATCACTAATATTATTAGGTCCCAGCTGTTTTTCTTTTTATCTTTGTTTAACCATCAACACTAGAGAATACAAATATACCTTCCTACACAAACACAAGTAGACAATAGAAATTACACACACACACACACGCAGAAGATGGTCCCAGGTCTAGTGATTTTTCGCTTCTTACCGGCAAGTCAAAATAGTTATTGTACATACATACATAGATGCATAGTATGTATGCGATGGTAAAGTGAAGTGACCGATCCCAATCAGGTATATACGTACCTATGTATGTATATCTAGCAACTCAGCAAACAGGTAAGACAGACAGGCGCCCGTTTGTTTGCGATCGCGCCCTTCACGGTTTATTTACAAAGATCCGGAACTGGTGTTGATTCAATGATGTTGCTGAGTTGCTCGCTGCGGTAGTCAGTTGCAGTCAAAAGACCGCTGACCACTGTGCTTGGTTCCGCATCACTGGTTCGAGCACTATTTTCGATAGGTGTAGCTCCACTTTTATGCTGGCATCTCTGACTGAGACCTTCTGAAGTTCCCACAAATTGAAAATTGCAGATATCTTATGTTTAATCGTTTGTGACTTTTGAATAAGCATCACTTAAGATACATAATAACAAAATTCCCTATAATTAGATTAGTTTACAGACAGCATATACATTTATGTGTAATATTCTCAGAATAAAATATACCCAATGGTCTTGCACTTGCAAGTAATAAGTTAGCATTTTATTCATGAAAAATAATTCGTTCTCGAGATTTTAACGGATATATACCTTTTGACTTTTCCTGAATCGATTATAACTATTTTTGGAATTATGTCTGTGTGTGTGTTTTTGTAAGTGCTTTACAGCCTTATCGACTGAAAGTAAAATTATGAAACTTTAAACTTGAGATTTGTATATGCTTGGCAAGAAACTCAATTATTATTGAAAATAATATTCAAAACGGATGTGCGTCCGGCTTGAATATTATTGTTTTACTAGTTAAGTCTAGTAATTTTTTGCGGTTTCAGAAATAATTAAAAAATGTTTGCATTTACAGCAAAATTAGTTAGATTATAAATTAGAGATATTAATATTTTGTAGAACTTTTAAATAATTTTTACTTTCTTATACGCAGACCTTCCCTGAATCGATTCCGACTATTTTTGGAATGACGTCCGTCTGTGTGTGTGTGTGTGTGTGTGTGTGTGTGTGTGTGTGTGTGTGTATGCGTGTGTGTCTGTGTGTAAGTTCTCTACAGCCTAAACGGGTGAAGTTAAAATTATGAAATTTTAAACATAAGATTTGCATAGGCCTGGGGTATGCACCTTCTATTTTAGAAAACAAAATTCGGACCCAAAGTGCAAGTTTAATAATTTGAAGTTTGACATTTTGTATTTATTCAAAGAAATATATTTAGTGTAAAAGTGTTCCAAAAGAACAAGTATTATAAATTAGAAAAATAATGAAAATAGGATTTGATTTAACCCAAAAGCGTATAAGAAAGTTCGGTGCATAACACTGCAGATGGTTTTTGTTTTATTTTGGTATCAAAGAGAATATTAGTTTAATAAAATATAAATGTTTGCATTATATTTAGTGCTATTATATGGTTAAGTTCGTTATAAATAAATTTCGCCTATAAAATGTAAAGAGAAAAAGTATTTGCAGTATTTTCATACACACAATACGCACATATACTTCCATACGCATATATACTTCCAGATGTATATATATATATATATATATATATATATATATATATATATATATATATATATATATATATATATATATATATATTTAAGTGTGTGTAGGTCAAATAGGCTCCATCATCATCATGGCCAGTCAAAAGCTCTCTGTCAACACAATCTCTGATCCGATCTATCGTACAAGTTTTCTGTGCTATTATTCCGACCAAACACAGTGTATGTGTGTTTGTCAGTTTATATTTATGTGTGCGTGAATGAGTTTTATCAAGATACAGATAGGTATCAAAAAAGCACATCTTGAAAAGAAAAATACTCTTAATAAGCTCGGTTTGCTGATGTGTGATAAAACGAATATATACCTTATATACCCATCAATAGTCAACATTTGGCTGTGTGTGCATTTTCTATTTTGTATTCTTTCGAATATATTTGTATTTTGAATGAGATATCAAAAGTGAATATTTTATGCATCATACATGTTTCAGCTGCAGTGTCACAGAAGGGATGAATTAAACCTTTAAGTTTTCATATGTTTTGTGTTATCAATTTTAAAATTATTGATATTTTGGGATAAATTTACTCCGGAAATAAAAAGCCTAGTAGATTAAAATATGAACAGTACGAATTGTGTATCTACCAAATATCAATGCGTTCTATAATCAATGAAAGAGCGACAAAATTTAGTTATTTAAACGAGTAACGACTAACACCCACGTAAATAAGTTTTTACTTGCTTATACGCAGTATAAGTAAGTATTGTAATCATGAAATGTTTCGATCTCGAAATTTTATCAGAAATATACGTTTTGACCTTCCTTGAATCGATTCCAACTATTTTTGGAATGACATCCGTCTGTGTGTATGTGTGTGTGCTCTCTACAGCCTAAATGGTTGAAGCTAAAATTATGAAAATTTAAACTTAAGATTTGCATAAGCCTATTTTTGAAAAAAATATTCAAAGCGTAAGTGCCTGTTTACTCTAGTCATTTTTTGCAGCTTTTGCAATTAGTCAAAAATAGTTGCAGTCACAGAAAAATTGTTAGAATAAAAATTATAGATATTAGCATTTTGTACAACTTTCATTTGAAACTTTTTTCCCAAACGGTACCGGAAACAAGAAAATTGCTCTTGAAATATCTTTTTATTATATTTAATTTTACATAAATCGAATCATCTGCGACTGTCAATTATTTATCAAAAAAAAACAAAAGAGACTTAAAAAATTTGAAGTTTGACATTTTATATTTATTCTAAGAAATATATAGTGTTCCAAAGATTAGAACGAATATTATAAATTAGAAAAATAATGAAAATAGGATGTGATTTAATCCAAAAGCGTATAAGAAAGTTCGATGCATGACACTGCAGATGTTTTTTTTTTGGATTCAGTGCAGGGAATAAGTTTTTTTTGTGGAAAACATATTCGAGTCACTAATAATAAAGTAATATAAATAAAACATCTGCAGTGTCATGCACTGAACATTTTTGAGTAATTGCAGAAGCCGCAAAAATGACTAGAATAAACATGCACTTCCGGTTTGAATATTGTTTTCAAAAATAAGAGGTTTTCTTGCCAGGCGTATACAAGTCTTAAGTTGGAAGTTTCATAATTTTACCTTTAGCCGTATGGGCTATAGAGTGCTCACATACACACACAAAGACAGACAGACAGACAGACGTCATTCCGAAAATAGTCGGAATCGATTCATGAAAGGTCAAAACGTATATTTCCGTTAAAATCTCGAGATCATAATGTTTCATGATTACAATACTAACTTATACTATAGGCTTTTTCATAAGTATAACTATAATGAGTGTTTAATGGTGGCAGCTGTTGTAGCTGTGTAGATAAATAAATAAATATATGTGGATAAATATGATTGAGAACGAATTGAAAAGAAAAGTAGTAAGCATGCGGAATGGAAAAGCGCTTTTAAAGAATTTAATGAAATTGTAAAAGACTGTCTAAATAGGAAATATGTAATTATTTTTCTGCCACCCCATTTATTGGAAATAGGCATAGTGTTATATATGTATGTATATGATTTTTATTGTAATTGATCAATTGAATCCTTTCACATTGCATTCACGCAAAGAGTGTAATTAATAGAATAAATATATATTATTTTTTATATTATTAACGTTTGTTGATTTTTTGATGAATAATAATACAACTTTCTTCTTATAAATATGTATTTGTTATCGCAAAACAAAAATTAGAATTCGAGTTTTTTACTGGTAATATCACATATAGTGCAATTATGTTAAATTAGTTTCCTTGACTAGACCCTAAGTTACCTATAAGAGGACTATCAGCAAACAAACGTTAATAACGACGAGCCCCTTGAGAGAAGAAGAGGGCCGATCTTCGTTCGGACAATGTAATTATTATAACAAACCCAATTACGTGAGTACCATTTGCCTCATACCTTTATTATAACAGGGCATCGTCGGCTCCCTAAACGAACGCACCCTCTCACTAATAATCAACTGCCTCTGTACTACTTAGTATATACGTAATGACGTTGGTTTCTATTGTAGCCCACACAATAGATAGATGTGTTATTATAATATATGAATGGATCGGTGTCATTTTTTTCGCTTTATACATAACTGACAACAACAAAAAATTTGTTCATTTGGAACATGGGCGTAAATCTTAATAAAAGCTCTCATCCACATCACTCGATATATCCTTTAAATATTCTGGAGTAGACATGAATTAAAAATGCCTCAAGGTATCCGTAAAGAATTATACATATAGTTAGTATAGATAGACATTTTCTCATTTTTTTTTTAATTAACGATGAATAGTATATACCTATTTGAATATGTTAATAAGTGTGTTCCAATTTCTTCTTTAACCCGCGATTACTAGCTTTGTTAGATTTTGTCTAACATTTTCGAAAACTTTCCAATTTAATCGCGTTACAAATTGATATACGAGTGATCAGGGGCTTAAAATATCGACGGTGTCCCGCACTGGGCGTTCTTTTACGTAGTAATATAAATATAAAATATTTTGATATAAAAATTTTGAAAAATTCAATGATATATAATTATTTATCGTACATATTAGTAATTATTAATTGATAGTTTTAAAATAAATTATGTAATAATAATTCAATAAATTGCAAAGACATGCTTCATTTTAAATTGTTTTATTCATAGTAAACATTAGTTACATATCCACTGCGCATTTCAAAATGAAAACTAATAATTTCCATACATGCAGTCATCCATATATGTACATATATGTATTCTCATTAATTGAAAAAATACCAATAAAGAATGAGAGATGTAAAATATGTGTGTGCGTGTATGTAATACAACACTCCGAAATTCCTCGACTGATTTGTTCAATAAAACTGCTTGTGATGCAATAATGATAAACAACACCGAGTAGGTAGGATAGGGTGGGTGTACGTGGCGTAATTGAATGATGTGAAATAGGGATGACGGTTAGTTAGGGAGTGATGCGTTGCGCTTTCCTGGGATGATGTGCCGCGGGGGAACGTGTTATCCTGGTAAATAGTGGGCATTACTGTCAACTCTTGTCAGCGTCAACGGGCGTCGTCTCACATTACCCGGCCCCGGCTCCGGTCCCGGCACAGGCGCCGCGGTTGGTCGAAGGGGTGGTAGCTAGGATGGGGGTACATGAAGCCGCTATGCTGCGCTGCAGGCGTTATCGTGTCAATGATATTCAATTTGAACACAAATTCAATTTACACTTACACAATTGCTTGTGGCTTTTTTTGTTTGTTTGCTACTGGTAGTTATTGATTTTTCAGAATTGATTAATTTTGTATTGGTGCCCAAATAAAACGCTATTGATTAAACAATACATTTGCTAAGAGAAGAACCAACTGAAAATTCGTGCGTTAGGATTTTCATGCATAATTGTTATTCAAATTCAATTACGTTTAATTTCTACAAATATTAATACCGGCGAATTCCTGCCAATAAAGATGTTTTTATGATCATTATTTAATATTATGTATGAAATAAAAACTAAGAATAACAGCACCAGGGTCATATTGTTATGCTTTTCTTGCGAGAAATATACTTTGAATAAGAAAGTAAAAGCAGCGGTCACCAAAAAATTCTTAAAATCTGAAAATTAGTGAACATGTTTTACTATCAAAATTATTTTATGTACATTTTTGGAAAAAACTGAGAGGTTTATTTTGTCTAAAATGACTGGTAGAACTTTATTTTAAGCAAACATTAATGTTGATTCATTACAGTGATTAATATCTTAGAATAAATATTTAATGTCAAACTTCAAATTATATTGTTAAAAAATTGACAGGCGCAGATGATACGATTTCTGTAAAAATATATATAATAAGCAGAAATTTATTATGAAAATTCAAACAAAAATTGTGCTAAATAGAAATACCTTTAATTT
This sequence comes from Nebria salina, assembly GCA_944039245.1. Classification (NCBI taxonomy): domain Eukaryota; kingdom Metazoa; phylum Arthropoda; class Insecta; order Coleoptera; family Carabidae; genus Nebria; species Nebria salina. The sequence continues at coordinate 5,680,002 of OX063271.1, forward strand.
TTGTTCATGCAATATTTCTGTAACTGTAACCATTTTTGAGTAATTGCAGAAACTGCAAAAAATGACTAGAGTAAACAGGCACTTCCGATTTGAATATATTTTTCATAAATAAAAGGTGCACACCTCAGGTATATGCAAATCTTAAGTTTCATAATTTTAGCTTCAACCGTTTAGGCTGTAGAGAGCATACACACACACACACACACACACACACACACACACAAACACACACGCACACATACACACACACACACAAACACACACACACACACACAGACAGACGTCATTCCAAAAATAGTTGGAATTGATTCAGGGAAGGTCAAAACGTATATTTCCGCTAAAATCTCGAGATTTTTCATGATTACAACACTTACTTATACTGCGTATAATAAAGTAAAAATTTACAAAATTACGGAGAATAATTTCATTTTTCCCATTTTTATATTCTTTGAATATGGATTCCAAATTTCATGTTATTAGTACCAGAATTAGAAATAATCCAATAACATATCAACTTTTACGTAAAATATATATTTACACATTTTACAAACATTCATCGTTTTTTTCGGATTCATTTTCCCCTTGATTTTAAAACACGTAGTTATTTACTGTATGTTATAAAAATATTGAAGAAATATCAATTATTATATTTTCTAGACAGCCTGTTATATGTATATGTAATTTTCTGTAATAATCCGATAACATATAAAATACATCTGAATGAAGGAACGCAAAGGGAAACACGCGGCTGTGTGTAGCGTTGTTGTATGATATCCGGTTTCAAGGAAATTCAATTGCAATGGAATTTATAATTGTGTGTCGGTGTATGATGACAAATTTCATTATGGGGGACCAAATAAGTGAAGTATGCGCGAATACCTCGCAATTGTTATTGCCGGTGCTGGCATAACAAACTTCCTCTAGGCGATATCTCTGTCGCACCATCCCTTCACCGTGAATGCTTAATAGAATGTTTCACTGCTAAACTCTAGTTAGCGTTGGTGTCTTTTTACTTGTGCAGTTTAATAGTTGCTAGTATTTTTGGAAGCTTGATCATCAGAATTACGAATTTAAATAAGTTCATATCAGTAAATACATACAATCTGTTATTGAATATAATAACAGATTCAATATGTATCTTTATTAGCACTGGATTTTTTTCATCTTCCGCAGCAATTTGCTACATATAGTATAGTATTTTAATTGTTTATGCAACTGATGTATGCTCATGCAGAGAAGACGATTGTACATTTAAGTTTTTCTTTTTATTTATTTGAATTAAAATTTTGTCTGATTAAATTTGACGAAATGCGTTATATAATATTAACAAACTGATTTACCGAATGTTGCTGGTAGTAAACATTCTTGTTCAAATTATATTAATTTTAAATAAAATACAATTTGTTATCTAATAGCAAGCATTTTCTTTATTTTCATTTTAAAAACAAAATATTATTCACAATTCTAATAAATTGATTTATTTGTTATAAAACAATTTTATATGGTTTAAATATAAATAGGTTTTCTCATAGCCAAAAATTATAAAATTTGAGGGTAGTTTTATAAAATAGGAAAATTACGTATTGTTACATATTAACCCCTTTGGGTTTGCACCTTATGATTTTACAACGTGTTCAAATCAGGTCATACTGCATTGATATGAAAAGGGTTACTTATTCGGTGGTAACTTGAAAATGTAATCCAATAATTATTGATTTAGGTCATAGAGTTTGATTTCGTATTGTAAGAACATTTCATTGGTAAACCCTTTTTTTCGTATGAGAAAAAGGAACATTTTGCACAAATTCCCATTCTATTACCCCTTAGGCATACGGTATATTTGTATATACCTAAAAATTTGTTTTAACGGATTATACAATTTATCCCAAAATAAACGGTAACTTCATTTTTGATAAATTAGTTTTTAATATTATAATATTTCTCACTAAGAATATTAATAGTTTTTTATATGATCTGAAATTAACAACTCGATTACTGGTGGTAAATTTGATGTACCTACAAACAAAATTAACATAATTGTAAGAAAGTGAATATTGCATATAGAATACGAAGCATAAATGGTATTTGTGTTATTGTATAAGCAATAAAAGAAAGCATTTTTGTTGTATATTCATTTGGAACTAATAATAATAGAATATAATATCCAGAAAAGGTGGAATTTTTTTCAGATCAATAAATTTACAAATATATCTAAAGTTTTTTGTAGAGCTTCTTGATATGATTCTTTCGTAAGGAGTCAGTCAGTCGATCGATGGATTGGAACAGCAACGAAGGACACCATTCGGTTAACTTTTTTTTTTTTGAAGGTGTATGAATAATTGCATTGATGCGCACGTGTACGGCACACGTTCACCTGCACACGTGTCAGCCACGCGTGATACTAAACCACGTGCTGACGTTAGCTACTGATGATCACATCACCTTCGAGCTATTCGTATAAGGAATCATATCACCTATTCGACCAAACTACAATGTGCTTATTCCACTGTGATATAATGTATTCTGATTGGATTTTGTATCTATAGGTAATGCGCTGATCCTGAATTTGATGTGACTTGATATCATAAACAATTCTCAGGAAGATTTTGCTTTTAAATTGTTCTATTTTGATGCGTTGTACATTCGCTATATCGTAAGACCAAAATTTGTCGCCTCTTCTCCTTTGAAGGTACCGAATTGATTTACATCAAATTTGGCATACATATTTTGTAGGTGCCCGATTGTATCTGATCGCATTTTAAATCTAATCAGTGTCGTACTTCAATAGATATATCAGACCTTAAGAAAATTTATATTATAAACAAAAACTTACGTAATAATGTATATATATTTTTATATATTTTAAGTTTATTCAAGTTCTAGCCGAAAGCTGTAAACTGATATTGTACATAATAAATTTTAAAATAAATAAAAAACAACTGAATTTTTTACTAATTCTTGTGCGTTATTTTGACTAATAGGTAGTTTTTAAGAATTTACAATTCCAAAATGTGAAGTTTAATACAATCGTATGCCAATAATATGTGACCACATGTGCGTGTGTGTGTGTGTGTGTGTGTGTGTGTGTGTGTGTGTGTGTGTGTGTGTGTGTGTGTAACGAAAAAGAGTTGAGCGGTGTGTAGTTTCCGTGGCTGATGTGCTTGGGAACAAAGATTTTTCTAAATAGCTACGGTAAAAATCAAGTCACCTTTGCAACCGCGAACCACAAATGAAATGAAATCAACGAGTTGGTAATACGATATAGAGGCAACTGCGCAATGGTAACAGACACACAATAGAATAGTCCGTACATACGTATTACGTGTAATTAGGCAATGGAACCTTCCGGACAAATCCACTGGTCTACAGCACTAGACGGTAATCCAAACCTTTGCGGAAATATGACACCTCTGCGCGCATTTTTTATTTTTTTTGTTGGTTTTCCTAAAGAAAAGTAATTTTATATACACAAAAAAAGTTTAGAGAACTGGATTAAATCATTGTTAAAAATTATTGGGTGCGGAGCATTGAAGTGAATGGGTTGGTTATATTGGTTTTATTATTTTGTTTCATTGTTCTTTTATTATTTTTTTTCTCGGATTTATAACAAACTGTTTTGAAATGTATAGAAAGATTAAATTTCTATGAGACATTCTCCATATCAATAACCAGCAATGACCCAGGAAACATTGTGGTTTCTATTTTATATTTATGTATAGTATTATAGTTATAAATGAGACATTATCAGATTAATGGTAGCAGAAATATATATGTTCATTATCAAATATAAATGAATTTTTTTTAAATGATTTGCAACTTATTTTCTTTATTAGCTATATGCGAGCCATAATGTTTTAATATTTTTGACAAGTGTAGCTAATATATATTATAGAAAAACATTTTGAAACATGCAGAATTTTATTATATTTTAAGTGAACGTAAATGAGCGTCGAGTATAGGAAAATCTAATAATGGTGTAGGTACACGCCGATTGCTTGCTATTGAGATAAGAGAAATGTTCAATACCTAACTAACCGATACGATTTAATCTGTTATATGGTTGCTTGTTTTGACCTAATACTTGTGCACTTATATATGTTTTTAGACATTTTTTCCCTTTTAGCTCTATTATTTTAAATTAGAATTGCCATTAAATACTAACAAAATAAATATACAGTATCCCGTATTGGACGTTGCAAAAATATCTGTTTAGATAAGAAGGATGCTAAGATTAAAAATTTGAGAAATGCAGGGAAATATAATATTATAGTAATAGTAGTGAATTATGACCGGAAATGTGTTAGTCATCAATCAATAAAATAAAATCAATCAAATAAATCAAATAAATAAAATATCCAACAGAATATATTACTAATTTTTTATACGCAGTATAAGTAATTATTGTAATCATGAAAAATTTCGATCTCGAGATTTTAACGGAAATATATCTTTTGACCTTCCCTGAATCGATTCTAACTATTTTTGGAATGACGTGTGTGTGTGTGTGTGTGTGTGTGTGTGTGTGTGTGTGTGTATTTGTGTGTGTGTGTGTATGTGTGTGTGTGTGTGTGTGTGTGTTTGTGTGTGTGTGTTTGTGTGTGTGTGTTTGTGTGTTTGTGTGTGTGTGTGTGTGTGTATGTGTGTGTTTGTGTGTGTGTGTTTGTGTATGAGTGTGTGTGTGTGTGTGTGTGTGTGTGTGTGTGTGTGTGAGCGCTCTACAGCCAAAACGGCTAAAGGGAAAATTATGAAATTTTAAACTTAAGATTTGTATGTGCCTGGCAAGAAAACTTTCTATTTTTGAAGAAAATATACAAACTGAAAGTGCCTATTTACTCTAGTCATTTTTTGCGGTTTCTGCAATTACTCAAGAATGGTTGAAGTTGCAGAAAAAATGTTTCAATTAAAATTAAAGGTATTCATACTTCAAATAACTTTTGTTTGAAATTTTTTTTCAAAAATGGTTCCGGAAACAAGAAAATGGCCATTAAAATTTGTTCTTATCATAATTATTTTCACATAAATCGTAGCAAAGGTGCCTATCAAATGTTTAATAGAAAAACAAAAAACTTAAATAATTTTGTGGAAAGGGGTTCCAAAGGTTAGTAAAATATTATAAATTAGATAAATAGTCTAAATATGATCTAACCGGAATGCGTATAAGAATGTTCAGTGCATAACACTGCAGATGTTTTTAAATAGTATTTCTTTACTTAATTTATTTTTGAGGATCGATGTCAAATGATTTATTAAATAAATTTATATACCTACACAACCATGGTAACATAACTATGGTAACATAAATAGAAAGGAATCATGAAAAAATTCGATGTCACGATTTTTATAGAAATCTACCTTTTGACCTTCCCTGAATCGAGTCTGACGATTCAGGAAAGATCATATATGTATTTCCTCTTGAATCTCAAGGTTTTTCATATTGACCATTCTTATTTACTACTTTGTATAAAGTGCGATTAGACAAGTCCGATAAATGAATTTATTGACGAATCTTTCTTCAATATTATATTGACATCGTCAATCTCTCAGGATTGAACGTTTTTTATTTTAAAACCCTATTCACATAATTTTGAAGCCGCTACGCCTATGGGTACTGCGTAGTGTGTGATGTGACCGTCTTTATTCAATCTTGACACACACGAAAGGCAACGGACATCGTTAATGAGAGAGATGAAAGCAATGCTTCATTCAAGACACACCGCTCGTCACACTACCGATTTCTGACAGCTCGGCCATCCAATGAACAACATCAAACATGCTTCTGCACTGGAAATAAAAACAAAGCAACGTTCGTTTGCTCAGAAAACAGATTGCTGTGTATATGATGGCAGATATATGTATATTCATACATCATTTACAAAAAAAAACCTTACATTAATGCTTCCAGCTTATATGTTCAATGAACAATCTTAACAAACAAAAATCGCTATGTCGTTATAAAATAAATGTTTTTCTTTTTTGAGTTAATTTAATTTATTTCCCGTTACAATCTACTAAAATTCATTAATATTAAATAGTGTTACGATTTCATTACATAATATGATTTTCATGGCAAGAGACTCCGTTAATTGGTAAATATCGTAACTGTAGCAACTAAAGCAGCTGGACATTATTGTGAGCTGTACATATGTAGAAGTTATTAATAATTGAATTATTATAAATTGTTTGTATAATTTCGAAATTAAATATATTTTTCACAACCAATTATAATTGTGTTAATTAATAAGCATTTGATATAATCGAATTTTATGCTAATAAATATTGTAATATGGGCAAATAAAATATTTTTTCTCAATACAGTTAATTATAATAGATACACAATTACCTATATCGATATAAACATATATTTAAGTATTCTTATGAAAACTAAAAAAAGAAATCAACTATTTCGTTGGAAAATTTATTTTCTAAATATTTATTATTAGTGTTAACGATATTCTGTATTATTAAATAAGAACATTGTTACAGAAAAACTGAGAGTCAAATTTGTATTGTTGTAATTTATTCCTAAGAGTGTAAACTTATCAGTACACCACAGCATTCTAGGATATTCTTTCTATAATAAAATATATTGTATAATTTGGTGCCTAATATGTAAAATTTATATAAATGCGAATTTTAGTTTATTTATACATTGTTGAGAAATAAGGGTAACATATTAGCCGTAAAAGTGTTTATAAACGACGTCAAAGTATTTTTTAAAAGGATATCTTCAAAATATGTCACAAAAAATTTAGTTTTTTCCTAAAATTTTAGCAGAATATGAAACAATAAATGATTTTATAGAGAAACAAATGAATACAAACTACACTGAACTGGTGTATTCAGCAGTAATTGTCACTTATATACAAAGGTAAAACCTTATCCATATCGAATGTCAACACGGGTATCTTTGTAAATCTACACGACAGATTATAGATTTCGTTTTTGCTAAACGTCTTTATAAGGTTCCCAACATATACCAAATTTTATATTGTATACGTAAAATCGTATAGCTACCTAAGGTTTTGTACTATAATATCAAGAATAATGGAAAATAATCTTCAAGTCTTGGGGTGGTTTCAATTTACGCAACATTGTGTTTTCATTTATCTGTAAATTGGCGTGAAAACGCTTCTAGATTTACATATATGTATGTATATTTATTTTAAAAACGTTATTTAAAACATATTTTTTAATAAATGAAATTTAGTAATTTAGGAAATTATTGACAACATTGCAAGCAATTTTATTTAGTTAGAACCAATGATAATTTTAAGTTAAAATATCAAGTAAATTGTAATTACAGGTCTTGTTGCTTATCTCTCTTCAAATTCTTTGGTAGGAATATCTAGATTTATAAATTAATATATTATTACGTACGGAAATAAATCCCTATAGCAAACCTTGATTGTTGGTTATTTTATTAAAATATATTATTTATATTTATCTTTAATTATGCAGGAGGGTTTCAGGTTAATTTTACACTGGTAATGTTATATAAAATTAAATTTTACCCAAATAAATAATTAACAGAAATAATGTTTGCATACGTTTTGTGCTATGTTTATCCGTAGACAAAAGTCATGAATTTTATGAGAATAACTTTATTTTTAGTATTAACAGTGACATAAACCACTTTATCTAAGGGATGGATAAATAAACAATGGTTCAAAAATAAAACTTGCTTCAAAAGCTCTCTAAGATATAAATAAAAATTTAAAAATAATCGGGGTAAGTGAAAGAAATGAGTACAAAAGGAAAATATAACAACACCACTAAAGTACATTTGACAAATGATTCCTGGCCATAATAGAAGCGGTTATATGCAGTGCAGATGAAAAACACCGACATCCTTTGGTTTTGTAATAATATATACGTATATACGTATATGCTTACATTAGTAGTATGTATATGTGGCTACATTTACGAACGTATATGGACTAAAAGCTACAACAGTGATGCGTCGGATGTGGAATGTTTTCGCTGTGCTAAATAAACACTAGAAATTTGTGTAGACACCCTTCTTTTACAAGACCATAATGTTTCATTTTAAACAAAAAGAAACACCATTACCATTTTCATTTTATACTTTATTTTACATACGAATGTTTTGAACAAATAATAGTAGCATAGCAACACTATAATAAATGGAAAACATGGAAATAAATGTTTCTACTACAAAATCTATGCAAATATGTATACGACAGCCGATGTAATTAAATTTGAAGTTGCACTTTAGTCGATAAAATTAAATATTGAACTTCTGTACCACATTATCAAAAAAGTTTTAATTCATCATTGCGTATTTAAAATATTCAAAGAATGTTAATCATATTTATAGATTTTTTGTATCATAACAATAAATAAAATAGAATCAAACAATTTGTTTTATATAGTCACACTTTTATATACCTATGTATGCATATAAGAACGAGGAAATAATTTTGGTACATGGCAATTTTATCGAATTTGCAAAATTATCCATATTTGACTACATAATTTTTGAACTACGTAAATTGGTATTCATATATGTATTCATTTAATTTCGAAAAAATGAAATAGTTTATTTTATGATTTAGAAAATAATGTAGGATTATGTAAAATAATATCACATTCAATTTTTAATCTAATACGTCTTTTGCACCCTCTACACTGATACCATTGCTTAATGCCTATTATTTTAAAATTGTTTCTTGTAGGGGGTTTATCCTTTTAATTTTTATTAAATTATTATATGTAACTGAGGATATTAAACCGAATTGAATTAAATAAAAATGATGACATGTGTATAACAACACATCATATCATATTCACGAAGACAAATTGTGCAATTTTAATAGAATTATTAGTATACAGGGTTATATAAATGATTTTGTAGAATAAAGTAATTGTTTTCTCATGTTCTAATCGTTTTATTCCATAATTACACTTATTATAACATATATAAATAAATTATAGGTTCCACACCAGCTATGATAGGCATTTTATAAATTATGTTGTCAATTTAGAATTATGTAACAAATTATACGTAAGATACTATTATTTTATAAATAATAAAAAATTAAAAGTAATTAAGTTTTAGTTTTTATAAAATCAATTGACGGTATTTGCTCATCTTATGATATACAACGTTTGTTTGTCTTTTATAGTCATTTTAAAGATATTTTAAAACACAAACTTACTGGTTACTAATTTGTCAATTCTTGCAGAATAAAGTTCTACGCATTATTATGAACATTACTATGTAGATCAATCGGAACAATATAACTATTAGAGATTTACGTAAATATTTATGAAATAATGTGTAAATGACTTAGAGCTAATTTTGTAATTTTTAAAAGCTATAATTTTTACCTTAAAACAAAATAAATAAATATTCTTTCTTTTTCTTATTATAAAATTCTGTCTAAGAAGTTGTATAAACGATAGAACAGTTTTAAACAAAGTATTTATGTAAAACGCGATATCTTTATAACTTACTAACATAAATACAACACAAAATTCAGAGGTAATTTAGGAATGTTTAGTAAATATTTCAATTGAGGTGTACAATTAAAAAAATATTAAATAGCCCAAATATATTGTTCTAATCATATCTATGATATAAAACAAATTTGTTAGATAAGTTTATTAAGTGATCGTGTTTTGTTAATTGACTTGAAAATTATAGAATATTATGTAGCAAATATCAAACGCTGGCATACTTCTTAAAAGTGGCATTATAATCAACAACAAAATACAGTATGTATGGGATTAAACGGTATGCGAAAATTATATGAAACTAAATTATTTAATTAGACGTATCAAATTTAATGTTGGCACGCTTTGATATATTATACCTACTAGATATACTACAGGTTATACCAACATTATAATCAGAATGTACACATATATACCATCCTTTCTGAGCACGTAATATTTTATATATAACCGGCAATAAATATTAGAGCGTTGATAAATTGTGTAGGAATATAATTGTAATATTAATCAAATATTTATAATTTTTTAACTACATAATTGCTTGACTGAATCTTACAATCTTAGTATGCAATCCTATAAGGATATTTGTATCATTTTTAAAGAAGTTAATAAATTCCAAATTAAATTTAGATAGATTTAAGAGAATAAAAAACGTGTTTCTTATAAGTATAGATTTAAATATTTAGATTTATAAAATTACAGACAAATTTGGAAACGTATAATTAAATTGTTTTATTGTATATAATAAATAATTGTTAAAAAATATGCCGGTACATATATGTGTATACTTGAAATTGCAATAAATATGGGAAAGTGAAATAATAATGGAAGTACGAAAGAAAATCATCAGACAAATAGTAGTCGAAACATCTGATGTAGAAAAACAAAATTCATCATCCCTTCGCCGTCTAGGCTGTCATAAAGTTAACATGACCCCCACTCGTTGTAGTTAGGCTCCGCCGGTAGTCATGGCAACAAGGAGATGCCACCAATCGATGGTATTTGTCGGCTTGTGCATTATCCCCACCATTGCAATACGATTGAAACGGAAAATAGGCGTGTCCTGGGTGTAACATGGTGGCGCTTCAAGCAACAGCAGGCAGATGCCCAGGCAGCCAAAGCTAGCTTGATGTCTCGTATTATATTGAATGGAATGGACTCGTGTTGTATATATGCGTGTGTGTGTGTGTTTGCTTGCTTGTGTGAGTGCGAGTGCGCGTGTGTGTTGGTACCCTCTTTATAAATATTAGCTTTGTTCCCTCTGCCTTTTGAAAACTCCAGGAAACTTTTGTGTTTGTCAAGAAATTGACGCGCGGATGAAACGCCAAAGGAGTGTCTGTTCTGGCTGTAGATATGATGCCATGGGTTGACAATCATCAAAGACAATTTAAACAGCGCCGAAAACTACACTATTTCAATTTTATACTCAAACATAAATTCAATCAAAATGACAATCTTTTGTTTTATATAGACATTTATATCGGTTAAAATCAGATTTGAAATATATATATATATTATATTACGATATTTTCGTATCGAGTAAATATGATACATTATAAATACTTACATTAGGAGATTATAGGGCTAGTTCGAGCGTCATATCGAAAATGGTCACACTCGCGAAACGATCACATATCTCGATTTTGAACATTTTCATGATTACTATATTTCCTAATATATACAATTGTAATATAATTGTAATTTTTAAAAATAAATAAAGAAGCAAATAAACTTGTTCTTTTTTATTCATAATGAATACATAATTATTATAATATCCAAAATATAAATATTGTTGGTTTGATTATTACTTGAATATTTTGTTTTAATTGCGTTACTATATTTTATTGAAAAATAAATATTTTATTACAAATATTATCATTATCATTATTATTGCCGCCTATCACATTTTGAATCTGGCCAAATATATGACTGTTGGGTTGTACGTAACTTATTAATATAATTAGTACTCGAAAATGGTCATACACATTGGTTTCCCATAAAACACAATCCTAACACATAAAAATGTAAGCCAAGAAGTAACACACGCAATAACACATTGTTTAAGCATACAACGCAAAAACACACACATACTCAGATATACACTCTCCTTGTGAGTAGGAGCTCTGACAAAACCAGCCATGTTGTCTTAACGTTATTTTTTAAGATAGTACTGTATTTTATTCTAAATAATAAAGAAAATTCAAAATGAATGAAATGGTTTGCAGACATATCTGATAGTTTTATTGACATACAATTAAATACACTTTCATAGGGAAACAAATAAAGTACCTACCTTAAAGTATTAAATATTCAACGTCTATTGATTTAACACAAGCATACCCTTCTTCACCCATCTTCAATTAGAAATACACGTGCATTATCAATTTTACGAGAATTTGAAGCTAGAGAATATTCTCCATAGATTACTATTTTCTAAGAACGTTCTTCGACTCATGTTCGACTCGATATCACGGTCTCATTTTACGAGATCAAATGAGATGCATGGCAGCATCTCTAAAGTCCAAATTAATAAAATTCCTTGGGCTACTTGACAATGCATTAGCTCAACTTATATATAGGTTCTTCAAGGTCTTTTTCTTATCCTTGAAAATGAACTAAGCTTGTCGCTACTATATATTAATGATTTATCACATCATATTAAACGTAACAAAAAGACGAATTGCTATTTCGTTTTGTTAATTCGTTCACGCCCGTTGTTTGCTCGTATACATGAGTTTTATTCAAGTGTTATGTTACAAATAATCCAATAGTTCGGCACATTGCCATGAATAATTCAGTGCGGACCTACCATATAGAATAGAAAGAAGGCGTTTACGCTTCTTGGTTGCTATAACATGGAAAAGCACACATAAAACATAAAAAAAAAAAATACCCGCACATATTCATAAACAGATTTTAAAATTTGTGAAATTTTAGTCCGATTATTATCATAGTAGGAGTATTTCTTACGTATGACCTATTTCACCAGTATGGCTAATAAGATTTTTTTATAAGTATTTTGTTTTGATATTTGAATTCTATAACAATTGCTTTAATAGATATTAAATAACAAATTCCAAATTATTTGAGTCCATTTTGTTGTTCTGGTAAGCAATTGACAGGCTCAGATGATACGATTTATGTGAATATAAATAAAATAAGAAGTTTCAATAGCCATATTCTTGTAACCAGTACCTTTTTTGGAAAAAAAGTTACAAATAAAATATGAATATCTCTAAACTATTTTTTCAGTAATTGCCATCATTTTTAAGTTATTGCGGAATCCGTTCAAACTGACTAGAGTAAACATGCACTTCTGGTTTGAATTTTTTTTTCAAAAATAGTAGGTTTTCTTACCAGGTATATACAAAGCTTACGTTTATATTTTCATAATTTTACATATACACGCACATATAGACAGACACAATCGATTCAGGGAAGGTCAAAAGGCGTATTTCCGTTAAAATCTCGAGATCGACTGGTTTAAAAAAATATTTTCTTTCATAGTTGGATTTCCCCCTTGGTCCTATATGAGATTGTCTTATATTATTTTATTGTATCTTTAATGTCATAGAAGTTATTCGAGGTAGCTCGTTTCGCTGTTACACCCTGTATTGGTAATCAATAAGAGCTCTTAATACGGATACCGATTACAAAATTTTTTGTATCGCAATCTGGATGGACTGAATATAATATACATAAACCCATCAACAGAAGAAGTATTATTATTATATATAAAAAATAATATCATGTTGTTCTTCTTTGTTTGATAATTGAAAACCAATACGGGCCTGCATCCGTGGCAAAATGTGTCGTGTATTTCCGTATTATGTTGCTGATATACAAAGCACCATCTCTGTTGAGAATACACAAAAGTATTACGCCTCTAGGGATACATATACCATTAAATGCGAATATGAATTTAAATTTTTGTCGCGTATTTTTGTTTTCTTTTTGTAAATTATGTTTATATTATCGCTATCTTTTTATGTCCGCAGCATGGTTAGGCATAACGTTTTTCAGTAATTTGATAGCATTACGTTGATAATTTGTAATCATCGTGTTATTGATGTGGTTATTCAACTTGGGTGTAATAAAGAAAGCCCACATTGTTTCATTTATTAGTTATATGTTTTTCCATAAAATTTATATCAAATTTAAAATCTATTCGGATTTATTAATCATAGTTTTTAATATAATAATTTTAATAGTCAAATCGTTTTTGGTAAACAATGAAATTGCAATTTAAGATAGGTTTGGTTAAAGGGTAAAAATTTTGGCCTGACAATATATCACAAAATTATGTAGGGTAACGTTGCGCAAGTCGTACCAGTGCTTAAATCGTACCACTTGTTTTATTTGGGGAGAAGATCGAGAGGAAACATGATAAATTGCTTGAAATGAAAATTATGTGCTCACGATTTATGCGCTGGAGTTGATAAAAGAACAATAAATATATATATATATGTGACGTTTGATTATGTATCTAATAAACTAATTAATGAAAAATAAATTTTCATTCATTTGTTGCTTAATTTAATCCTTAGGTATGACTTAGGCTATAGGTGATACGACTTAGGAAACCGGTTTCTTTAGTCGTACCGATGTAACTTTTTAAAGATTTAGTTTATTTTACGGGAAAGAATATAGATTTTTTATTTTCTTTATAATAAATAACTACAATATTAGTACAGGTTGTGAACAACACGTTTTATTTTTATTTATTTGATAAATCCTAGGTTTTATACGCTTTTTCTCTTAAGGGGTACGACTTGAGCAACTTTACCCTAATTACTTAATACTTCATGAAATATTGGAAGTATTAAAGATACGTGCAGCGTTTTAATACACGAACTTATTTTAAAATTTATTTTTTCCGTGGTTTAGTTGTATGTTGCAAAAAAGTATCGATTTCCATACCCTACCCACCCTTACCATAACTTGCAGTGTGTATACGCAACGACCGATAAATGAATAAGTCCTTAATTCTGAGCATGTCTGGAAAAACATTTCGTTCTATATTTTGACTGAATTATTATAAATTTGAAAAGAATTTACCTACCTATATCAGGAATTAGACTTATTTCATAAGAAAAAAGGACACACAGATTACCTACCTGTTTTTGAATGAAAAATCTTTAGGTAAACCCTTCTGGTATTGCTAGGTAACCGCGATCAATATTACCTAGCTAACCCTTTTCATGGCTCTGTTTGTGTGGCGTATCGACCTCGTTTTCATAATGGAAATCTGATTTAAAAGGGTTAAAAAATAGGTTTTCTCACGTTATTCACTATTCGAAGTGCATATAACAATTATGTTCTAATGAAAACGCTATAATAAATGTCAAGGTTATGCTTTACTTTATAAATAAAATATATACTTTGACAGCCTGAGAAAATCAATTTGTTAAAAATTGTTTCGCAATTCCTTTTAGTATTTTGACGCAGTTACAAGATTAGAATATTAGAAAACTTTCCATGTCCAGACATAGCAAAATGCATAGCTCTGAAGATGCTGACGATAGAATAAGCTTTGGTCGACGGCCACGGCTAACTTGTGCATGTGTGACACGTATAACTCGCGTATTCCCACGTTTTTGCCTGGTGCATGGCTTGCAGAATGCTTTGCTGAACACGCGTCCACCATAACATTTATACATACATACATGCAAATGCTATTAGACTTGCACACCTTTCTAAGGCATTATCGCCAAATGAGCGCGCTGGCTGAATCAAGAATTCTAATTTCAAAAATATTAATTCGATTTACGTCTCTATTGCATATTTCTAATTTTATGTCGACTTTTAATTTACTTTTTCTTAAACCTCATACAAATTTTTTCATATATTAGCAGTAATTTGATGCATCGCAAGTCCAGGTTTTTTTTATTTATTTATGTTTATATGCTTTAAATTTATTTTTTATAAATATGTCAGTTTATCTTCCTAATATTTATATAGTTTCATCAAATCAAATTCTTGATTAATTTAAAACACATATCTTACAAGATGAAAAATAATTATAATAAATCGGTTTGATATCATAAAAACATTGAATTTCTATTAATTTTATAAATCCCAGTTCGTATAAAATCTCTGAATTAGTATTTTTAAAAAACTTTGAATAGGGTGTCAGAAAATCCTTTACATAAAACATGCGTAAATCTATAGCTGTATCCTGGTAGCGGTATCTAAGCATTAGAATTCTTCAATTTGAATTTGGCTTTTACAAATTAAAATAGGCTTGAAAATCGTGTGATTTTATATTATAAAATGTGCAACATATATTATGTTTTTATTAATGGTCGATATATGGAAATATATATTCATACTCGTTGATAAACCTTTGTCTTTGATAGCAACCTTTTTTGTAAATGTAGGTAAAATGGTACTCTTAACACCGTGACTTGTGTTATTAAAATTAACTACGTTGCTGACATATAACAAGCCCAAACTTTCGACGCGTGCTGAGTGAAGTTTAGTGTTACCATGGATATAGTCAACAATTTTACCCTCTCAACTACGAGCATTTTCATATCTTCAACCCCTAACATTCTTTACAGGACACTGCAGGTTTAAATTTTTACGGATCTGCTATTCTGAATTACATCAATATATTATAATAATAGCAAATCATGTTAGTAACTGCTGTGAAAATGAACATTTTGAGAGGTATTTGTGGTGTATCTAGGAGAGACAGAAAGCGTTGAATGGCAAAAGATTGTAAATATGTGAAGGTATGTGAAGATGTAAAAGGGTTTTCTGCCACCCCATTTGATGGGATTAGGTGTGATGTATATATGTACGAGAATATTGTTTGTTCTTGATCATGCTTTCAGACAATTTTTATTAGCGACTAATGTGAATAAAAAGAAAGAAAGAAAAAACAGCAACATAAAAATAAAGTAAATTTGAAAGAAAAGTGATGATAATGGATAGTTGTAATGTACGGAAGATGTTTGAAGCGGAGGATGATGATGGCTGATTCGTAAAAATGGTGGCGGCGCTATTAACAGTATGTTTGCTAAATACGCGCAGCAGTGCCACTGACGGTCATCATCAACTGGAGTGGGTTATGTGCTGTTTACTCACACGGCCAATCCATTAGTGAGTACACGTGCATCAACCAACCCTCGTCGCAAACTAACGCCACCCTGTCAAACAGTTCTACCAAACATCTCACTAACTAACAGTCTCTTCAAAATACAAACAGTTAAAATAGTGAAAGAATTTACACTACACAATCCGGCCTAAAATGTTCATACCTATAAAAGTTTGAACATCTTAAAATACTAAAACAGAAGGTTGTAAAAATTTCATATTTTAAAAATTTATAATTTACATTGTACATCAACTTTTCGACACAAATAAATGCACTTGTATCTGTGCTTTATTAAGGTGAATCTACAATTTTACTTCCTTATACAAAGTAATAAAAAAATGATCTCAAGATTTTAACGTCTTCTATTTATTTTTATTGAATTTAATTTCAATCATTTTTTCCATTTATTCCGTAGAAAGTTATATCAGCTTACCCTATTTTAAAATGTACAATATTTCAGTCGATGATGTAATAAGGATTTAAACATCGCCGCATTTTACATTTTATATATTCAATATTTCTCCTGTCTTTTATTGTATCTTGGTAATACATCTTGACGAGAGTTTGTTTCGTTATTTTTCATATTGTTTTGAATGACATTTGAATAAGTGATGTGTGATATATTTTTTTACCAATATAATTTGTAATTCCCAACGAATTGTTTCACGCGAATAAAGTGGGTATAGTAACTCATAGATAGATGTCCGTATATAATAATTTTTGCTCGATCCGCTATATTATAATTAAAGAAAAAAAATTAAATAATTAAATAACAAAGAAGAAACCCACGAAAAAATGGCGACAAATATCAAATGTGCAAAATGAAACTGTTGCTATGTCAGTTTCAAACTTTGGCAAATTGGAATTTATTATCCAAGAAAAAGTAAAATTTATACCTGCATGGCCTGGAGTTTTATTTTTAAGCTAATAACATATTTGTTATTATGTATTTAAGTAGTATTTGTAACTATTACAAATTAAAGGAGCATTTAGTTTGTGTTTGTGGAAAGAAAAACCGTACATTATTTTTGTAACCAAGGATTCAAAATATAATAATAAATAATTCAGTTATTGTTAAAAAATAATTTTTTTTTCATACTTTGTATCAGAGATAACAAAATCAGCAGCATGTCAAACTAGGTATTTTAGAATCGGTACAATTTTACTAGTGTGCTACCCCAGTAGTTATTGTCCAAAAACAGGACGAAATTAGATTTAATATTTTATTATTATTTATTTTAACACTTTAAATGTTGCTATGAAACCAAATAATAATAGCTGATAATTACCTGTGATCACAGAGTTTTAAGCAATCCTAAACTTGATTTGATGGAACAATTAATAGTAAAAATCATGTAAATGCGAACAAAAATTTATACCATAACAAGAGCTTGGTAAAAGATCGGAATATCAACAGATCCAGACGTTTTTAAAATATTAAATCTGTGATAATTTTGCTTGTTGACATTTCTGATGTGACAGTTTATTTAGATACATACATCATGCTTATTCTTATAATTATTTGTGGATAAGATATATTCGAACATTTTGAACGATTAGAAATAGTATTTCGATTATTCAAATAGGATAACATATCAGTAAGGAAAAATGAGTATGATTTTTCTAGAACATATATTGAAAATTTTGAATTTATAAGTGATACTGTTCCAATATACATAAAAACATCTGCAGTGTCTTGCACCGAACTTTCTTATACGCATTTGGGTTAGACCACATCGTAGTTTCATTATTTTTCAAATTTATAATATTTGTTCTAAACTTTGGAACACTTTTACACTAAATATATATCTTAGAATAAATATAAAATGTCAAACTTTAAATCATTTAAGTCTACTTTGTTTTTACTTTCTTAGTAGTTAGTAGTAAGTATTGTAATCATGAAAAATTTTTGATCTCGAGATTACCATTAAGCAAAAATATTTACGTAAAATAGTAAACAATGGCCTTAATGCAATAAATAATTGTATGTAGAATTTGATATACATTCTCTTCCTAATTTATGCAATTGTGCAATAAATTTCCATTTCAATATTGAAATATATGACCTTCTCTGAATTGATTCCAACTATTTTTGGAATGCCGTTCATCTGTATGTGTGTGTGTGTCTGAGCGCTCTACAGCCGAAACGGCTAAAGGTAAAATTATGAAACTTCAAATTTAAGATTTGTATACGCCTGGCAAGAAAAAAATACTCAAACCAGAAGTGCATGTTTACTCTAATCATTATTTGCGGTTTCTGCAATAACTCAAAAATGGTTGCAACTACAGAAAAAATGTTGGAACAAAAATTAAAGATATTAATTTTGCATAACTTAGGTTTAAATTTTTTTTCAAAAAAGTTACCTGTAACAAGAAAATGGCTAATGAAATTTGTTCTTATTATAATTATTTTCACATAAATCTTATCAACTGTGCCTATCAATTGTTTAATAGAAAAAAAAAACAAATAAATAATTTGGAGTTTGACATTTAATATTTATTCTAAGAAATAATTGCCTGGAAAGAAAACCTTCTATTTTTGAAAACAATATTCCGACCGGAAGTGCAAGTTTACTCTAGTCAATTTTTGCAGTTTCTGCAATTACTCATAAATAGTTGCAGTTACAGATAAATTATTGAAACAAAAATTATAGATATCAGCATTTTGTACAACTTTTATTTGAAACTTTTTTTCCCAAACGGTACCGGAAACAAGAAAATGGCTCTTGAAATTTATTCTTATTATATTTATTATTTAATAAACCGTATCATCTGCGCCTGTCAATTGTTTATCAAAATATACAAAACAGACATAAATAATTTGAAGTTTACATTTTATATTTATTCTAAGAAATACATTTAGTGTAATAGTGTTCTAGAGGTTAGAACAAATATTATAAATTAGAAAAATATGAGAATAGGATGTGATTTAACCAGAGGTTAGAACAAATTTAACTTAAAAGCGTATAAGAAAATTCGGCGCATGACACTGCAGATGTATTGAAAAAAAATTCAAACAAAAGTTATGCGAAATATAATTACCTTTAATTTTGTCCAAATAAATTTTCTGTAACTATTACCGTTTTTGAGTAATTGCAGAATCCGCAAAGAATGATTAGAGTAAACATGCACTTATAATAATATAATATTTTTATTATTTTCTAATTAATAATATTTTACTAACCTTTGGAACCCTTTTTCACTAAATATATTTCTTAGAATAAGTATCAAATGGCACACTTCAAATAATTTTAGTTTTTTGATTTTCTGTTAAACAATTGACACGATTTATGTAAAAATAATTATAATAAGAACCAATTTCAATAAACATATTCTTGTTTCTGGTACCTTATTTGAAAAAAAAATAAGTGCAACCATTTTTGAGTATTAGCAGAAACAGCAAACAATGACTAGAGTAAACATGCACTTCCGGTTTGAATATTGTTTTCAAATATCTGCAGTGTCATGCACCGAACTTTCTTATACGCATATGGGTTAAACCATATCGTAGTTACATTATTTTTCTAATTTATAATATTTGTTCTGACCTTTGGAACACTTTTACGCTAAATATATATCTTTGAATAAATATAAAATGTCAAACGTCAAATTATTTAAGTCTGTTTTGTTTTTTTTGATAAACAATTGACAGGCGCAAATGATACGATTTATGTAAAATTAAATGTAATATGAAAAAGTTTCAAGAGCCATTTTCTTGTTTCCGGAACCGTTTGCATCCGTTTTAGAGTAATTCAAGAAACTTCAAAAAATGACTCGAGTAAACATGCACTTCCGGTCGGCATATTGTTTTCAAAAATAAGAGGTTTTCGTGCCAGCCATATACAAAGCTTAAGTTTAAAATTTCATAATTTTCCCTTTAGCCGTTTGGGCTGTAGAGCGCTCACATACACACACACACACACACACACACACACACACACACAGACACACACACACACACACACACACACACACACAGACGGACGTCATTCCAAAAATAGTTGGAATCGATTCAGGGAAGGTCAAAACGTATATTTCCGTTAAAATCTCGAGATCGAAAATTTTCATGGTTACAATACTTACTTATATTGCATATAAGAAAGTAAAAATAAGTTTTCTGCCCAGACATATACAAATCTTAAGTTTTGAAGTTTCATAATTTTGCTTTCAACCGTACAGGCTGTAGCAGCTCACACATACACACAAGCACATAAATTTTTCATGATTACTAAGAAAGTAAAAACAAGCAATATTTACAATCTTTCCTCGAATCTGATGAAGAAATCGGCATTAGAAGTGGATGCTAACTTAAATTTCATTTTGACGCATAGTGATATCAGCAAACCTTTAATATTACCATGTGATGTTGTTCTTATGAAAAACAAAGAAAATAAAGAAGATGAATTTTTAATTGTTTGTTATAACCATTCTGTATATCTTACAAAAAAACATCTATTTTTATTTTATTGGACTGTACAAAGATAAAATTTTCTTTTAGTAGTTTTTGTCAAATGAAGGGAAGTACAACTACACAATTAATTTCAGATATTGTAAAATCGTGTTTACCAGTAGCCTTATTAAGCAAAGAGGAAATTGAAGTACGCTGGCAACTTTAATTAGCACGTTCTTTGTTTAAACAAAGAACAACACCACATTCCAAGACAAAAGCAACTCCACCAGAACTTTTCATGGGAAGGTTACTTCATACGAATTTGGATCGTCTTCATCTATATTATATGGTTCTGATAGAAAGAAAGACTCCCAAAAATGATTTTTTTTTATCAAATATGACCCAATATACTACAATAATTGCACTCTAGATTCAAAATTGCAACCAAGAAGATGGTGATTATTTTAAATGACATCTACATCACATAATTAGTAGACACTCATTATAAATAGTTTCTATTTATATGAAGGCAGATATATAATGTACTTATTAACTTATTAGCTGCTTATTGTGTGCTTGCACGAAAAATCAAACTTTGATAGAATACCAACGACGTTTCGACAAATCTTAGGAGCGTCTGTGAAAGTCTTCCAAGGTGAACAATGAAAATTTTAAACTTTACCGTTTAGGATACACCTTAGAAAAAAATACGGGTGAGTGGCTGCACTCAAGATTGAAGATGTGTAATCATCAGTGTTTGCATAGATGCTACCGAAATACTTATAAATTATTTTTTGTCCATTTGGAAATTAGCACTCAGAGGTGTATATTTTTCCTGCAAATTGCATTTTATATAAATTGTATACCTATAAATAAAACGATCGTTGAACATATATTAAACGATAATAGATGATTAAAGTTTAAAGATATTTAAAGAGAGTGTAACATATATTTATAACTTAAAAATTTAAACACATAATATATCTATACATATACATAAAACATGGTAGAACTGCAATAAATGTAGTCAGTTAAGAAAAACAATACGAAAACGTGTTTGCAGTTGGCTAATTTGGATATGTGCACGCGATGTCATTTGATAGGTGAGATTGCACAGTTTGTTGTCGCATATAGAGATGCGAACGTATGTACGTATGTATTTGTGTACTTTGTAGTTTATAGAGACCGGTAACAAAACACCACTGTCTCAACACTGGTGATATTTGTGTGTGCACATACAGACGTGCGTATGTCATCATGGTTGAACCGTTCATTCCATTGTTATTGTATACTGGTAAACGCATCTCTTTACTATTGTCTATTGCGCATGTATTTTTATTTAAGGTCATCATTCTGTATTCATGTACAACTTTTTTAATTTACGTTAATTTTTGTTCTAGTCCAGAAAAATATAATAGCATCTTACGGCGAATTGTTAACCAAAATTTGTTGTTTAACATTTAACATTGCAACTATACTATATAGATGTTATAGCATTTGCAACAAATAAATGATTGGGTATTGTAGATTATTATCTGAAGATAAATGTAAACTATCACTGGGCGGTAAGACTTTTAGCGTTATGGTGTGAATCAAATTGTATAGTTCAACGCAAAATGAATAAAATAGTAAAGGGGTAGAAAAAGCTAGGAGAAGGGTGAACAACAACAACAAAAAAGGATATATTCATCACCCTACATTACAGGAAATTATTTTATAATGATTCCTGTACTTTAGAATCTATAGACTTTATCTGATTAAATAAATCACATATATTTTATCTGATTCTCCTAATCCATAAATCAACTTATATTTATAACTCTATTCTATTCTATAAATACATGTTTTACATCTTATTTGTCTACCAGTGGTGTACACAAATGTTTTCTTTACTTTTCTACTGATTATCTTATCGTGATTTAATTTACGGATATATAGTTTTTTTTTATAAAAAAAAAAAATTAAATAATATGATATGTTAAGGAATTACTATGCAGGTATATTAAGACAATATCATGCATGGTGTTATTTAAATATTCGCAAATTGAGAAAAATTCATCGAATGCCGTTGGAATACGAACACAGAATCTGTGGTTCTGTGTTCACTTATCAAAAATTAAAATAATTTTAAAAAAATAGTTGCAGCAGACAATATTTAGAGTTGAATATTTTAATTATTTTTATTACTTGCGTATACGAAGAAATAAGTAAGTATTGTATCATGAAAATAATTAATCTCGAGATTTTAACGGAAATACACCTTTTTAACCTTCCCTGAATCCATGCTATTTTTGTAATGACGTCTGTGTGTGTGCTCTGCGGCCTAAACGGTTGAAGGTAAAATTATGAAACTTTAAACTCAATCATCATTATATATGCGTGAAAAAAAAAAGTTGAAATAATAAAACAAATAAACAGGATATATTAAAATCTGTGCAATGTTAGACAGGAATACAAATTTAAATCTTACGAGCGTGCAACATACATCAAAACATATTATATGTACTTTATGTGTCTGAAATAAAATTCATGAAAGATTTTTTTTTATCCGGAGAATCTAACACTTATGCGACTGAAGATTTAAGTTCCACTGTATAGATGTGAAACTTCATATCATAATTGGTATAGGAGATTGACGAAATTTAATTATGCGACCGACCGATGATAGGAGTGAACGCAGTGGCGAGAGTGCTAATATGATTTAACATAGAAACCCGTTACGATCGAACGATAGCATCGCTAATAATAAATCGTTTTGGCTATGAAAAGCGTTGCTTTATTATACCCGAGGGGTGAACAGGGAGCATGTTTTAAGAGCACGCATGTGTACAGGCGTTAGATAGAGAAACAAGGATGCTGTTGTTGCTGGCGTGACGTTTATTCCCCGGGGCAGGGGTGGACGTGCAAACAAAACACGCCCGTCGCTTGGCAACGATGTGTGTACACGAGTATGTGTGTATGTGCTTACTCAATTAAACAGCTGCATGTTCACCCTCTGTCTCCACCCAATATACATACATATCTATCTTTTTAATGAGTTTGTCAAAAAAAAAAATTATCAATCACCACATTTAAACTTTATTGTTAATGGGTTTGATAATATTAAACCAGACAAAGTATGTGTGGCGCGTGTATTATCATTTAAACTCCAAAAAATTGCGATAAAATCTATTTAGATATTTTATATACTATACGTACACTAAGATAACTATAAGAAATGAGGACTGCTAGCTTTTACAGAAAATAAAACTTTTCGCTCTTCCATTCTTCGTACTTTCTTATACGCAGTATATAAGTAAGTATTGTAATCATGAAAAATTTCGATCTCGAGATTTTAATAGAAATATACGTTTTGACCTTCCCTGAATTGAGTCTGACTATTTTTGGAATGACGTCCGTCTGTGTATTGTTTGTGTGTGTGTGTGTGTTTGTGGGTGTTTGTGTGTGTTTGTGTGTGAGTGTGTGTGTGTGTGAGTGTATGTGTGGGTGTGTGTGGGTGTGTGTGTGTGTGTGTGTGTGTTTGTGTGTATGTAAGTGCTCTACAGCTGAAGGTAAAATTATGAAACTTCAAACTTAAAATGTGTATATGTCTGGAAAGAAAACCTCCTATTTTTGAAAACAATATTCAAAGCGGAAGTGCATGCTTACTCTAGTAATTTTTTGCGGTTTCTGCAAAAACACGAGTTATTGAACTTCTAACTTAAGATTTGTATATGCCTGGCAGAAAAACCTCCTATTTTTGAAAGGAATATTTCAAGCGGAAGTGCATGTTTACTCATGAAATTTTTTTTTTTGGGTTTTCTGCATTCAAAAACGGTAGTACTTACAGCAAAATTAGTTTGATTGAGAATAAAAGATATTTAAAAAAAAGTTATTTTCAATATTACATTCAATACGTCTCACGTCTACTGCATTATATACTTGACCTCTGCCAGTAGTTGATGTACTAGCCCCGGCGCGGCGGTAAATATGCTGCCATGCGGCACTTCCGTCGCTTAACTTTCTTATGCGCATTTTGGCTAGATCGTTTGAATTTATAAAACTTTGAAATATTTCAAATTTTTTTGAATTCAAACGATCTAATTAAAGTGCTTATAAGAAAGTTCCCTGTCAGACTTGTCAGATATTTATTCTTCTTTTTATCGAAATGCCCTCGATTGCTCTCTTTTTACCCTCTTATACGAAGTTATAAACAAATATTGTTATTAATATAATATTGATATACCATTAGATCTTCCCTGAATCGAGTATAACTATTTTTGGATGACGTGAATATAAATATGTGTGTGGGCCCGTGCGTGTTTATCATTTTTGTTTGTAGGTCGTATAGATTTTAAAATATCCTCATCCAAAATTTACTCTCTTTTTCAGGGAATCACTATCCCCGTATGTGTTTTGAATATATTTTTTTCAATTAAATGATAAATGTCAAACCATATCTAGTATGATTAAATGATTAAAGTTATTTTGAATAATTTTTAAGATATTTATAATTTACATGTGTTAATATGGAGGGATATTTTATTGGAGATATAAAAAATCGTCTTAGTCATTACTTTTAGTATTTGGCAGAGCACGTATGGAGCTTGCTAGTTTGCACTGAAGTATCGTTTATGATCCTTGTATTTTACCACGTCAAGCTTAAGTTGAAATTCGAATTTGAGGTGGTAAGAGTCTATTGAAAATGATATATAAGTGCGTAAGTTCCACGGACACAGATGCCTTGTCCGGTCCGCCCGCTATTCATTCCTAGAGATAGCCTTCCTTGTTGATAGATCTTACACAGAATGTTGTTTTCTCGTATCTTTTAAATTAGAATGCATAACAAATGGAAAAATCTGGGGTAGCTGCCATAATATAATAAGCACATAAAAATTATAATATCTTATATAAATTATCTTCAACATGTGTTTAAAATTGCAATTCAAAGGTTTATTTTCGGTAACTATCATCCGAATCTTATTATTCAAATTTATTTTTCAATTATTTTTGATTTCTTCTTGTTATGTGAATTTAAAATTTTATTTCAAGAGAAAATTGTTAACATCATCATAATATTAAAAGTATACCTTGCAACAATGGTATATAAAACTAATAAACCTATTTGTTTTTTAGTTTGTTTTCCTATTCGCACTCATAGAATACATATACCTATGTCTGTTCTATTTTACTCAAAGAGTAAGAAGGAAAGGTATTGCAACATAACATGAAAAACAATTAGTTTGTTTATTAAAAACTTAATTTTTCATTTATAAATTAAACGTAAATATTTTTTTTTTAATTTTTAGATAGGTATATTTATCAGCTACATTTTTACAAAACTGCATGAATTTCTATTAATTAGTATCTGAGATATTAATTGAATAAGTTATAAAATGAATACTCTTAAATTAAAATCAAAATAAGTAAAAAAAAATCTCCGCAGAAAGCAACACGTTCCTATGGGTAATCCGATAAATTTTCATAACCTATATATTAGGTGAGATAAGAGGCAGTTTATAAATGAAAACGTTATTCCCCTGAAACATATGAGATGCTATTGAAACACAACGAGTCAAATGGGGAGTGGAGCCTTGCCCAGCCCTGTAGCGACATATGCTACCGCCGTGATTGAATTGCTCTTTTCGCCATATAATGAGACGTGCTAGTCTATAACAACCACTTGCGAATGCCCCATGGAGAGGGGGCCATACTAATAATATGTGCGTGTGGTGATTTTGAAGCTACTGACGGCACCACTAAATTTAATTCGCCATCATGGTGTACGCCAGCGTTGAACATAAACCATATCTCTTGTCGGTCCCCATAGCCCCTCAACACTTAGTGCGCGATAATTACTCTAGGGATTTATATTTTTTAAGCGTGGCAGCCCTCTGGAATTTTATAGGTTTTTTTGTCGCTGACGTCATTAAATATTATTTCAAAATAGAACATCATAAGATCGAGAACAAAAAAAAGTATCTGGCATGTCTGACACTAAACTTTCTTATACGCATTTTGGTAAGACCATATCATATGCTTATTATTTTTCTAATTAATAATATTTTACTAACCTGTGGAACCTTTTTCACTAAATATATTTCTTAAAATAAATATTATAAATAATACAAAGACAAGTTGCGAGCAAGAAGAATAGAAAAATATGTATAAATAATTTAATGAGTTTGAATGAGGCGAAATAAGTGTGTAAGGATAGAGTTGAATGGCACAAGATTGTAAAGATGTGAAGAATGTTAAGGGTTTTCTGCCACCCCATTTGATGGGATAAGGCGTGATATGTATGAATAAATATTAAATGTCAAATTATTTAAGTTTTTTGTTTCTCTGTTAAATAATTGACAGGCACAGTTGATACAATTTTTATTACTTTCTTATACGCAGTATAAGTATTGTAATCATGAAAAATTTCGACCTCAAGATTTTAACAGAAATATACGTTTTGACCTTCCCTGAATCGATTCCGACTATTTTTGGAATGACGTCCGTCTGTGTGTGTGTGTGTGTGTGTGTGTGTGTGTGTGTGCGTGTGTGTCTGTGTGTGTGTGTATGTGAGCGCTCTACAGCCCAAACGGCTGAAGGAAAAATTATGAAATTTTAAACTTAAGATTTGTATGTGCCTGGCACGAAAACCTTTTATTTTTGAAAGCCATATTCTGACCGGAAGTGCATGTTTACTCTAATCATTTTTTGCAGTTTCTGCAATTTCTTAAAAACGGTTGCAGTTACAGACAAATTTTTACAGTAAAAATTATAGATTTTAGCATTTTGTACAACTTTTAGTTGAAACTTTTTTCTCAAATGGTTCCGGAAACAAGCAAATGGCTCTTGAAATTTCTTCATGTTACATTTAATTTTACATAAATCGTATCATCTGCGCCTGTCAAATAAGTAAAAACACATACAGAAAATTTACATTCAAAAGTTTTTGATTTGTAAATGTTAGTAACCAGTTGTATACTATTTATAATTACAGTTTTTTAAGTCACCGTATGCAGATACATTTTCGGTTTCAAAAAATTATTTCATTGAAATTCATTTCACATCATTCTGACTACGAAATTATATTACATGTTGGTATTTGCTCGCTCATTACGACGCGTCGTATGATAAAAAAAAATTCTACGTAAAATAATAATTGTTTTGGTTTACCTATAGATCGCTCAAGTTAAAATTAAAATCCGCAAAAATGAAATAATAGTTTAATTAAATAAAACTATAAATGAGCATGATATTTTTTTTTGTATCTTTCCATCTTGTGCGATGTTTTGAGTAATATGCATTATAGTTGTTATTGATTATTATAGGCGTGTTTCTTCAAACTATGATTCGTGGTCTAACTGATCAATATCACAACGATGATCAAGAATCGTGTTTCTTCGTTCATTATCAATTATCCCCACTCTTCTATTTTGTGATCAGAAAATGATTGTTCCCTTCCCTCCGTAAATCATACAATTTCTAAGATCTGCATGATCCAAAAGCTAAATTAGCGCGTATTTCTGAATAAAAATGACAATCACTAAATATTATTAACTTTTTATTTACTTTATATATTGTATTGCTATATATTATTATCTTTTCCATTCACTTTATATATTTTTTATTAATTGTAAGAATTTAATTTTTGTTCATATGTATTTTATTCCTATATATTATATTCATCATATTATGAAAATGTATTTGTATGTTTTTTAATACTAATTAAGAGGGCTTCTGAACCATTTTCTTAATACTTAATGCTCGGGTAATATTATTCAAAACTAACCGCGGGGCGGTTCGTCTACTAGGTGCAATTTTAAGGGGATTAAATGCATCAACAAATTTAAAACGGAGCATTGTTTTATATTTATTTCGGTAGAAGAGAACAATAAAGATTTTTTTAAATTTAATTCGGATAGTAAATATTATATAACTTGCTAATTTGTTATTCAAGAAACGTAGAAGCAAATTTTGTTTAGTGGTACAATAATCGATAGATATGGTAGAATATAGAACAATTTATTGAAGTAGTCAATTATTACAAATGAAACCATAAATAATTATAAGCGATATCTTATTATATTATATTATGTGTGCGTGTGTGTGTATGAGTGCAAGATTAGCAAAGTATCAGTTGCACAGCTATTACTGCCGTGACACATACCAGCATTACTATGCCAGTAAGTAGCACTTGCTTCTTTGACATAAATAAAGCGCAGTCCCAAAGTAGATGGCGTGCGCCGTTGCACATATGATAAGAATATGGGAAGGCTAGTACAAACTTCCCTAGGAGTATGATTGCCTGGTTCAATTCTTGATTTTCAATCCATTGGATTGATTCTTCGAAAGTGTACGGGTTCATTAGTGCCAAAAGAGCGAAAG
The DNA here is from genome assembly GCA_944039245.1 of Nebria salina. Taxonomy (NCBI): domain Eukaryota; kingdom Metazoa; phylum Arthropoda; class Insecta; order Coleoptera; family Carabidae; genus Nebria; species Nebria salina. Next base: position 5,709,332 of record OX063271.1, read on the forward strand.
CTGTTAAGTATACGCTAAACACTGTGCCTAAAATCAAAAACAAAATTACAGATAACACCGCATTTGGGAAATATTTTTTCTATATTTATTCATATACACATGTTTATGCACTGTTTTGCCATGCATTAAATGATTACATATTTAATAATTTTATAATACGTCAGTATATTATAAATAATAAACATTTATTAGGTACCGACCTGTGATTCTGTGCAAGATTGACAATATACTTGTGTATTGTGGTCTGTATATAGACAAATGCGGTGACAAAGGTCTTTTAAGACGTTCATTTTTGTCATCGTGAGTTTCACCTTTACGTTGTGCGATTTCTTGTATGGATTTACCAGCCATTGCACGGCTACTACTAATGGCAGAAAATATTGCATTCGATGGTCTTATGCTACCCAAAATCCTACGCGCAGCCAGTTTACTATGACAAATATCATATTTGATTATTTTTAACACCATTGTTATTCAGTGTAATTTAATTAAATTATTAATGGATTACTGACCTTGAGGTTAGTAAAATATACATTTTGTATTCAATCTTTAATAAAATAATTAATTTTATGACAGATTAAATTAATATGATGTTCAATTATTGTCATGGCATGACAGACAATGAAAAGAAAAATAGCACAGCAAACTTCGAATGTTTATATGAGATATTTTGGACTTAATCCAATTTCAAATAAAAGACTCACAAAAAAATAAGCACTGAGGTGACTCTCGAAATAAATTGATGCATAGTAATTGATAATATAATATGGCTATTTGCAACAGTAGACATATCCACTTTCAAGAACATTTTGTTTACATAAATCACCAAGCCAGTACCCAGCTTTAAGATTTTATTTTTATTGAAAAAAATTAATTACAGATTTATACACCTGCACTAATCTTATTGTCCTGAAAAATTAATTATTTTAAGTTATACCTATATTAATTTATTTCAAAAACAAAATCAATTCGTGAACTAAATTAAAAACTCGCTCTTTAGCGGTAAAACTAATGTATAAACTTTTAATTAATACTAAAAACAATAATCTTTTTGGCAAAGAACGGATTTAGAATGAATTTTGTTCATTTTGGTGCAATTTGCGTGACCAATCATAGCGTCGATTTTATGATATCACAATTGTCAAACACATTGGTTATTATACCTGACGTTTTTACTTTCTTATAAGCAGAAAACATTGTAACCATGACAATTTTAACGGAAATATACCTTTTGACTTTCCCTAAATCGATTCTGATTATTTTTGGAATGTTGATCGGCTACATATAAAATTATGAAACTTTATGCTTAATTGTCTCTCCGTTTTTTTAGGGTCAAAAAATCGATTGTTCAACCTTCTTATAATATTTATTCCACATCGAGTTCCTTACTTTTGAATAGTAGAAAATTAGCGGTTTTTTAAAAATATTTTTCGAACAAGTGTAATTTTTTACTTTCTTATACGCAGTATAAGTAAGTATTGTAATCATGAAAAATTTCGATCTCGAGATTTTAACGGAAATATACGTTTTGACCTTCCCTGAATCGATTCCGACTATTTTGTGTGTGTGTGAGAGAGAGAGAGAGAGAGAGAGAGAGAGAGCGCTCTACAGCCTATACAGTTGAAGTAAAATTATGAAACTTAAGATTTGTATTTGCCTGGGCAGAAAACCTCCTATTTTTGAAAATAATATCCAAACCGGAAGTGCATGTTTACTCTAGTCATTTTTTGCGGTTCCTGCGATTACTCAAAAATAGTTGCACTTACAGAAAAATTGTTGAAATAAAAAAACAATAGCATTTTGTACCGGAAACAAGAAAATGTCTTTTGAAATTGATTTTTATTTTAATTATTTTCACTTAAATCGTATCAACTGTGCCTGTCAATTGTTTAACAGAAAAACAAATAAACTTAAATATTTGGAGGTTGACATTTAATATTTATTCTAAGAAATATATTTAGTGAAAAAATGTTCCAAAGGTTAGTAAAATATTACTAATTAGAAAAATACTAAAAATGTGACATGATCTAACTTTCTCTTTGAAGAAAATATATTATTATTTGGATCAAGTAAAATACCTATTTTACTTGATAGCAGACATTTCTCTAAATGACACTAGAATTAGAGCATGTTGCACAGTAGAATACAAAAACGTTAGTTTGTTATTTTCTTATGACAATGCATGTGTGTATAGTCTAGTCTAGACGAGTGTCCTATTTATTCAGTAGTTCACATCTGAGTGCGTTAATTCGTGTTGCATATATTACGTCATTAATAAATTTTATTAACACTGACAATGAGGCATTTCCATTCTTATAATATGCGACGCTCTTGTTTTAGGGCTTCTCAACTGTTGTTTTTTTTCTCATGAATACGTAAGGTGTTTAGAATAAATGGGATCAAAGATCATAAGATCAGATGACTGTAATTTGCTTAATCTATTTGACTTGAACAAAATTTAGAATTTATTTTTCATTCCACTAATTTTAATCAAATTCATCAATTATGTCTAAAGAGCATATAGTATGTATGTACAGCGGCCGTTCATCATCTATTCCTCAACAACGTGCTGATTATTATTATTTTTGTCCAATTTTGTTTATTCAAAAACGATTTAGGCTACTTGTGAATCCTAGAAGTCTTCTGGTCGAATCCATAAATGTATTATTATTAATTACATTATAAACTCATTATACGAATTACGTAAGCGTACCAGTATAAATACCAAATTTTATGAGAATTAAACTTTTAATTTTATCATATGCATACGTACATATATAGTGAGAATAGGGAAAACAAAATTATTATATATGTACGAATACATTTGTGAAATATCGAACTTGTAAGGAATATATAACAGGGTCATTAATTCTGTTTCGTTATTTAGTCTAATTTTGCAAGTGTTGCATAATTCATTGAGATGTACATACATAGCATGTATGTATGCATGTGTTTGTGTATGTGACCTAGAGTAATTGACATTCGCCAAACGTTATACGCTATACTAAATGTTCTCTCTTATCCTCTCGACATCATGTCATCACTTGTTTGTGCATATGTTCTCACGCCCCCGTTCATTGAACATACATACATATAAACATATGCATATGTTTGTTAATATGTACATATATATGTAACCATAATTATTACGTGCTACTGAATGCGCTCATTTCAACTACTATATATCTTTACATATATAAGTGCACATTATACGTAGTTACTTACGTATTAATATCACATAAAATGATGGTTTATAGATCTGGTAAGCAGAAAATGGTTCTAAAAATAAGTCAGTTTGCATTACCACATGGCTAATTGCTTGGAATGTAATTGTATCGATTAAAAAATATATGCTATTGAATCATCAAAATTACTACAAAAACTTATTTGTATAGGCTTTTTAAAATTACGCATTGAATATGTACATTTTTAGCTTACCGTACGTAATACTATTCGGTCGTTGCTAACGAAAAGTTCATTTTTTATTGAATTAGTAGTTCCTCGCTCGTTCGTAAGATAAAAATTGGTTAAATGGATAATCTCCAACTTTGGTATACGTAATTTATAGGTACACAATTTGTTTTCGTCATATTTTAGTTATTGGACCTCAAAAATATTAAATTCAGAGACACGCCAGAAAATTCTATAATAAATTCTAATATTTTGTTGGTCTTGATTATTTTTTAATAGTGTAAACCTAACGCCGTTATATTATATTTAAGAATTGTTTAAACATTTATTTAATGAAGCACATTTGAAGTGCTAAAACTACCGTAATTGATCAAATCTTTTTCAATCGATAACTGTCGAAAATATTTGCGATATAGTTATAGTACAAATATTTAATATTTACACGGACTATTTTCATGGCAAATTAAATAGATCGCCGAACTCCAAGCCATGCTTATTTTTCAAACTATTATATAGAGTTTGTTCAGATTGTATCATAAATTTTCTATTCACAAATAAAAATATATCAATTGTTTAGATGTCCTAAATAATAAATCAGCAAATTTAGCTAGAAGAAATAGTCGCGGAAGAATAAATATACATTCCTACATTATTTAAGTGTATAGAATAATGAATTATTAGCCATATACATACATATGTATATCTATTAAAATTAACATGTTGATTAAGAATTTTAGTTTTAATAGAACAATTACATCGTCATTAAAAATTTGTCAGAGTCAACCGGTTTTATAAGCATTAATTTTCATCACACTTATATACATTTTGAAACTTTTTGAGAATAACAAAAATTCGCGTTAGGGGCATCCATAAATGACTTCCCGCTTTAGGGTGGGGGGGGTTTGATCTTGAAATGTGACATTCTGTGACAAATTGTGACAATGCGTGACGTCATTTATGGATGCTACCTAAGCTCATTTAAAAAATTCGAAACCTTTTTTCTTTTAAAAAATAAGATTTAATTTGAATCAGAGCAATTGATTTAAATTTAATCAAGATGGTTAAATTGGATTAAATTTTGATTAAACATCTTTCAAAGAGTATACTATATGTATTTTAGTCAGTGATGGTATATACATACATACATATTAATAGTAAATCGTAAGTAGATACTTGAAACTTTATGGCACAGGCATATCAAATATAATCTCTGTAAATTACATTTCATGAAGCTTGTTATAAAGGAAAACCATTTTATATCGGTTACACTTTGTGGTTAAACAAAACTATACCATATAATAGCTTATAGTCATTAAGCGATTGTTTTTTATTTTTAAAGAGGAGAATGTATGTATGCACCCAAGTTGTCAAGCAATGAACGTGACACCGCCATCAGGAGTCATGTAATGCTAAGCACATCATGCCTTCCTCTACGACACTTTTCGGTTGTAAGACGAGATAACTCGTTGTTACAATCGGCCAAATATCATATTCGTCGCGTACGCTCTCATTCATTTACAATGCCTTTGCGATTTCAAACAGTTTGGTCGAGAGCATTCTTTACATTCACCTGTTGCACTTTACACCAAGTGTGTGTGTGTGCGGTCACAAGTTACTACTTATCACTGCTTTTATCTTATCACAGTTGTACTCTTTTTATTTCATGTGGGTTTCATGTATAGCTACGTGCTGATCGTAGGGTTATTTGATGTTTTGCTTTGTCTACAGGATTAAAACATTTATTTCCATTTAGTATGCAGTTCTGTTTCTTTATTCTTGTGTAGTACCTGAAGTTGTTGATCTCAACTATACTGCCTAGTTATAACGAACCAGACTAATTGCTAATTGGATTAGTTTTAATAAGTTGCATACACAATGACAGAAACGTGTAATATATGCTATTCAAAACACAATAAATACCAAGTATTTTCCTTTACAAATGTCTAAGAAAATTGAAACTATAATTTAATTTATCTATTTATGTTCAATATTTGGTTATATCCTACATCGGTTCTGTTTCTTTATCGGCACATAAATTCAACGCATTTTTACTTTATTATGCGAAATAATAAATAAGTATCTAATATTCGAATTGAACGCAATACTACGAAGTAAATTAAATATTTGACATCGAAAATTTATCGGTTGAACCTTTAAATCTGCTCTCTGATACTCCATTTGAGCTCAAATGGATAGAACACCAGACCGCAGATCTGAAGGTTCTGGGTTCATGTCCCAGCGTCAACCGATACATTTTTTCAACATCAAATATTTAAAAAGTAAGTATTGTAATTATGAAAAACAATCTCGTGATTTTAACAGACAAGCATGCATACACATATTCAGAGGTCATTAAAAAATAGGTATTCTCTTTTTAGGTCCTGATATCTCCCGAAGTATTACACTTATTGAATTTAAAATGAGAACGAATTCAATCAGGCATTTAGGTACACAAAATGTATTGGAAGAAATCTACGGGATACTTTCAGGGAAGAGGCGCCCAAGATTTGGTAATACAACATAGTGAGAGGCTATTAATATATTACCACACATACATTTTAAAATTCAAATGCAAATTTATTTCTGTGAAGGAATTGTTTGAATCCGATAGTGTTACAGACTAAATATGCAGAAAAACACCTAAGCTCTTCTATATATAGTATACTAAGCAAGGAGACCTAATAATGAAAAAAATGTTAAGTCAATTTTAGAAATATCTAAAATCTGGTTACATTTTCCTATAGTTATTTCATATTTAATGTAAATGTATGCTTTACATATCTAAGAATAATAGTAGTTGTACAGAATATTATTATATCCAGTCGTTCTGTCAGAAATAAAAGAGTAACCCGGAAATTTTACAATATTAAACCCTGAATCAGCTCTTATTATCCGACTCGGGGTACTTAGGTAGAATAACCACATTTGTGGAAGTAAAATTATACAGTTTTCACTAAATATATATGTATATACCTATATAAAGGTATAACGAACCAGATATCATTAGTTACATCATAAATGATATAGAACGCACGGTCAACTCTGGTATCAGGAGGCAGATATCCAGATACAGGTAACCGTGTGTTTAACATCTGAAATTGCGTAGATTAACATCCTGACTATACTTATACGAAGTAAAAGGTAGGTATACCTTTTGACCTTTCCTGAATCGAGTCTGATTATTATTTTCTTATACGTAGTATAAGTAAGTACTGTAAGCGTGGAAAAAATAGATTTCGAGATTTTAACGGAAGTATACCTCTTGACTTTCCCTGAATCGGGTCAGACTATTATAGTACAAAATATTAATATCTATAATTTTTAATCTGACTATTTTTGCTATAAGTACAACCGTTTTCGACAGAAACCACAAAAAAAAAACGACTAGAGTGAACAGGCACTTCCGGTTTGAATATATTTTTTTAAAAATACAAATCTTAAGTTTAAGGTTTCATAATTTTACCTTTAACCATTTAGGCTGTAGAAAGCTCACATACACAACACACACACACACAGACAGACGTCATTTCAAAAATAGTCGGATTCGATTCAGGGAAGGTTAAAACGTGTATTTCCGTTAAAATCTCGAGATCGAACTTTTTAATGATTACAATACTTATACTGCGTATGAGAAAGTAAATATGTATCTAAATAAAATACGTATAAAACATTGCAGATATTTTAGAATAACGTCTGTCTGTGTGTGTGAGCGCTCTACAGCCCAAACGGCTGCAGGTAAAATTATGAAATTTTAAACTTATGCTAACATTTCGGTTATATATTATAGACTTATATTTACTGGTAATTTTATATATTCATACACACACGCGTGTATATACCTATTAATCATAAATGTGGGGATGTTATGTTTGTACATACATGGGTACGTAGTCAGTATAGTCATAAACGCACGGGTCTGGTTGGTGTTAGGTTCGGACGTGAGGCAGCAGCAGCATAACGAATAGCTTGAACCGTCTTCGGGTCGGGCCACCGCACTACCTCACCCGGTAATGAACGGGAACCACACTAACGAGCGATCACGCACCACCATGGGCGTACTACTAATTACCAAGGTTATTTGCATAAACAAAAATCTTTTAAATTATTATAATAATTCAACAAGAAGTATATAAATCTTCTTACTTTACTAGCTCCAATCATATTATAAATGTTACAACACACGCAATCCATATATACATATATACTTGTAAGTACATACGGAAACAATCAAATGGCAGCCTATATGTACGGAAAATTTAAATAATAGACCAAAATTAAAATTATAAGCTAGTTTTGCATTAGTAATATACATCATCTTCCGCTGCACGCGATTCCAAATAAGAAATTAAAAAAAGAAATTTGACCCACCCTACTGCTGCCTGAGTTCCTGGTATGTTCCCCAGAGCCCCATAGCACCGATTGAAACACTGCTCTAAACTGTGAAGCCATTGAAAACTGAGCTACGTACGTATGATACGATATATAGAGGAAGTGTGGTCGAGATGGCATGATTTTTTATGATACCTACCCAGCTACTTAAAAAACTTACTATTTTTAGGATTTTTTTTTTGCTTGCTAAGGTAATATGACTCGTATTGCGCTTCTCTATACAGATACTTTTATGAAATTCGGGCGCCTACCTTTAGAATTTATTTACTTTTCAAACCAATGCATCCTTTGCGTCACGTTGTAATACTTTAGTGGAAATAAAAAAATTATAGCTTTTGGCCGTCAAAACAATAAGAAGAAAAGCTTCCTATTAGATTTAAAACACGCATACATACACACACTAATTAAATATGAAGCAGGTGTAATACATATAGGTAAATGTATAAAGTATATTTAATTTTTATCATTGGCATAATCAAAAATAAAAGCAACAATGATAAGTTAATAAACAGCAACTCTTATTTAGTATAAATAATAAAACAATTAAAACAAAAATTAATCAATGAAACAAACAATAATCGATTATGACATAATATAAATTAAATTGAAAATAAATTGTCACTAGCATTTGCAATTATATTATTATGTATTCATTAATCGAATGTAAAACATTAAAATTCTATTAGATTAGTTCAATATTTTAGTATAAAATAGCGTTGCTTTACAGACACTGCAAAATGATAAAAATATTACTTGTCCATACTAATTTCTAATTCGTATTATTTAGCAAACTGCTGCTATATTCTCTGATACAGTCAAAAAGAATTGGCATACAGCATTATATTGATTAAATTCAATTTGAAAAAAATTTTTCTTATTTCTTTTTCATTTTCCGATTTTACTTTTAAAAGACTCGATACATAAAAAAATATATATTATTTATACTTTTTTTTGTAAAGTTATAGGCAAAATTTTAGAACTAATGTTTTTCTTTGAAGATGAACATATTCAAAGAAAAAAAAAAGGTAAAGAATTATGGTCTTGCAACCGAGTGATCAAGGTACATTCAAGTTTTCAAATCGGAGCAACATTCGGGTGAACAAAAATTAGTAAAATTAACAATAGTCAAATTATCCTAAATAAAAAATATAGAATTCCTATCTACATAGATTATATTACGTTGTTAGTTAAATTTCGCTACTCCAATTATTATAAATAGTTGTTTTCTATATAGATACCTTCCCTATCTATTTATGAATGTCAGTGTTTGTGTGCGTGTTTCCGAGGCAGTAGGATATTATGTCACATGACTTACGCACTTTATGATTGATATGAACTTTCGCGGATATGAACTCAAGCCGTTCCTCATTCCAGTTCTACTGATGCCTGGTCTCATGCTGATACTAATGAATCATCATACCAATTTATGTACATACGTACTATGCTACGACGCGAACATGAGATGGAACTTTAAATGACATACTATATATACTCTTGTACGTTAGACAACCATATTTATTCTCAATGTTTTATAACAAAATATCTGCAGTGCTTGGCACTTAACTTTCTTATACGTATTTTGATTAGATAGGGGATACATACACGCACATTTATACATTTTTAATTAAAGAAACACCTACTGATTGCAGCCATTTATTAGTTTTGTAGTATCTTACTTTAAGTTTACTTTTTACAGTTATCGCACTGAATTATATATTTTGTATTTTTGATATTCCTGTCGAGGACGTGTTCTATTTCACCATTAGCGCAATACTTCTGGAGCAATGCCGAAGTAAAAGTAGGGTCCCGATCAGTGATAATTCCGTGTGGATTATCAAATGATGACTGCTAATTATTTCACTCAAGTTGGTTGTCTTGGTAAGAAAATTCCATGTAAATTTGGAGAAACCATCTACAGCCACAAGTAAGTAATTGTACAACTTTGATGTTCCAGTTATTGGCCACAAATGATCAATGTGGTATGTGTGGTATTAGGCGAAGAAAAATCTCTTTCTTCCTCTTCTTCTTTTCGGCCATTATACAGGAAATATAATATTCGACCAAATGATCCAACTTCTCTCTCAATCTGGGAACGTAATACTCATCTTGAAAGATTTCCTGCATTTGTTCGATAGTGTTGCCTACTATCGTCATGAAGATTTCATTCTTATCTGAATAATCTTCGAACTGTTTCTTGATTAATAATTGCTTAATATTGCTGTTTTCTCTTGATAACTTCGAATATTGAATCTTTGATTATTATGACCGGATTTCGATGTGCTTCATACGCTCCCCGTTGCGATGTTCCATTACATAATCAAATTCTTCGATAATAAGGGCCCATCTAGTGACTTTTGGCGGTAAGTTTTGTTTCCCCAACATTTTTTGAATAGCTTGACCGTCGGCCACAATTTGTTTACCGTTTGATGATAGGCAGAACCTCGAAGTAGTTTCACCACCATTTTTTTTCTGCTTCCCACATTTTGAGGCTCATGCAATTAACTGGATGGAAATATATCTCGTCCCACAGTCTCTGAAGCAACACTGCACCAACAAGCTGGCATCGATATGTAGCTCAATGATTGCTTCTGTAGCATAGATTCGTAACACTGGCTCATTACTCAGAGCTTCTTTTAACTTTGAGAAAGTTAACTTTTGACTATTATTCAATGGCGGCTGTCATATTTTGCCATTTGTAATATATTTTACATAAGTAACGGGAGAACGGCACTCTGAGCAAGATCTTCCATCAGAGAAGGAAGGATTCTTTTAGGGATGGTGGACCGGGTTTCTGTTGAGTTGGAATTAATATTTTCATTCCGTAACATATACATGTGAGGAAATTAAATGTTTATAGTTTTTAAGGTAATCTATGGCATTTCATATGCTGCTTTTTCAACACATATACTCACACGCACATATACACATACACATTTTTATATATATACACACACACACACGCACATTTGTATACACACACACACACACAGATAAGTACACACAATAGTAAGAATCAATTCTGTTAAAATCTCGTGGTCGAATTTTTTCATGATTACAATACTTACTTATAACTACGCATAAGAAAATACAAATTTTTAATGTGATTCATTTATGTATATGCTAATTTATTGCATAGATTCACAACTTGGCTTTTCCTTACTCTCCTTTGTTTGTTTACTGCAATCAATTTATTTTCTATAAAACAAAATTAGTTGTGGAAGAAAGAAATAGCTTCTGCTCGTCTTCTATACCCAGCATTTACTTAACTTGACTAATATCAACTTTGGTAATATTTACCAATTAAAGGTTGAATCGATCGAAAACTTTATATTTTACCTCTGATAGATTGATGACATTATGCAAAACGAATATTGAAGCATTCAAGCTTCGAGATATCCAGAGAATGGAATTCGACTTAGGTTAAATTCTCACTTTTGATTTACTTAGGCATTTTATCAGAAACACACTTACATACATGCGACTCGATAACAGACAAATACAGAGAGTCAAGGGTCGGTCAGCTTAGATTCGGTACACTAATCACGGAAAATATCGGCCATGCACATTACATCAGACAACATGGTGAAAAGGGACCATTTCTTATAGCGGCGCACGAAATAATTACCTTAAATAAAACCTTCAAAGAATGATACGTGAAAATTATTATATTTGATAAAAATTGTATTTTCTTTTTAATAAAAGTCTTTGCATTCTCAAAATAGTCAGAATTCAGGGGAAGGTCAAAAAATATATTTCCGTTAATTTCTCGAGATTGATTTTTTTCATGATTACAATACTTACTTCGTATAAAAAATTAACAACCAAATTCTTAGTTATGGTAACAACATTTTTCATATTGTATAATAAATTGACTGATAAGAAAAAGGCAAATATTTGTTTGATGAACACAGTTTGATGTTAATAATGTATTAGAATGAAAATGATTAACAAAAAGAAAATCGGCTAACATAAAAAGTAGAGACTGCTATTTGAAAAAAGAAAAATGTTGTAACCAAGACAAAAGAAGACATAAAATAACGAATTGAAGAAAAAGAAAAAGAGACGGAGGGTTACAACAAGCAGCCACACAAGTGTGTGTGCGTTAGTTTAGATTGTGGCATGCATTGCTTGGGGGGCGGCAACAACTGTCCAGCCCATCGTGCAAAGGACTTCCGGTTCATGGAGCGACGAAAACCTGTCCGCTGGTTTGGGTTCATCCCAATTCTTTCAATAAAACCATACTTGCTGCTAACACATGTTGTATTCATATTGTCACATGTTTTGTGTTGTACCTCTGATGTGTATTATACACACTTTAGAAAATAAACCTTACTTTCTTACTATACACAGATCTTTATCGAAATGTGAAAATTATTTATAGATACTATCTGATGGAAACTTTTTCCAAAAGGGTTTCTATGCGTAAATACATCAAATAACCCGTTATCTATCTGGTTCATATTTTGATACAAATCCACATCAGTATTTCTATAAAAGATTTTTTGTGTGGCGAAATTAAGCAATATCTTCTCTTGGGATGTTAATACATAGCAGTGTCTTATTTAACTAAAAGGCTCGTTAAGGGCGATATGACAACGCTGTTCTCTATACGAATAATCGTTTTTAAATAATACTATATTTAAATATAGACTATAGACAAGTTCAAATGTTTCTACAGTCCACAATGACAATTTGCTAATGGATTATCGCAGTCGCTAATAATTTAGATTAATTACTTTCTTATACGAAGTATTGAGTCAGTATTGTAATCATGAAATAATCGATTTCGAGATTTTAACGGAAATATGTAAATGTGTGTGTTTTTGAGCGCTCTAGAGTCAAAACGGTTGAAGGTAAAAGAAAACTTTTTTGAAAAACGATATTCTTGTCACTTTTTGTGGTTTTTGCATTAATTCAAAAACGATTGCACTTACAGCAAAATTAATTAGAATATAAATTATAGATATTAATAATTTGCACAACTTTTGTTTGAATTTTTTTTTCAAAAATTCTACCGATTTCTTGAAAATGGTTATTAAAATTTGATCTTATTTTATTTATTTTTACATAAATTGTATTAACTATGCCTGTCAATAATTTAACAGAAAATAAAATAGACCCAAATAATCTAGAATTTATAAAAGTTTTTCACAGGTTAGTAAATTATTAAAAATTAGTGATATAATTAAAATTTATTAATTAACGCAAACTTTCTCACATAAGCTCTAAGGGATATTTAAAAATATACACATACATTGATTTTTCGTGCTATTATTAAAATCGTATATAACACATCAGTTGACTCATAAAAGCCTGAATTTAACATTAATTTAGTTTAGAAATTCAGAATTAGATTTAAATATTTTTTACTGGAATTATAGTTTCCTTTTAAAATTGACAGTTACTTTATGCCTCAGTTTGCACCAATTTGATAGAAAAGCTGCGTTTGTTTATCGATCATAGAATTTAGCAAATCTATTATTAGGATTTGTGTTTTGTTTTGACATGATGAAATCAATAATAAAGTCATTTTAATGGCAATGGACAGTATTTACATAATATTTAATGATGTTTAATAATTGTTTAAGCTGCTTATAAATAACGTGTCAAATAACATTAAAGTACAAATAGTTGCAATTTTTATTGTATTAATAAAACCAATAATAATTGTATGTATGTTTGGGCTACTAGAAAAATGCTCCCTATTTTTAAATTAAGCCTTGCAGCAACGAATCTCCTATTATAATGTTTCCTGAAGCCTATTCAATTTGTTTGTGTCTACGATAAATATTTATTTAATGCCAAAATAATTATATCTGGATATTTAAGAAAAAGCCAGATGCTTCTAAAAATCAGTTTAATTATTATTATCAACCAAAACGAAATCATTATTGAATTTCTAAAAGGACACATTTTCGAAAATGTTGTAACAGTTCCACTAAATTTGAATATAAACATTTTTTTAGTATAACCAGATTTATTGTCAATATTATAACCTGTTCACGAAAAAGCCTAAAATGTTTGAAAAATAACATTTCTATTTTTATTTTTTGTACTGAATTTATCTATTAAAATAAATGTAATGAGAACACAGCAACAACGTGTACGTGCGCTTTTTATCATGTCATTGCTAGTTCCATTTACAGAAAGTGTATCGCTCAGAATGATTTACCTTTTTTTTATATTTTTACTTTCGTGTAAGAATAAGAAAGCGTAATAATTGTAAAAGTAAAATCTTAGATCTCTTAGATCATGAAAATTAAATCATAGATGACTTAGGTTATTATATCTTAGATCTCAAGATTTTAATCGAAATACACCTGCCAGTCTGTCTAAGAACGCTCCACAGCCAAAACTGTTGGAAGTAAAATTATGACACATTTAATTGAATTAAGACTTATTTGTGATCGAGATATGCACATATTATTTTTAAAAGTAATATTTAAACTGGAAGTGCATGCTTACTCTAGTTATTTTTGCGGTTTCTGCAATAACTCAAAAACGATTGCATTTACAGCAAAAATAGTTACAATTAGAGATATTAAAATTATGTACAACTGTTGTTGAAACAAAAGTGTTACAAGTAAATTGCTGTTGAACATTTATTTATGTTGCCATGATCATCATATATGTAGTACCATGTATGCCAATTGTTTAACAGAAAAACTCAAGTAATACGGTATTTAATATCTATTTATTTATATATGTATAATCTATTTTTGCATTTTCTTTGTTTTTTGTTGCTAATAAACAAAAACGAACCAATAAAAATAAAGAAAATACGAGACCAAAGAAACGCATTAAATTGTTCTTATAATATATTAAATATGTGCTTTATTAGGTGTATATATAGTATTTTATTACAATTCATGTGATTTCTTAACGGTACCTAATACTAATACATGTGTATAAAATGACAAACCAAATATAAAATTGAAATTCAAAGGCATTACCACAAATAAAAGAATTATATTAATATATGTATATCTCATGACAATAAAATACTAGCCAAAACAAGCAAATAAATAATCAGAAGAAAATTGTGGAAAAAAGTAACAACACAAGCGTGTTGTTTCACCATGATTATCTAAGTTATAACATGGATTAACATCGGTCAGGTGTGAAATGATGCGATTGGTTAATGTATACCCTATCATAACAGACAATGAGCGCCATTGGCGCTTAAACCTAGACTCGTCCTACCACCAGGGGCTGTCGGGGAAAACATCCGCCGTTCGCAGGGGGTTCGGCAACCTTCGACACGGCTCTGCCAGTTAGTTCGCCTGCGACAATCGTTATAACAACAACAACTGCGGTACAGTTACCTTGGCAACGGCTATTGATGTTGTTCTAACCAACCACCGCCTGTGCAGTGTTCGGAAAAAGTCTCCGCTGGCGGAAAAACAAAAGAATACAAGATTCACTCATTTACAAAACAATTTAGTGAGATTTATTTAGTGTGTGGATTTTTCTAAAAAAAAAAAAAACTAAGTGATCGGATACTCATGTTTGTGATATACGGATACTGCAGACTTATTATCGGACTTGACAGGGTTTTTTATTCGTAGTAAATTATTTGAATTATTTATATAAAATAATTGCGGAGGAACTATGTGTGTCTAGTAATAATAAATAAATTAAATATTAGTGATATAACGACTTTGAATGTTTTACGTTTCTATAAAACAACATGCGTTTATTGTAAATAATTTCACTATCTATATTTGCGTTCGGCGGTTTTTTAATAAACAAACTTATCTAGAAAGCGTAAAATAGCGTTACTGTTCATGTGTGTACTGTAGTGCGGTGGTGTGTAAGTTGTGTAAGTAATTCCGTTGCAGTGGAATGCATTGGCCGTGAGTGGTGTAGTAAAGAGCCGCGACGGGGCAGCTACGCGCGCGACGGCAAATCACCGCTCGCAGCCGCCCTAAAATTCTGCTGTATCGCCATCATGGTTACACTGATGCCCTGCAATTATTTAAACACCCAGCCGTCTAGATGCTCCATCATTGACAAAGTGTGTGAACCAAAGGTGATTTTATATTTACATATACATATTCAAATATATTCCTACCAAAACACTAGTCTAATATAAACTTTAGCCTTCTTGATTTAAACCACTTCATTGTAATTTGTACTAATAATGTATACCTAATGGCTTAAATGGTACAATAAAACATTAGCACTGTATTGCTTTCTTATACGTAGTAGGTGTATTTTATTTTGATAGGAATATCTAATTATTCATTACGCGTTATAGTTTTAGTTTTCTAATGGATTTAAGCCTTAACAAAATATGTAAATAGATAATAAATAAATATTTTAGTAACCTTTAAAACGATTTTTCATTAAATCTCTTTATGGCAATAGATGTTAAATCCTAAATATTTGATCATCTAATTTTTCTGCTCAACGCTTGACAGGTATAGTTGATATGATTTATTAAATATAACCACCCATATCTAAGGTAACTATAGAAATATAAATAATAACAGTAAGAACTTCCAATAGTAATTTTCTAATAATTGGTACAATTATTAAATAATTATTGCCGACAAAAATGTGGGAAATATTAATATATTTCATTTTAATTTCAACTATTTTACTGTAAATGCAACCGTTTCAAAGATATTGCAAATACCACAAAACACAACTAGAGTAAACTTGCACTTCCGCTTTTAATATTATTTTCAAAAATTACCTACCAATCTTATATAAATATTAAGTTTAGAGTTTTATAATTTTACTTTCAACAGTTTGTTAATACCCAAACACACACAGGCACACACACTCACATAGACACACACATACGCACACAAGTACACAATCATAAATAGCACTTTTAAATCATGCAATTTGTGATAAAGAGGTTGGTGTCTCTTTGAAAAATAATATACATATACAATAATATAATTTTAATAAAAGAAGCTTAATAACCATCATCAATCATGTATATATTTTGGGTTTGCAAATACCATTGTTGCTTTAAGCGACAAAACAACTTAATTCGCATAATATTATGTAGATAAGCTATTTTATGCAAAAATGAAAATTACTTCCTTGTTGAACAAGTCTTCATTGGCAATCAAATGATGCCAGTCTCAGAGTAATATTAAAATTACTTGTATAATTTCGACCATAAATATTAGTTAATAAATAAAATATTAAATTTTTAATCCAAATAAAAAACCATATACAGGGTGTAACAGCGAAACGAGCTACCTCGAATAAGCTCAATTTTGTTTCCTAGGCTACTGAAAAATAACTATAAAAATAAAATTTATTTAACTTTCAATCGCATTTTTCTGAATATTTTACTTATGTAAAGGTATAAAATGAATACATAATGGAATTCAAAAAAAAAAACTCTATCGAATGGGCTTAAAAAATATATAGCATCTTATTTGAAAAATACATAACTTTGTGTTGTTGCTTGAGAACCACTGGCTTAAAAAAATATTTTCTTTTATAGTTGGATGTCCCCTTTGGTCCTGCATAAGAATGTCTTATACTATTTTATTGTATCTTTAATAACATAGAAGTTATTCGAGGTAGCTCGTTTCGCTGTTACACCCTGTATAGATATAGAAAATAAATTTGAACAATATTAATTTGACTATATACATACGTATAAACAATAAATAATATAGACTAGATACTACTTTATGTGAAAGTGTAGGCCACACCAGTTATTTCCTGTCGTGTCGAACACACAAGTCTTCTGAAACATCTTTTACGGTTCTAATAAATGTCCACATTTACATACCTGCGTTTAGAAACATTTCACTATCCTCCGTAAACATTAAAATAAGCGTACTATTCCTAAACAAATGAAGTCGAACAAATACACCTTGATGTACAGTTTCGTCTTAACAACAACAATAATGTTGAATGCGACATGCACTTTAAATAAAAAATTAATTTCGCCAAAAATAATTGGTGCCATGAAATAAAGACCAAAAAATGAACCAACCTTGAAAAAATCATAAATGAGCTCTTCCTGGTAAAAAACTTAACTAATGAACAGCAAAATTTAACCAATTATGCTATAAAATGTTGCAAAGCCACTATATTTTTTATTCATCAAATTATTGAAGACATGGAGCAAACAAACATATTATTTATAAATCGTGAAATATTTAGTGTAACTTATATTTCACAGATCTAATTTCACCAGTCTTATCTTAAGTGTGTCAATTTCAAATAAACATACCGATTTAAGTAATTATTTCCTAAATATATAATATAATTTATGGGAGCTAATATATCATAAAGTTAGTATATAGTATACTGTTTAAGATGGATGGGTATAAATAAAATGATATTTTTAACTGAATTCTAATAGTTTTAATCTAAAAATCTAGTGACGTTCTTAAATTCGCTTAAATAAAATCAGTTTAAGAATTAAATATGTAATTTTTATTTTATAAATTAATTCAAATGTATTTTTAGTGTATAATAAACAGTTTTTAAAAAGAAATGATCTATTTATTTTATTGGTAATTGATCAGTTGCTAATATTCTCATTGTAATAATTCATTTTTCCTCTATGAAACTACTAAATTCTTCCATAACAGTATAAATCAACTTGAAATCTTTCTAAATAACACGAAATGTTACTGGTACATTCTTTTAGATCAGATAAACTTAAAAAATAATCTAGTTTCCTAAATTTCAAGTTAAGCTACTTCCGCAGTACGTTTTATTCAAAATTAAAACATATGTAATTGGATTATTTTAAATATATATATATATATATATATATATATTAAAAAAAAAAACATAAATGATTTGTACAGTTGGCTGTAAGTAAATTATGACAGTTGTAATTAGTGCTTCAGTTATGCCGTTCATATAAAAGACTTATTGATGCAGTTATAGTGATGGAAGTACAAATAATACTGCAAACATTTACAACTTTTACCTCTTGCAGTGATCTCGTCAATAGTAACGCTAAATATTTGCACACGTGCACTATTAATTACATGCATGTTTGAACTGTTGCCATTTGCGTAATTCTAATCAATCGTAGGATCTAAACACAAATTAACAATTAACTGTAATACGAAATTATATCATTGCACAAATAAAAGGGAAAACGTCAATATATCTATAAAATTTAAATAAATTATCTATATATCAATAATAATCGCTATGTTTACTATAACTTGTTTTTTTTAAATAAATTTTAATTAAATATTTTTTAAATAATGAGAAATTATTTAATTTCTAAGTTATAAAAGGTCTTGTGTTGCTTGTTTCGCTTCCATACGTTTAGAGTGAATTACAGATGTTTGTCCTCAAGCTCAATCAATTCTGAAATTTGTTTAGAGGAGCTATTAATACATCTTCTCTAAAAGAGGAGTCAGGTGTGTATGTAGTTGTTATCAGATTGCAATTTATAGGCAAAAGTGCTTAAAATGATGTTTACTATGTTTGATTAGATCAAAAAGTAAAGTTATTCTGATTAATTTGTAATAATTTAGGTAATTCGCTAATGCTGAGTAAAGACGTAATTAACATTTGAATTTCGAAACTTAAAAATAATATGTGCTTGAGTAAATTTCCGCGAATTTAAAATGTGTTATTCATAATAAATATGAGTGGTAAAGCATGCGAACATATTTACGTTCGTAATATATCACGAGATATAATTATTTCGACAATATGTAAAGCAAACATTCATAAAAAATTATTGCAACCGTTATGCTATTTTTGACTGTTTTTACTTTCTTATACGCAGTATAAGTAAGTATTGTAATCATGAAAAATTTCGAACTCGAGATTTTAACGGAAATATACGTTTTGACCTTCCCTGAATCGATTCCGACTATTTTCGGAATGACGTCCGTCTGTGTGTGTGTGTGTCTGTGTGTGTGTGTGTGTGTGTGTGTGTGTGTGTGTGTGTGTGTGTGTATGAATGTTCTCTACAGCCTAAACGGTTGAAGCTAAAATTATGAAACTTTAAACTTAAGATCTGCACCTCCTATTTTTGAAAAAAAAAATTCAAAGCGGAAGTGCCTGTTTACTCTAGTCATTTTTTGCAGTTTCTGCAATTACTCCAAAATGGTTACAGTTACAGAAAAATTGCATGAACAAAATTTAAAGGTATTTATATTTAGCACAACTTTTATTTGAATTATTTTTCCAAAAAGAGTACTGGTTTCAAAATAAATTTCTGCTTATTATATATATTTTTACATAAATCGTATCATCTGCGCCTGTCAATTGTTTAAAAAAATAGATATAAATAATTTGAAGTTTGACATTTTATATTGTTTCTAAGAAATATATTTACTGTAAAAGCGATCTAAAGGTTGGAACAAATATTATTAATTAGAAAAATAAGGTAACTACGATGTGGTTTAACCCATATGCGTATAAGAAAGTTCGGTGCATGATACTGCAGATATTTTGATAATTTGTATCATGTTGCTTCTGGAATAAGATCACTTTAGTTATTTTTTAACATTAAGATGATCGAAATGATTTTGAAACTAGCTGCATTGTTGCAATTGCAAAATAATGTTTCCGAAAACTCACATTCGGAATTGGCTGATTCTGGTTTCTAAAGTATACAATTCTAAAGTTTTGTTACATTGAGTATTTTATTAAATTGTTTAGCATTGCGGCCTTATGAACATATAAATTACATAAAATTTTATTTATTTTTATTATATTAATAATTATTGATTCCTTCATTTGATGACTATAGAAGCACCTCACCTCCGAAAACATAAAATTACAATGCTTAATCATCTGATCTTATTATTTGCATTTTACATATAATTATTATTTGCAATAAGCGTGAAAATTAAAAATGGAATAATAATACCTATAATTTATTTAAGGTCATAAACTAGAAGCTATCACAAATATCAAACAAAAATAACACTTTTTACACCAATGTACTATTCTTTTGGTAAATTATATTAGACAGTTCAATAACGAACTTAACATTAAACAATACTATAAAATTTTGTCTTAATTTGCTGTACTGAATTTAATATAATATATTAATACACAAAAAATTGTTTATTTTTGAGGGTTACAAATCTTCTACATAAAATTTGATTTGATTTTTATTTATAAAAGTATTAATTACTTGAAGCATTATTTGAAAAATGCTTGAAGTTACATTCCGTTATCAATGAATCAAAAATTGCAGTAATAGCTCAAAACAAAGTACTATGCTAGTATATAGGAAATGACCATGAAAATTGCATTAAAGCACGTCTTGCGTTTTTATATAAGCTAAATGCATTTTATGCAATCTACGCTATTTTTCTATATATTTTTTAATGAAATATTTTTGTGGCGCATTACATTTTGACTTTATGTTATTAACAAATTAGTTCCTATTTATTATATACTATATTCTAAATTCTAAAGCGTATAGTATAAAGTTATCTATATTTGGCATAATTGCAACAAAAAATAAATCCTGGGACATTTTAAATTTCGTTCGATGTCCTGGATATATCTTTTCGACGATCTCGTTGAGTTGTAAAATATATGGTAATCATTACTGATTGGCCAATGTTAGGTATGCAAAATAGAAGTGAAATAATGATTGGTTTTATTGACATTTGTTTTCGAAAAGTGTATGTTTAACAATAAATGTATAAAAGGTGGTTGCGGAAATGGTAATTTTCGGTCTTTTGTCAAACTAAACTAGATAGGTATACATATGTGTATGTATGTTTTTCGGTCTACTTTTGGCAACGGTGCGGCGGATGGCAGGCAGGCAGTTTGTGTCGGAACAGTTTGTGCTCCGAAACACATTCACCAGCAGCAGTCCGTCGCTGTCTGAATTCTTTTCAAACATGTCTGTTGACGTTCGCCTCATTTTTTTGCCGTTCAAAATTGTCAACTCTCGGGTTTCATAAGTAATGGAAATTCTAAGAAAAAACCTGTCACTGACATATGTCGACATAAATATTATAGGAAAACGTCGTTTCGATATATTATAAGAATATATAAATGTAGAACAACTAACTTATATACCATCTTAATCTATCATTTTTCAAAATATTTATTGCGCTGATTGGACAAAATTTTCATTTTTTAAGTTAGTTATTAAATAGAAAATTTGAACATTTTTGACATCTTTAGTCATCGAGTTTGACATTCATTACTATATTCGTCCATATTTCTAAACAAATTAAAATATCATGTAGCATTTGAAATAAATTATAAAACACTATACAATAATAGTTTTAAAAATTCATTTACGCAATGTCAAGCTGTGCAATGTTATTCGTGTAGTAAATTTTTTATGTTTCTGCCTAATTAATAGAAATACAAGCGACACATTGATTATATATGTAAGTATACAAAATTCTGTTATAATAGGTTCAATATCTGCAAAAAACAATCCACGAATAAACTATAAAATTAATTAAAAGGCCTATATTATCTATTTCATATTTGCAATCCTTTATATTGTTTCCCATCAAAATGGAGTAATAAAGATGCTACATTAATAAATTATAGATGAATAATAATGTATAAGTAGTAAATTGATTAAATATTTTAGATATGATAAAATGTGTAGCATGCAATTATAATTTTAATAATATTTCGGAATTCAGCGCAAATTTAAAACAAAATGGTTGCGTTTAGAAAACATACATACATTTTTCCTAAAAAGATATATGTTGGTTTCATAATATAATTAATGAAAATCGATTGTTTCAGGTGAAGCGTGCTCGTACCGATGCAGGTCCGGATTCTTCGGAAAGAGGAGAAAGGTTCGTTTATTTAAATATGTTAATCTTTATTTATGTGTATGTACTGATACAATAAAATATTGCAAGTTTGCTTCGAATTAAATCGAGATTATTTATATTATTAAATGTTTTATTTGAAAATTCGTTTGCGTTTCTTAGTTATGATAGCCGTTTAAAGCTCATAAGTATAAATCATTGTTTTTAGTTATATTTATTAGTACTTTCGCATAACATCAGAGGTTATTGACTTTATTATAAATGTTATTATTTTTATATTTCGAAATTCTTAATGTAAATAGTTTTTTTTTACGGTTTTTGGTGTAATTTTCAAAGAACAATATACTTGCATGTGAAATGAATTTCTGTGACGAAATGTATTATGGACAAAGCTTGAATACTTAAGCTCATCTGTGCTGTTACAGTAAACAATTCATATATTATTTTTTTTTTAGAAATCCTTTAGCGTTATTAATACTGTATTGGATATTATTTTTGTGTAATTATATTTGTGTGTTAGTTGAGTATATTTTACTTTTTGAGTCGGCATTTCGGCCCATTCTTTGATCACATCAGGAAATAATTGTTGAATACGTATATTTGTCTTTGTTCTAAAATACGACCTATATACATACGTATTTATATATATATATATATATATATATATATATATATATATATATATATATATATACATATATATATATATATATATATATATATATATATATATATATATATATATATATATATATATATATATATATTGTGTGTATGTATGTATATAATGGACGCGAAACGTGTTTCACGGTGCTTTTAGTAGTTTTGTTTGAGATATTTTAAATGGCAGAGTATTAACGTCACGTAATGACCCTCCGGTGCTTTGCGAATATTTTTATGACGTTTTGTCGAATCATTAATAACGTATATGCTCGCATATTCATTGTGTGGTCGGTCGGTCGTTCGTTCCTTCGTTTGTTCGTGTTGAGTCTACCACTTCAACTGCAAGTATTCTAATCAAAAGTTTAAATCATAAATGAAAATTAAAAAGATGGAAAAAAACACAAAATTATTATATTTTGATAGAAATAATACAATTTTCAATCTTATAAAGAAATGCATTTATTGAAATTTTAGTTATAAATGCTCAATATGAATTAGTTTGATAATAAAAATTATTCTTATTCCTATAGTTTCATATAATCTTTAAATGCTTGCGGCAGGAGTATTATGAAAATTTGTAGGCCATATTTAAAAAATTTTATATTTACTGAAGAAAATATCGCATATGATTTATGGTTTTGTATTCGGGATTTATGCTGCATGCTAAATAATTTTTCATTTCGTTGAATTGTTTTTGTGGAAATTATGTATAATAAGATGATACGAACTTAAGCTAATCTAATGCCTAAATTAATTTAAAATTATATTCTTTAATGTAAAGCATACTTTGTAATATGAGAATATCTCCTTTTCTAGGCCAAATTACCAGAATCGATATATCACTTTGCAGATTGTTTCTTTGTCCGTTACATACTCAACTTATAATTGCATGTTTTTCAAAATAAAAAGTGGGTTGAAAATCGCCCCGTTTATTTGTTGATTGTTGACTGAATTAACAACATTATTTGTCTTAATGATCATTGTATTTTTTTTCAGAAATTCCGTCACATTTTAATGTAAATTCATATTGATGTTTATTTAAAACTACATGAATTTCTATATTGTTACTTGTACCAATATACATATGCGTTACAATTAGATTCTTATTTAATTTGTGATTGTTTTAAGCTGCATCGTTTATTAATATTTAGCAACTAAAATTTCGTCTTGCAAACCAGTGTACCAACTTTAATTGTCTATGAAACTAACAATATCAATATTGTTTTAAGTTTTTTGTATGAAATTTCCGGTAAATTATGATAATCACCAAGTATAAATAAAACGAGATCAGTCATAATGAAAAAAAAAATGTCACTGCTCAAAATGTCGTCAACCATATATTAAAAACACTTGACATTCTCTCTTTCTGACATCCCCTGTAGAGCAGCCCATGCGTAACTCTAACAATTATATATTTCAATATATAAGATTCTTCTATAAAATGCAAATAAATTATATAAAATGTTATAGTAAAAGACACTGAAAATCTTCAATGTTTCTCAATTCTGTAAAACTAATTTTACATTAAACGCATTAAATAACAAATTTCACCGCAGTTTCAAATTATTATAAACTAAAATGATTTTCCGATCTCGGCAAGTAAAAATTACATAACATTATTTGCACTGAAACATCTAGCATTCCGAAAATTAAAAAAAAACAATTTATTAATTATTAGAAAAATATGTATCTTCCAATATCTTAAAAAGATTAAAATATATTATTTATACATACATACATATCATCATCTAATATATTTATTATATAAAAAATAATGTTGTAATTTTTAAGTTTACAGTGCAGAATAAAAGTATTTTATTATATTTAATTATATTTTTATTAAATTATTTATGATAAAACATAATTATCGGAATTTAAAAATAAATTTAACAAGTTGTCTAAATTTATTATTAATGTTTCGCAGCATTTATTTTATTTCTTGGCGTAGCAGTTTGATTAGCAAATGAACATTATTGTAAGCATTCAAATTGAAAACAGTTTTGAAAAAAATTGCTATGCCAGATAGTTTGTAAAGTCTAAGCGACCACGTAGAATATAAATTGTAACGTTAGAAGTGGTCATGTAAAGCTAGTTGGCGTGAAATGAATTATAACTCATAGTGGTCATTTCATGTATGTAGGTATATTCACCATGGCATCAATGTTTTTCTTTCTTTTACGCAGTATAAAAATATCGATCTCGAAATTTTACCGATAATATACCTATTGACCTTCCCTGAATCGATTCTAACTAGTTTTGGAATGACGTCTGTCTGTGTGTGAGCGCTCTACAGCCTAAACGGTTTAATGTAAAAATTTTAAACTGTAAACTTAATATTTGTATATGCTCTCCCAAAAAACCTCCTATTTTTGAAAACAATATTCAAAACACAAGTGCATGTTTACTCTTGGCATTTATTGCAGTTTCTGCAAAAACTCGAAAACGATTGCAGTTGTAGCAAAACATGAAACATGAAAATGGCTATTGAAGTTGGTTTTTACTATAATTATTTTCACAAAAATCGTATCAACTGTGCCTGTCAATTGTTTAACAGAAAAACAAAAATCTAAATAATTTGGAGTTTGATATTTAATATTTATTCTAAGAAATACATTTAGAGAAAAAGGGTTCCAATGATTAGTAAAATATTATTAATTAGAAACAATAATAAAAGTGTGATATGATCTAACCAAAATGTGTATAAGAAAGTTCAGTGCAAGCCACTGCAGTTGTTTCTTTCTTGCAATGGATACATATTATCCTAGTTGTTATCAACCTGTTAATTTCAACGCTTCCGTATCCAGATATAAATTTTATGATTATTTAATATTTATTGCAAGAAATATATTTAGTGAAAACGTGTTGCGAAGAATGGTAAAATATTAAATAATTACTTATTTTTATTCAAAACATAAAAAATGAATAAATGTATTTTCCTGAATAATGTAAAATTTATGTTTGAATATTCCTCCGATCAGTGCGGATATTTTACTAAGATATGACCAGAATCATACATTTGATAATATTGTCAAATTTCATTAAAATATGAATTTGCTACTTGATTAACCAAGAAAAACACACATTCTGAAAAGGGTTTCCTAGTCAACAAAACTGCACTGTGATACAAAAATGCATATTTAAATCACTTCTAGCTTTAAATTACTCGTAAAACTCATTTACTGAATATGATATTATATAGTTAAGGAAAAATATATTTAATTTTTATTTCTGAATTTATACTCCAATTTCATACAAAGTGCATTGGCTACTGGCTTTTGTTTTCAGGTGTATCCTATTGCATTTTTGTATCTTGTATAAAATGTAAAAACGCTTTGATAGCGTTATTTATTAATCCATATAAATAATATTAAATGGTAAAGCGATCTTAGAATATAAATAACGGCAATCGTCTGGAATGATCGTTTTTTATCTTTTGTTTTTTTTTCGTTCATAACCTTTTGTTTTCTCCAAAACACCACAGCTGTCCACAGTGTTTTTATATTTGTCACTCGATGTATATAATGTTTGTGTTCATAAAAAAACAACCAACAACCATCAGTGTCCAAGATCTCTCACGTGCGGTGGATGCTACATGCCCGTGGCAACGTGCTTCTCTGTCCCCCCTTTCCACCGCCCAGCATCGCATCGGAAGAAAGATACACTTCTTTCTTGGTTCTTCAAAGATGTTATCGGAGGTTTTGGTATGCATGTACCCTTGTCCCGCTGGAGATTAGTAAGTACGGTGACACATAAACACAATATTGTCGACGATAACTGCATTACTCCTATTCGTTGGTACTTGATTTTGAAAATTTGTGTTACCAGCAGCAAATATTTTTATTTTACTTTTTATTACGAATAAGACGTTCAATTTTAACATCGTCTTTGGTGGAGGCTACTAAAAACTAGTACGCCTTTAATGTTTCGCGCCCCTAAAAATAACTATTTTCTAGCTTCCTTTATAGTTAACGTTCATATACTTATTTATTGCTTGCGATAATTAATTCGTAAATCTGTAATTTATATAAACGTTCTATACAATTATTTATGAAGAACATAAATTACAGAAACTACGAAAACTAATAAGAAAACAAAATAAATATATTATAGTATCTGCTCAAAACCGAGTATTTAATATTGTTGACGAATTATGGTTCCTTTCAAATGCAATTATGTGCATTGGCTATTTTATGATATTTTCAATAAAATATCTACAATTTCGTAGACTGAACTTTCTTATACGCATTTTGGTTAGATCATATCATATTTTTCTAATTAATAATATTTTACTAAACTTTGGAACCCCTTTTCACTCAAATATTTCTTATAATAAATATTAAATGTCAAACTCTAAATTATTTAAGTTTTTTGTTTTTCTGTTAAACAATTGACAGGCGCTGATGATACGATTTATGTAAAAATAAATATAATAAGAATTTTCAATTTCAACTTTTCGAAAAAACTGTAACTATTTTAAAGTAATATCAGAAACCGCAAAAAATGACTAGAATAAACAAGCACTTCCAGTTTGAAACTTATTTCAAAAATAGGAGACACACACACACACAGACAGACGTTATTCCAAAAATAGTCATTGATTCAGGGAATGTCGTATATTTCCGTTAAAATCTCGAGATCGAAATTTTTCATGATTACAATACTTACTTATACTGCATATAAGAAAGTAAAAATTAATAAATATCTTTTATGTTTAAAAAATGTTTGTTTATTAATTTTGTTAAAATTATAATTCGTTGGGCAGTGGTTAAGAATTTATTCTTATTACTTAAATAGTAACAATCAAATGCTATATTTTAACATCCTACTTGTGGTGTTCTGGACAAATTGTTATTACACCACCTTCGGTCTATCTTTTCAGTTTAGTAAAATGAGTTAAATAATTATTATCGCTTTAAATTTTCCAGTAATATCGCAAATATCATCTGTATGTTTCAATTTCTCTAGTTTTCTCACTTCATGTATGTCCATAGGTCATACGGTCACATTCTTGGTGGTTGTGTTATTTCTAATTGAAGTTATATACTACATATATGTGTTTACGGAGAGTGTTTGGAGGATAATATCCTCTCGTATGTGAAGTCTGCTTTGGTGATGAATAATTGCTTGTATAGGTAATCGTTTACCAGCCAGCCAAGCAAGTGTGATGTGATCGGTTGTTTTAAATTTTGACACCTTCGAAAAAATGCTATAAAGCTGTAAGACATTCCCATTAAATAGTTTGTTTTAATTTTATTATTTTTTATTCCCGGATTTTTTTATCAGATGGTGATCGCGCGCGGTTGCTGTGCCGTGGAATGTCGCATGGGTGGTATCTGTTAAAGTGTGTGGTTTTTAGACACGAATAAGTGATGTGTAATTAATTAAAAACGCTTTTTATAGTGCTGTTATTATAAACTTCTTTACGCTTAATTTATTGTGAACAATAAAACGTTTTCATTATTTCGATGGCCTAATGCTAATGATGTGCTTTATCTAACGGGCTATTATTTTTTATTCATAATGTTTAGAAATTGATATATTCATAGTTATATTATTCATTGCACAACCAAGCACTTACAATTTATGTTATTTACATACAAATGCATTTATTTATTTATATTTTTTTTAGAGTTATTTATTACAAATTTTGTTTATTTTATTAATTCTTTGTTACTTTACTAAGATTTCACACACGTATTAATTTTGTATAATAAATAAATAGTTTTTTAATAATTTTATTTTTAAATGCTCATGTGCTACAACTTCAGCTTAAAGTTGTTTGCAATAATAAGTGTGTACTTATACATTAATATCTGTTCATCAAAATTAAAATTTAGACATAATAGTCGAGGTCAGTGCAATCGTTGTACATCCATCTGTAACATTGCTTGCAGTTATTTCTTGTTTTTCCAAGTCTGCCAAGTTGTTTCTTACACGTATAATTTATTTGCCGTTTAAGATACCTTGTTTTTATTTATTTTTTTGTTATTAATTGCCGTTTATTCGATGTACCTATTCTTCTTGATTACGAGAATATGTATAACATATACTTGAATCGCTCTTATATCATGTCATTTCATTTCTAAATATATTTATCGATTGGGTTCATTATGCGACAATATACTATAGTTCAGTTTATTAAGAAGTGATCAATGTATTGCCTCACTAACAAAAGTAAAATCAATTAATCAATAGTAATAGAACAGGAAATGAGTGAAAAATATCGAGTTCTCTATCGTGAAATTTAATAAGAGATGGTGTTAATGCATGCAACAAGTCAAAAATGATGAATTCCAGAGTAATGTCCTTTGTGGTGTATGGTTGATGATGAAATTATATCGACGATTTATCCAGCTACTACAATGTCACTAGCATCATTAACCACTATCGTTGCGCAAATTAATCATCATCTTACGTTAAACACTGCGTTAAGAAAGTGGCCAATGTTGAAAAGGAAAAATTATCTGTCATTTTTCAAGTATTTTTAGTACCAGTTCTAGTTTTATATTTAGATGTAACTATAAACATATGGCGTGATATGCAATGTTTTACTTTCTGTCCTGAATGTATGTAATACACCAGCAAAAACACATATAGGATATATCTGTTTTTGTTTTGCCCTAATTAATACTAAATGTCATTGTCGACATTTAATATGGTCTGCAGGGAATGTGTGAAACAAAAAATCATTCACTGAATAATAAACGATTATTTGACGGAAATAATAATCCAATTCATTCAATTTTATACGACTGAATGAACATGTCTTAGTTTTTTTTTGTTTTGGCTTATAATTATTATTATTCAGATCCGGATACAGAACACTACCAAACTTGATTACACTACTCAGGTATCAAAATAAAGTTTAGAAGTTTAAGATATAAATAGAAAATTATATAATTTCCAGTATATAGGTAAAGAAATATTGATTAAATCGATAATAAGTTTTTTTTTTTGCAAAAACAAATCTTAAAACTAAACCCAAATGAACCAAGGTTTCTGCTTCCATTTTATATCTTTAAGATATGAGTTTAATTTTCCATTCTCTGATTTTTTTGAAAATATAACTTCTTGTTATATTTTGATGTGTGCTTGTCACTGACTCATAAATGCATAATTATTGCCTCCTATATATACAAATTACAAATAAATGTAATATATGTAAAATATCTTGCTGTATAGTAACGAATCTTAAATTGGTATAATCATTCGTTGAATTAAAATAAAACGAACTTTAAATATCATTGTTACATAGTAAAGGATTAGGGTAGTAAAGAATGTGGAAAAGAAATTCCTAACACACATATGTCCGATTCTTTAGACATCACGCCTCTGAGATCATCTCAACACGCATTCTGATTAATTTATATCCGGGTATTTTGTCCAGAATATAATTACAGAACGTTATCATTCGGTTAGAAAATTATAATTTTCATCAATCTATAACTGTTTAACGCAGAGTATATTTAAAGACCTTGTGTTCTTATAAACGGTATGAATGCTGCAACCTAATCGAACTGATTTTGCATCTCCCTTTTATTTGTGTCGACAGTTGATAAAATATCACAAATATTGTATCAAAAATCTTTATAGAAAAAGAATTCATATACTATTTTATTATAATGTAGCAATAATATCACTTATTATACTACGCTTGGTTACTGATTAAATGTATAAAATGTCAAAGCATGACAAAAATAGGAGTTTAAACATTATAACGTAGAATTATCTTCAACTTTACATCAAAATAATGAAAGATGAATTTTACAATAATATGCTTCAATTTACAAAATGTGGTTTCGTTTGGAACTATTGAAAATATAAGAATATGTAATTACAGAGTAAGAGTTTAGCTTTTTAAACAATCACTAATTATGAAAAAAAAAAAAATTAAACTCAGATACATGCGTGAATAATACAATTTATTACAAGATTTGGGACAAAAATTAGTAATTTGAACTTGCATTGATAAATTTTAGTTTGATTTTACTGCTATATGATTACGATTCTACAAATATTATCGATTGTTAATGAACAAAACAAGTATTGACTTCGCCAACGCTCAGAACTCACCTTGGGGATATTCTATGTAAATAAACATATATGTAGGTATTATAACCATGAATCAATATTACTGACATTTTTCATAGCTGTCGATTAGACAGTCTTTTTATCCATTTCATGTAAAAATAAGAAAGTAATAAATGTCGGTAGTAACACCAAATCAATCATTGATAATAATAAAATATTCTTTAAGAGAGTTAGGTTTTAATTTTTGAAAAAATGTCTAAACTAAAAATATTTTAACATTTTTTTGCAGTGTTTTGTATTTTAAAAATTTATCTTGTCTAAGGTAATTTTTTTGCATAATAACTCTGCAGATAAAAGGTCTAATAGATTTAAAATGGGAACAGTACGAATTGTGTACCCTTACATGATGTATACCAAATTTGATGTCATTCCGTTGAGTATCTTCAGAGAAGAATAGCGACAAATTGTGGTCTTCCGATTCAAGGCGATAAAAGACAAACTTGATTTAAGAAACATCCGTATTAATACGTTCAGTGAGCCAAAACGAATGTAGTAGCATAAGACTAAGATCGGTAAAAAATAAAAAACCATAAAAGTAAAGTCGTATAGGTGCATTTTTTTATAATAAATATACATGTATATATAAAAACAATAAAAATAAGTATTATATTCGCTATGTGAAAATAGTACACATATTTCCTCTCGTGTCCATCACATCGTGGACAGTTGTACTTTATCGTGTATTGTATCATTTATTTCGAATACAATAGAGTATTCATAGCCAGCTTGTGGCCTACCGAGCATATAATAACTGCAAATTTCCTGGGATTTATTGTTAAGAAAAGTTCTTTTGAAATATCAACCATCAGTTGTGTTAAATCTGCATACATAATTCACACAGCAAAAGCTATATTTCAAATGAACAATCTAAATAATAAAATTATGAATATGAATTGCATTTTTGAATTTTGCTTAATCAGTACAAGAAAACAAAAATAATCTTCAATTAAATTTAATTCGCTTTGGTGAAATTGGGTATAAATTTATCTAGTAAATAATAAATATGTTCTAAAACTGACTGAGTAAATATTCCATAAACATTATATATAAAAAATCCTGGGAGAGTCGTACAAGGAATAATTCCCAAACTTTAAAAGATTGTTGAGCACATCTAAAACCAAAGCTTAGTAACGATGGACGCACAGTGAAACCAGCCTGATCTCCCCTATCTAAACCACATAATAATATTTAACAATTCCAAATGAACATCTCTGCATTTATTTATTAGACTATATTCACAGCGAGAAACATTTTCTAAACTATTGTACGATGCAATCCAAAATCTCTGTTTCCATCTTTCTCTATGCTGGGTATCCCTTTATATAGCTGTATGTATGTATGTATATATAACGATGTTGAACTAGACTACCTACCCGTTCTATACGTAATTATGTCATAACCATCTTGTATATGTATGGCTGACTGTGTCCTGAATCCTGGTGTATAATCCGCTTACGACAGCTCACACAATGCTCAGCTACCGCGACCGTTCTTTTGTATTGCCTTGTATGTACGTATGAATGTATGCATGTATGTATACACGTGTGGGATGATATGGTTAGAACGGAGAAACGTGTGTAAAGTAAACGTACAATTTTGTATGTATGCATATATGTACATACACGCTCTTGACCATTCTGTAATGTAATACATATAAAATATACATAATATCCTTCATGATAGTTCTTTTTGTATAGATCAGCATTTGCATTAAAATAAAACAACACTCACATTTTAGTTTAGAATTATATTGTTATTATCGATTCCTATTTAAATGGTAGACGGCATTTTATTATTGTTTATAACTCTTCTCATGACTAAAAATCCGTCAATAATTACAATTTGTTGCTTTATAATCAAATGACCATATAATTATGATAAAACAAGGTTTACCTAAGGAGAGTCTTTTAACATAGATTGCGCCAATTCTTTAAGTTTTTCATAATAAATTTCTGTATATTCGACAAATTTTAGTCTTAAGAGTAACAATTAACATGCAAATGTATATAATTTTCGAGTCAAGACGAATTTTTTGTTTCGTTTTCGGTACTACCAAAACCATCAACTTTAAACGTAAACAACTTACCATATGAATTATTACATGTTTAGGCTTACTTTTATGACTATTTTTTAAAAAAATATATAAGAATATAATAAAGTTTAATAAAGAATAATTATATTTTGAATTTGTATAAGTAAAACAATTAACTATATGCTATTTAAAAACGTTTAATCAACAACAAATTTAACATTTCCTAGAAATGAAACTGCATGAAATTATCTATGTTTTGTTTGGTTGCAATAGCTATGTTATTTTTTGATAGCTTACGCTCAGGTATTCAAAGCATTTATTCTATAGCAATCAGTACACGCAATTACAATGGGAATTATATTGTTTAATAATAGTCTCTAGCATTTTATTTACCAACTATATGTTATATTATGTATCCAATATATATCGTTTGTAATAAATCAACCGATTATCCGGATCAAACTGCAATGCACGCTGGGTAATGAAAATTTCGAATAATCATTTTCTTTTAATACGCATATAAGTATTTGTATTATGTTTCATATATTTTATTTGCAAATAATAATTTGTATTTCAATAAGAAAGAAAATTAAATAATTGAAAAGGTAAATTTTTTGATATTTTTTATGTGCTTGAAAAAATCAGTTATTGACGGTTATTTAAAAATTTCTGTTTTTATACATTACATGCATACGTAATACAGATTATTATTAGTCTTATAATATTGTTGGTCAGTGCCTATATTATTAATAAATATCTGCAATATCTTACACTGAACTTTCTTATACGCATTTTGGTTAGATCACACCATATTTTTTATTATTTTTCTAGTTTATAATATTTTATCTAACCTTTGGAACACTTTTACACTAAATATATTTCTTAGAATAAATATAAAATCTCAAACTCCAAATTATTTAAGTTTCGTTTTATGTTAAACAATTGACAGTCGCAGATGATACGATTTATATAAAAATCAATATAATAAGAAGAAATTTCAATAGTTATTATTTTGAAACCAGTACTCTTTTTGAAAAAAATTTCAAACTGACGTTATGCGAAATATTAATACTTTTAATTTTTATTAAAACAACTTTTCTGTAACTCCAACATTTTTTGAGTAATAGCAGAAACCGTAAAAAAATGAATAGGCTGTAGACATACGCACACACATACACACACACAATACTTACTTATACTGCGTATAAGAAAGTAAAAAGGACGTATTCACAATATTGGAAACCAAATATATAAAGATTTTCTCCTAATTTTATTCGTTAAAACATTTATTATTTAACACTAAACTAAAATTTAGATAAACAGCAGTACAAAACCAAAGACATATTTATTGTGAACTGCAATATACAATCTGCAATTTGTTTTCAAAATCGTATTTACGAGAGCGTGATCAAACTGTTTGTAGTGTACACTATAGCTATTAAAGTACCGTGCCATATCAACACAGTTTGAACAAGCTGCTTACATTTGCGGATCTACTTAAGATTAACGATAACATGGTCAGCGTCTGTCTGTAGCAAATTACATGAACCTCTCCGTTTAGTAATACATACATATGAATTAAAGATCAACCTCATCTACAATCTTGTTGCCTGCAATAGTTACAATTTAAAATATTGCGATTCCGACTTTAATTGTATGATTGCGTTATAACCCTGTGCTATCACAGGGGTGATAGAGGCATTCACCGTTGTACCCTCTAGGGAGGCAGTTTATCAAGATAATAAATTTCGTATCAGAATTATGTGCTTTATTCGTTACTTGTTGTTAAATTGAACAATTTAAGAAGTTACAGAAACTAATATTAGAGATTATTAATTGAGTGGTAGATGGGCACTTGATGAATCATAATTCTAATAAAATTACAAATAAAACACTTGGATATTTTCACATTTGTTGTTTTAATTGTCGACGATTGTTGCGACCCTTCGGTCTTCTTCCTGAAGAAGGCCGAAAGGTTGAAACGATCGTTGACAATTAAAATAACAAATGTGAAACTATCCAAATATTTTATATCTAATTTTATTAAAATTAGAGAATTTCAAATGATTCAATACGAGGCAGGAACCGAATCATTTTCAAAAACAAATAGTTCTTCTTGACAAGAGTAAACATGCAATTACGGTTTACATATTTTTTTAAAAATTAGAGATTTTCTTGTCATGCGTATACAAATCTTAAGCTTAAAGTTTCATCATTTTACCTTCAATCGTTTAGGCTGCATTGCGCTCATACACATTCACACACACTCAGACAGACATCATTCCAGAAATAATCCGACTCGATTCAGGAAAGGTGAAAAGGTATATTTCCATTAAAATCGCGAGATCAAACTTCTTCATGAATACAATACTTTCTTATTACTGCGTCTAAGAAAGTAATGAATGAAATTTCAAACATCTGTAGCACATATACTGCTAAATTGTTTGGAAAATAATGAAATTGCATTTCGTTACATTTGCTGAGAACATTTTCGCAATAAAATATTATTTTCTTAAAATAGACAAGAAATGGTGACGGCTTTAAATAAAACACCATTTCCGGTTCCTTAATTGTAGCAGAGAATTAACAACTTCTTCGAAATTTAATAAAAATCTTGTTTCATAATTTTAGAACTATCTGTTTTTGAATTACAATACATACGGTAAAGAGACATGAAAATATACATATAGCGATAGACATAAAGACGTAAATACTCGAGCACAGATTTCCATCATAGTGAAAATTATCTATATATGAAATGGCATTCAAATTGTATATCACCGTTAAATCATACCTTGGAAAATATTCATGCTAATAATATAATGAAAAGGTAACAAATTCAAATAGTAATATATTTATTTTTTGAACACATTGTAAACAATTGAGAAACGTGTATTTCTATTAAAATCTTGGCTTCGAAAATTATATGACTATCCTCTTGTACTATGTCCAAGAAAAAAAATGAAACATCACATTTTTAAGCCATCATGGCAACATTATATTATTGTAAGCGTGT
The DNA here is from genome assembly GCA_944039245.1 of Nebria salina. Classification (NCBI taxonomy): domain Eukaryota; kingdom Metazoa; phylum Arthropoda; class Insecta; order Coleoptera; family Carabidae; genus Nebria; species Nebria salina. The sequence continues at coordinate 5,745,663 of OX063271.1, forward strand.
AATTTTAAAGCTACGCAACCATGGCTGACACGTAAATCTTCTTAAAAATATAACATGTTGATTTTGCTAATGAAAATAAAAACGTATGTATATATTCAGCCGTAGACACTTCAAACTGACACGAAGAGATGAACCACGAACAAATTTCCTAGCAAATAACATATCTAGTAATAATAATGGTATCTTCCATCTGAAACACCATTCTTTATATTTTATCAAACACAAATCTATAGTCTGTTGAAATTTTATGATCGTGCGGTGGCTGTGAAACGACTTCTTTCGTTTGTCACATTAAGTATCAATAGCAACGGTCACTCAATCTTTAATCTTATTACTTATCGTGATTCAAGTAGTAGCTAATGATTAGTTCTACCTATTGCCGTAACAAATTTCAACATACACGTTTAGAAAAAAGATGTAACCATAAATTAAAATTTGGTAGTTTAACTTTCCACTAATTTTCAGTACCTGCAACAATATTCTTGTTTGAATATTATTCTCACTACGTGTAAAATAGGACACTGAAGTTGTTTCTCAGTGTGTTTATGTTCTGCTGAATTTTAAATAGATCAGAAATAATAAAGGAAATTCAAATTTTTGTTGCCAAAATAAAAAATTAAACATTATAGGATGTCTATAGATGTTCTGCGTGATTATTCATACAAGAAAGTCGAGTGGAGTTACCTCCTGAAATATATATATATATATATATATATATATATATATATATATATATATATATATATATATATATATATATATATATATATATGTTTGTTTGTTTTCGTAGGAGACAAATTATTGTACCTTTTGGTTTGATCTGTCACTTTGAACGCTTGTAAATTTATCGAGAGATGCGACTACGTATACGCAATGAGCAGAAAAACCAGTTATAAAGCTTGACTTACACGAACTGCTCGCGCAAGGTATATGGCGCGACAGCCACAGCGTTAATATATAAATGCCATTGAACACGTGATAAATTTTCAGCCGTGTTTTAAATTGTTCAACGTGTCATATTTAAGGTGTGAACATGTCTTTTATTTCTTTTAATCTATACAACTTTTTTTTCTTCCTTGAGATAATTACTAAAAAATTTGGAAACTAAAAAAAATATGTAAATTCAATTTCGTATACTGCTACTGATTTGTACACGACGGAAACTAGATTACTGTCCATATATTATAATTATCATATTCTATAATTATTTTACAAATTTTAATACAAAAATATATTACTTGGTCAAATGAAATCTGAATATGCTCTCCATGTTTGGTATAAATTTATTTTACAACAAAACAAACTATTAACCTCCACGAAACAATTTTTTTTTTAATATTCTTTTAAGAATTTGAATATATGATTTTTTATTGTTTTAATTGAAAATGTAATCGTATATTATAAATATGTTTAACCTTAGCAGCTCTAATGTTAAATGAGCAGTTTTTTTGTTGGCGTGTCGATAAATAAATAAAACAAATAATTACAAGAATTACGCTCACAGTGAAGAAGGTTAAATATTTACAAACATGGGTATTACGAGTAAACTTGGAAAAAACAAAAGAAAAAAAAAACAATAAAAAAAACCTCTGCTAAGTTTAAATAGGTTGTTCTTGTTTTTGTACACAGTCTCAACTTAACTAAAAGGTAGATAAACACTAAACACAAGTGCTTTTAACTTCTGCATTTCTGTCAGAAAATCGCTTTTTTTAACTATTATTTATTTTCGTGTTTTCTCAAAATGCACAACGCAATCTCCAAACGGAAATCGAAATATAGAGCATTTTACTTTGATTCCTCTATCATAGAAGTTCTTGTTTGTATGCCTCTATTTTAGTTTAGCTTTAAATTTGCAACTAAGAATACACATATTTGTTATTCTGTAGCCCATTACAGTGACTGATTTCATGTGTATTGTTATTTCAATACATTTGATAAGCTTTTCAGGATTTAGAAAACAAAGGCTTTGCTCGTTTGTCCTGCTCTTTGCGCTCTTGTTTATAAAGAAAGAACCATCCGATTCGTTTGTTATTTGATGTTACACTATTTTTATGCGTTTGTTTTCCAGCAAAATTATTAACAAAAACAGACGAAAATCATATAACAGAAGAAATGTATTATTATTTTAATAATTAATAATATTTAACACATATTGGTAAAGTGTGTTTGTTTAGCGCTGTTAATTTTTCTTACTCTACTGTAATTAGAACAAGACAAGAGAACAAAGCTATGTTTATGAACATATCGAAAATTAAAAGTGATATTATTAATTAGTATTATTTATACTGCCTAAAACTCATGTTTAAAATTACGAATGTGTATTGATTAAATAAATTATTTACTAAATAGCAATTCAAATATCAAGCATCGAATAGATAAAAATCAACTATGTACAAATGATAGCACAAAATATAATTTAAAATAATTCCTACGTAAATGTCTATAAATAGGTGCAATATCAATTCTTTTAAAATATAATAAATAGTGACATTTTATTTGAAATTCCAATAGCAAAATCACATTATAAAAGAATTGAATAACGATATGCCATGCCATCTATTCAGAAAGATATACAAAAAAACAGGCAATAAAATAAACGTTTTTATTAACATTGCTGTGTTAGAAGATGCCTTGGCCCAAAGATTATGCAGACCACCGTCAGATTTACGATGTGTGGCAGTGGCATCATCTTACTCACATTTTGCCAAGCATTTTTATTAATAGATCACATGTTGGCAACAGTGTCACTATTGACATAAAGGATCTAAAGTTTTGTAAACAGGAATTAGTGTATTGTCAAGCTGTGAAAAATACGATACTCATCTTAAAAACAAAATGTTACGAGGGTATAAATCCATAAATTACTGCTTAACTGTTAAATTAATTTTGTAAAATTATTTGTCAGTTTGACTATAAAAAGTTTCTTTTTCAAAGAAAATGTGACATTGATTCATTTTTATTTCGTCTCACACTGTTTTTTGATGGTCGAAAACAAACAAAAATTTAATAACAAACCAACATTCTTTTTCTAGGTAATACACAATCCTTTGCAAACTACTAATTTTTTTTGTGTACTATGCTTTTATTTCATATTATTTTATTACTGACAGTATAAAACACGCCAAAGCTTAGAATTTAAATTTTAACAACAATCGGACATATAACTGCCCAATGAAATTTATATTATAATATAGGTTAATATAATATTATCACTATTTCTGGAAAATTATATTTTATTTTATTGAATAATTAAATATAAAAATTATTAATTTAACTACAAATATGATAATTTATTTCGGAAGTAACTTTCTTTAAGTGCATACAAATTATGCTTTTTGTCGATTCATTTAAAGAAAAATGTTATTTCCTCTCTTTCGAGACAAGGACCAATGTTTACATTTAGTGTTTCATGTGGTTATATGATTAGCACGCACAGAATTCATAATTAAAAGCTTAACTGCTCTTGGAACTAAAAGTTTGAGCATGCTTTCCTTTTTTATACGTAAGCATTGTAATTATGAAGTAATTTTTATTTCGGAGATTGTAATCGAAATATCCGTTTGGGGCGTTTCTGCATTCATTTTCAAAAATGGATTAGTATAAAATTATAAAACAAAATGGCTAAGATTTTTAGTAAACATATGCGCTTATAGTTTTTTATCATAAATGAACAACCGGAAATAATACTTGACACCGGCCGAGTCTGATTATTTTGGAATGATGTCTGTCTGTGTGTATGTGTGTGTGTTTGTAAGTGTGTATACGTACCCATGTACACTCAACTCAAACTGTTGTATACATTTAAGATTTGCATATGACTGAGAAAAGAACCTTTTATTTTTGAAAATTATATTCAAATTTCAAGTGCATGTTTACTCTTGCCATTGCTATTATAATTATTACTTGTCTTATTTATATTCCCATAGTTACGTAGGTATTTGGAGAATATATTTAATAAATCGTATCAACTGCGCCTGGCAACTGTTTAACAGCAAAATAAAATAGACTTAAATATTAGTTAGTTATTTTGTTAGGACTTGAACTTATTTTAAAACGAATAAGAAAAACACTGCAGATATTTTTAAATCTTATTTTCATGATTTTATTTTTTCAACATTATTCATCAGTAAATAAGAGAAATAGGTATATTTTCTTTTAATAAAATTTGATAGTAAAATCTCTATTCATCATCGTGCACATATGTATTTGACAATACACTTGATACAAAGAATTTGAAAATGGTCAAGATGGCTGACCACTGATTTATTTAAAAAAATAAACCTCTAATTTAAAACCTCGGATAGCAGAGATTAAAATGTAAATAATAAATAACAACAAGTTTTAGTATGGACAAGCAACCAATTATAAATTAAATAAAACTTATTTATGTCTAATATTTATTTAATAGTTCACACAAATATAAATTCAAAACAGGTATTTTAAGATAAACATAAATATAAACAAATCATTACAACCAAACACAATCTAATCAAGATAAAACATACTTCGTAATATATGTTAAAACATTAAGAAAAACATATATATATTACTACAAATACTGGAAAGAAAGATAGAAAATAAAAACGAACGATCCTAACACATTTCAAAATAATCACATCGAACAATTCATAATCGATTTTACGAGCGTTCTGTTTCGTGTGACGTGGGTATTTTCAATCAGTGGCGCCGGAACAAGACGGCGCACGTCTGATGTGCTGATGATCCGTCTCATTTAGATCGTAGTTTATTTGATTCGATTTATAGAAATCTATAACATATGTATACTATTTCGAAACGGCAGTTGATGATCCGTTAAACAAGATATTTATTTGAATTCAGAATAGAACAACATATAAACCAATAAATAATTGATAAAATATATGCATAAATAGTATGTTATTAAATGTGTGCTATTAACTAATTCGACAGGTTTATTAAAAATAGAATAAAATTTGGTAAAATGCATTTGCTAATTAATTTTCAAACTCGTAAATTATCGGAACACAGAAGTGCTAATTGTAATTTGGTGGATAGGAGTGGTACTTAAGATAAACTGAAAATTAGTAACACCTCTATAGGGACCTCTTGAAAATAAACATATGTAGACATACATATGGTCTTCTACATCTGATCACGTGACCTTCGAGATTTATGTCGTGTGTCTAGCATTCTTAGAATTTTATATAAATTCGTTGTGCAGTACGAAACAATATATAATTAATATAGTCAAACTTATATTTATAAGATCGATTATACGAATTATATATCGTTTCGTAAACAAAAGACGTAAAATTCTATAAAATTCACTCATATTTATTATTTTGTCTTATCTTTCATCCATCAAAGATACCCATAAATTTTTTGGGTATAACGCATTATATAGCATATAATATAAAAAAGTATTTAAGTAACCATACATTTTAATTAAAATTATCTGAAATTATTTAGCGAAATGCAATGCATACTATAAGTCACAAATAGTTACGGTTGCGTAAATAAATCACCAACATTTTGGAAATAGTTACTATTTATTATTATAACTTCGTGAATTTAAAACAATATTTATTTTTTGAAAAAGAAAATCAAGCAAAAGTTATACGAAATACAATTTCCTTTAATTTTTGTCGAAATAATTTTTCTGGATCTGTCACCATTTATGAGTAATTGCAGAAACCGTAAAAAATTCCAGTTTGAATTTTTTTTCAAAAATAAGAAGTGCACACCTAGTTATATGCAAATCTTAACACACACACAGGCGGACGTCATTCCAAAAATAGTCAGAATCGATTCAGGGAAGGTCAAAACGTATATTTCCGTTAAAATCTCGAGATCGAAAATTTTCGTGATTACAATACCTATTCTGCGTATAGGAAAGTGAAAATCAATAATTCGTTCATATAAAACGTTTTTTCGAACATTGTAACTAAAATAATCGATCCAGAAAATAAATGTTTTTGTTATCAATTTCCAAAAAATAAAGTAACACACTTAGGTAAAAAGATGCCTAAAGTTCCATTTATTGATCGATAAGTAAAAAGTGTACAGCTTAAATTACAAGCGTCGTATAATTTCGAGAAAAAAACACGTGTTCTTTGTTCAGTACATAAGATGTGTCTCTTTTATAACAACGTACCTACATACATATATAGTAAGTCTTCCTATGCTGGTTTTAGATAATAATACATTGTGGTCGCTGCATGGCCTACCGAGATGCTGATGGTAGGTGGGCCATGTCACTGATCGAGAACATTGGAAGTCTATCAAAATGATTCGAAACTGAAGAAGCTAAGGTTACACACACAGACGTATACATAATATGCACACGCTCGTCTCTTGTTGACGCACATTCACAATGGTACACACACACGTGCATAACCAACACAAAGACAACAGACCACATTATACAACACGAACACACACACACACACACACACACGTATTCACAAATTGATCGGAAATTTTTCAGACGGAAAAAGACATCAACATTATGCTCGCTTCACATAATTTTCAGGTCTTTACGGTATATTGGAGCGGTCACTTTTAAGGCCTGTGCGGCCTATACTTTTTGACTTGTTTCATTGAAAATTTTAAATTTTGTTTGGCTCAATGGCTTGGAAAATTTTTGGCTTTTTAACGGGGATTTTTTTTTTGTAATTTGTGGGGCATTTTGTCCCAAAGTAGGTAGATGTTTATTTTTTATAACAAAATGATCATCTCCCGACTTATTTAACAAAAGTTTATTTTTTATTTTACTTTGAACGACGCGTCGTAGAGGAAGCCCGGTAAAGCGGATATGCTTAAGCAAAACAAGTAAAATGCACACGGCTTAAATTACAATAGATTATAAAGTAAATTACATGAAGACATACATGTATTGAAGAAAAAAAAACTTACTAATAGCCATGTAGTTTTATCTGTAAGATCCAACATAAACAAATATTCGTAAAATATCAAGTTTGGTGGTAGCCCGAGTGTAGTAAGACTGAGTATAATTTATGTTAGTCAAATATAATTTATATTATATTATAAAGTGTGTGTGTGTTTGTATTTTTTAACGGAAATATACCTTTTAACCTTCCCTGAATCGAGTCTAACTATTTTTGGAATGACGTCTGTGTGTCTGGCAAGAAAATCTTTTATTTTTGAAAATAATATTCAAACCGGAAGTGCATGTTTACTTTAGTTATTTTTTGCCGGTTCTGCAATAACTCAAAAACTTTGTTATATTGTTATATTGATATTTCGTACAGCGTTTGTTTGGAATTTTTTTCAAAAAAACTGAAAATTGTCCAATTTTATTTATTTTCGCATAAAATATTATAAATTAGTGAAATATGAAAACTAGTAAGAAGAGTTTTAATTAATTTTAATTTCCTCCCTAAAATAAATTTGAACATTATGAAGAAAATAAATTTTATTTCATTTTTATTTATATTTATTTTATTTATAACAACGAAAACATATTTACACATTTGATACATAATCATATTTCGACTACAGATACTTTAATGTGTAATCGTTCCGTAATATTTCAACGAAGCGCCACTCTTGAACGATTCAACAATACATACTACACACATATGTTGCTAAACACTTGTGCAGGAGTCCTCTTTTCCATAAAGGGCTATAAACGTTGCCACCTAGTGACACTGGGGCTGCACCCCCGCGGTGTGGAGCCCAAAGAACGACGGCATTGTTGTAGTATTCATCCCATCACCACATGGTACTTCATATAAGCTTTTGTGCTGGCTTCCTGTATTGCTTCCACACGACTGGAAAACAACGATGATTGTGTTGAACAAGTGTGCATCTGGCTTGTTGTTGCTATATAGTGCCACTGCTCATGCAAGTAATTAGATACTAGATGAGGGTTTTGTTTTCGTTAAATACTGCTTATCTTCACTATTCTGATTAGATTTCTTATTGTTTTCGAATTATATCTTATTGAATGTCAACAATACATACTATATCATGTGGGGGAGTATTATATACATTCCCATAAAAATAAGGTGCTAATCGAACATAAATAAACGATTTTCATTTCGAAGAAGCACGTTAAGTTATGCAGCGATAATAATACACTATTATTTCGGATAATAATTTTTTTATACGATTTGTAATAAATATCACACCTATACTTCGTCAACAACTCTTAATCTTTGCATTATAAATTATACAATCAATACCTCGATGTTTTTTTATCAATAAATACAAATTGAATGTCAAAAGTGTTTCTATCATTCGTTTTTTTTTCGCGGCATATCCTCTATGTTACTGTTAGGTAGTAAAGTTACGCTTTATAAATTAAAAACGAATCTCCAAACGATCTAAATTTTGAATAATTTAAAACACTTGGTAATTTTCACAAAATTTTGTGAAAATTACCAAGTGTTTTAAATTATTCATATTTATAATGTTTCACCAAGTGCCAACCACACAAACTATTGATATGATCTAAATTTTCATTTATAAAATGAATCCGTAGGCATTTCTCATTTCAATTTCTATGGCTACAATAGCTATATTTAAAATTGATATTTTAAACTTTTGTATGATAGAACTGCGACCAGAATCTCATATAAAATTACTTGTTAATTAAATAGAAATATGAATATATTAATTGATAAACACATGTTTATAATTGGTCCCAGTGTTTTTTATTCAAAATGTTTACAGCACACATGAAATATAACATATTTTCTTAATATAATAAAAAGCAGAGATCCTTTTTTATACCCTCAAATCAAAAAGAATTAGGTCAACTAAATTTAAACTGCGAACTTAATTTGTATAAAATTTAATTCAAAACTGCTACATATATTAGATATTAACTATGAAAATCCTATTTCATAGTTAATATACATATATATATTATGTAGTAAAATCAAATATAAATTAAAAATTGAAAATTAAATAATCTTGCTGATATAACCGATAATAAAATTTACTGATCCGAAATGAATAGACTAATGCGCTAAACTGTAAATCGCAATAACATCAAGCATCATCATCATCAGCAGTGGCAGCAACTATAAGAGATTTTCAAAGAGGGGTTGGTGTTAATCACACACTGCGAGACACACAGCACAGCATACGGTATAATACATAAAGACACGGTGTAAACGTGTCCCATAAATCGGCAACGCGTCACCCCTGCCCCGTTCACGAAAGACACAAGAGCCACCTGAGATCCTCTGCCGGTGGTCCGGCCCCGGATAATGAAGATCTGACCAAGATATGCTGGAAAGGAGGGATACGCTACACACGTTATTATACATCAATCGCACTTTCCTTGTCTCTTATATGTATGTACACCACCTAGTATGTCACACGAACAATGTCGTTCATATTATTATAGGTACATACATGTATGCATACATACATCCATATACCACTTGAGATGCAACTTCTCTCTGTCTTGCCTTGTTTTTACAAGTTCGTTTTGTCTTAAGAATTTTAAGTTATATAATAAATTCGAATTGGATATGTGAAATTTGTTTTATAGTATGTTTACAAGATGATAAAAAAGTTCATGAATATACAAATATTTTGGAGGTGCAATCGTATAGAAATATCCGCATATTTTGTTTAGAGAAGATGAATATTTTTATTATTCTATTTGTTTATAATATTTTAAACACTTTTTCACTAAATATATTTCTTACAATAAATATTAAATGTGAGATTTTAAATTATTTGAGACTATTTTGTTTTTCTGTTAAACAATTTACAGGCACACTTGAAACGATTTATGTAAAAATAAATAAAATATGAATAAATAACAAAAGCTATTTTCTTGTAACCGGCACCATTTTTGATAAATAACATTAAACAAAAGTTGTACGAAATATTAATATCTTTAATTTTTATTCTATCTGTTTTTGTTGTAACTGTTATTGCAGAAACGGCAAAATATGACTAGAGTAAACATGCACTTTCGATTTGAATAGTCTTTTCTAAAATAGAAAATTTTCTTGCCAGGCATATACAAGTTAGGTTTTATAATTTTACCTATAGGCAAAATAGTCAGAATCAATTCAGAGAAGGTCAAAAGGTACATTTACGTTAAAATGTAGCATGTAAAAATTAATTTGATTGTATCTAATATAACATTTAATATCATTATATTTAAAATTCGACAATTTTAACGAATATTAAAATATTCAAATAAAATATAAATATATATATATATATATATATATATATATATATATATATATATATATATATATATATATATATATATAACCGTATGGCAAGCGCAAATCATTTTATAGGCGCAAACATACTTTGATATATTTCGCGAGTAGAATAATAATAACTGACAAACCTAAGATATGTGAATGTTTATTCAAAATATCAAACCGATGAAAAATTACAAATGTGTTTGTGAACATCAGTGTGGATGCATACCGTGATCGTTAAAGCCCAAGGCGTTTTTGTGCCGGCAAAAAACATTAAACGTGAAGTTAGTAGTGGAACAATTAAAAGGCGGAAGCGTTTACAAAAACAAAAGCGGCCATAAAAACAGTCAAGCACTTTTGATGGAACACGGCGGGCTTCATTTCCATACGCATATAATGCGCGTACGCATAATTACCAATGAAATTTAAAAAGCATTGCACTTTCTCGGTTATATTGTATACATTTACCATAAAACGCTTACTCCAAATACATATTTAATGTCTTGAATTAGTTTTTATTACGATAATTATATAAACTTAATCAGAATTAACTCTGGATTCTAAATCGAAATCTGTCTAACATATCTTAAAAACTAACTGAAATATAAACGTTTGCAGCAATTCATCGTTATTACATTAGTCTACTTATTAAAACTATCCGCAATGGCTTGTACTGAACTTTCTTATACATTTAAGAAACTATATGCTAATTTATAATATTTTACTAACCTTTGAAACACTTTCTTAATTAACATATTTTCTTCGTATAAGAAAGTAAATATTAATCTTATGTTTATTGCAAGTAATTTGTTTAGAAAAACAGTATCCTATCTCAAATAAGTAACAATAAACCGAACTGATCGTGAACGCAATCTTTAATTCTGTTTATTTTCGAAATTTTATCGTACTCTACTTAGAATTAAACAGTTCCATCCAAAAGAGTTAAAATAATTTATTTGGTTAAATACAAAAATCAGTGTATGCATATTCTTTATTCTAAACTGATTTAAGACCAATATGCGTATATTTTATGTACTAATTTAAACTTAATGCTAAGAATAAATTTTATTTAATCGAAGTATTTTGATTCTGGACTAAATAACATGCAAGTGATAACTTCAAGGTCGAATATTCTCCATTTGTTTGAAACTGTAGGCGGACTTCGACCGCTGCGATTCTGCAGATATTTTATTTGTGGATGTGTTATGATTGGTTGAATATTTTTTTTATGTTTTGAAACCTAGCAACGGAAAACATCGGCCGAAGAGTGCGGCGTCGCAAAAAAATAGATCTTTCTTCTACTCTATGCGACGCCACAGTTTCCATCTCCATAATGTTTCATATATCTATTTTTCTTTTTATTTAAACGCTTTTCCCTAACGTTGGATTACGTGCTCTGTGCTTTATCGACAATTGCAATTTATAGTTCATGGTATAGAATTATATTAAAGCAAAAATACATATTTAGAATGCATATATATGAAAGTATATATTCTCTTGAAAATTAATTACTTTCAGGAATTTAATTACTATGGAAATAATGTTCTTCAATTCGTAATTTATTCAGCGCAGAACAAACAAATTATTATTACACAAATAAGTATTAAATGCAAATCAAATTAAGCTCAGGTATGCAAATAAAAAATTTAACTCTAAATGCAGAAACTGATAATAAGACCATTTTCTTTTCACTGAAATATTTTTTGAAAAAAAAGCTTCAAACAAAAGTTGTACAAATTATTAATATCTAGAATTTTATTCTAAATATTTTGCTGTGTGTCACCGTTTTTGAGATATTGCAAGAAACAACAAGTGATTAGAGTAAACATGCACTTCCGGTTTGAATATTCTATTAAAAAATTAAAGGTTTTCTTGCCAGACATATGCAAATCTTAAGTTTAAAGTTTCATCATTTTACCGCTAAACATTTTTTAAGCAGTAGAGCGCTCACACATATCCACACACAAACGCGCAGTCAGATAAGTTCAAGAGGTATATTTTCGTTAAAAATTCAAGTTCGGATTTTTCATGATTACAATGCTTACTTCGTATAAGAAAATAATTAGTTAACAACCAAAATAACATATGTAACAACAAATAAATACGCAATGGACAGGCGTCTTTGATGACGTATAGCACCAGAGTAGGTGTTGCTATTTTCAGAATAACCATGCCGTGATATATTAATTAATTTGACATTTTTTTATCATTAAATTTTAGTTGGCAACGCTTATCAAAATTATTGATACGTGTGCTACGTTTGATGTTTTATCGGCAGCTTTTTTGGTACTATTAGTTATTTTACCATGATTTCCTGATACTTGGTTTTACAAGCGAAAGAAAACGTGCGGAAAAATATGACTAATGTCCATTTTCACGGTATAGTTATAAGAACATTGTTTAAAGAGGAGAACAAAGTGTAGTATGACGTGTGAAATATTCAGATCGATATTACAAACAGCTTACTTCAAACATTTACGTTGTGGAATAGGGGGAATAGCATCAAAAACAGGAATCAGCTAATGGAAAGCTACAATAAAAACAAACGCTGACGTCGCTTCAAAGAATATTTTTCATCATCTAGTATATCTATATAGAACATTATTTCACATTGTTATTCGTAGTGTATAATAATAAATATTTATTCATTTTTGAAATTTATTACAAGATTTTTTAATACTTTGATACCTTTCCCTATTACTATTTTTGCCAAATATTTGAAAAAAGTATCTTTTAAGTGAACTTTGTGTATTGTAATATTTTTCTAGATTGCAATAAAATTCAATAATATAATATTTTCGCAGAGAATTTGAATTAGGATCTGGTGTTATTTAGAATAAATCGATGTATATCGATGTATATCGCTAGGTAGGTATGCACGGTAAAATTGTGAAATATCTGTTTCATTTGATTTGAATGCGAATCTTATGAAATGCTCTGTAACGGCTGCTTGTTTGTAATCTGACCATCATATGGAATTCCGTTTTGTTTGCTCTGTAGCAGCATCATGTTCGTGTTAAAATGTGTTATATGCTGACACATTGTCCATGGTATTGTCGATGCTATCGCGGTGCATAAATACTAATGCGCATGCCTACACTAACTGTTATTGTTTTAAGCGTTAATTGCTGTGTAGTTTCTTATTATTTATTATCTGGACAGGAAACTTCAATACTTTATCCCCCACATGCACGCACTGCACTTATGTGCCAACTGTATTTTTATCCTAGTGTATTTTGTTTTATTTACACAAAAATGAAAAAAATATTATTCAAGGAAACATTTTTTATTGTTATTTAGACGTTCTACCTAGCATACATATCGGGACGTTCAAATATCTTTAAAATAATTATTTTTACTTTCTTACAAGAAATAATAAGTAAGTATTGCAATCATGAAAAAAACAATCTCGATATTTTAACAGAAATATGTCTTTTGACCTTAAATTACGTCTATCACTGTGTGTGTGTGTGTGTGTGAGAGAGAGAGAGAGAGAGAGAGAGAGAGAGAGAGCTATACAGCCTACAAGGTTGAAGGTAAAACTATAAAACTTTAAACTTAAGATTTGTATATGCCTGGCCAGAAAACCTCCTATTTTTGAAATAATATTCATTCAAACCGGAAGTGCATGCTTACTCTAGTAATTAGATTCAATTTGTTTGATTTTGGCAAAGTATCTTATGATGATTACATATGTAATTTTTTTTTTAAAGCAGAAAATTTAACAAATATAACATTATAAAACATCTGCAGTGTCATGCACCGAACTTTCTTATACGCATTTGGGTTAAACCACATCGTAGTTTCATTATTTTTCTAATTTACAATATTGGTTCTAACCTTAAGATCGCCTTTACACTAATTATATTTCTTAGAATAAATATTAAATATCAAACTTCAAATTATTTAAGTCTATTTTGTTAAACAATTCACAGACATTTATTTTGAAACCAGTACTCTTTTTGGAAAAAAAATTCAATCAAAAGTTGTGCTAAATATGAATACCTTTAATTTTTGTTCATGCAATTTTTCTGTAACTAACCATTTTTGAGTAATTGCAGAAACTGCAAAAAATTACTAGAGTAAACAGGCACTTTCGCTTTGAATATTTTTCTCAAAAATAGGAGGTTTTCTGCCCAGACATAAACAAATCTTAAGTTTGAAGTGTTATAATTTTACCTTCAACCGTATAGACTGTAGAGCGCTCACACACACACACACACACACACAAACACACACACACACACACTCACACACACACAGCCACACAGACGGACGTCATTCCAAAAATAATCGGAATCTATTCAGGGAAGGTCAAAACGTATATCTCGAGATCGACATTTTTCATGATTACAATACTTACTTATACTGTGTATAAGAAAGTAAAAACAGCAAACTAGAACAAACTAGTCAGTTATATGTTTAAGATAAAGTATAAACCATAAAAATATATAATTATACGTTCGGAATACATCACGGCAAGGAATATAACTTAAACACATAAATTGTTTGATGATTTTGACGTGTATTCGCCAGTAACTAAATTAAGCTGATATTTTTAAAACTAATAGTATAGATTTAATTTTGAAACATTTAAAACAATTGTTGATACAGTATAAAAATCTTGATGTTAGTTCGGTTCTAATATATCGTGCTTAATGATGGTAGTGCGACTAATTCTGCGTTGAAATTGATTTCATGAAGGGGGAAACATAAATCATCATTTTCATGAAAAGTGTTATGAAGTTTGAAAAGGCGCATTAAAAAAGAATGTTATTGTTTGATTTATTACTGCGGGATTTCGGGATAGGAATTGGAATTCCTTCAACATCTGTGCTGGTCGTAAGAGGCTACTAATGGGCGAAGTGTGAAACGCGTTAAAAATCTTTATTTTCAAATACAATATCGCACATCATAAGTAAATTTTTGCCATTAAAATCAATTTAAACTCACAAATAACGATTTATCGTTTATGTATTTTTGTTCAATTTCGTAAACGGTTACAAAGAAAAGGATTTGGTATTATTTAAAAATATCTGTTGTGTATTACTCTGAACTTTCTTATACGTAATAGGAAAGAGTAATAAGTATATTTTGTTTAGGTAGAAAGGATATTAAAATACAAATTTATAAAATTTAAGAAAATAAAATTGTCCCCATACTTACGTAACTATGACAATATAAAATGGACAACTAAGAACTACAATAACAATTTTCTTGTAACTGGTATACTTCTTGAAGAAACTTTACGGATAAAAATTGCTTGAAATATTAATAGCTTCCATTTTAATTCTATATTTTGTTACTGTGATTACAGCCGTTTTGGAAATAATGCAAAAACCGGAAAAAATGACTTGAGTTTTGAATTTTTTCATGAGAAAGAAAACATGTAATATGTGCGAACGACGTAGTTTATTTTATATACATGCATACAAAAAGAAAGTATTGAATAATTGTATTAAGCGAAAAAGCATAACGTTTACGAAATTTGCTTCAAATAAACATAGAATACGTACATCTATTATTTAGTTAATCAACAGTCACGTTAAGTGTCTATCTAGAATGTTTCTATAGAATAAGAAATATGATTCCATAATATTTATGAAATATTACTCTTGGAATATATTTAGTTTCAGACATAAATGTTTTTAGTTTATATTTTCTTAAAATTGTAATTCTAAATTTAGTGGTTTAAATATTATTTCGGTTTGTTTAGGTATATGATCCCCTTCACATTGCGCCCCGCGATTCCTTTTATTCCTGTTTATTCGTATTTTAACTTTAAGCTATGGGAAAAATTTATACTTTATTTTTCAAAATAATTGTACCACACAATAACAAAATTTTAAGAAAAGGGTTTTTTTAATATAATATTATAATACAAACATATTCATATAAAATACCGTTCATACCTTTTCACTAAAAAGGTCACAACCCTTTTCTGACAAGGGGTTGAAATTGGGTTTTGATATTATTTTAAATACATATTTATACCTGTTTCTCCCTTTCCTTAGAATAGGTAAAATATAAAATACTTTGAAATATCGGTGACAATATCACAATTCGCATTAATATATCTGAATTTAAAAATATCTAACATTTAAAACAATTTTCACTCATTCTCACGAATTCTTAATATTTTTTTATCTCTTTTATTTTCCTATTTAAATATTACCTGACACAGTAGATATGATTTATTAAATTTATATTGCCATACCTGCGTAAGTAAACATATAAAATAGATATTTAAGAATTTCAAAGCAATTACTTATTTTGAAAAAAAAATTTCAAATAAAAACTGCGAAATATTAATATTTGTTATTTTGAATGTAACTATATTTTCTGCAAATGACATTTCCTTTCAAAATTATGGCAATACTTTACTTAAAAAAATGAAAGTATTTATTTACAATATTTTTAATGAAAATTTACAAATAAAGATTTTTTAAGACCATGTAGAATTAAACTCTAACAATCATATTATATGTGTTAAATTCGTATAATTTTTTAGTGTAGATTGAAAGATACTCTTAAATTTGTATTTAATAAAATAATTGCTAAATCTAAAAATTCATATTCCAAGTTCCAAATTATATATGTGTTAAATATAAGTAATGCAAATTGTTATAATTGATAATGAATGAAAGAAAACATGTGTAATATTGAACATAAATATTGAAGATACATGTGAACACTTCAACATAACGAAATGTTGATGATAATTCTGTCATCCCAAGCATCGCATCATAATTACGAATGTTTGTTTAGCTAAATGAATATTCTTGGTTTTAAAAACTCGTTCGAAAGAAAATAAATTATAATGAGTATTCTTCCCGCTCTCTCAGGCAACGCACTATAGAAGAAGGCGAACATGTGCAAACCAAATGCAGGGCTACAACACATCTCACATCTCCCTCTGGCCTCCTAACCACGGCAAGCGGGTGTGTTTTGGGTCGTGAACTCGTCGCATTTCCCATTAGTATATAGCTTCACAGTTGACACTTGTTGTGTTTGAACCTGTGTGAGCGCCTTCTGGAAATATATTTGTATGTGTGTGTGCGTGTGAGATGTAAATATGTATTTAAATGCTAGAGCAAAGGACAGTATGCGACGTCCAATTCGGTGTTTGAAATATCGTCAGATGTTTGATGTCGTTGTGTCATGTGCAAAAGTGGTCGGTTTTAATGAGGGCCTTTTTTATTTATTTCTGATATTTTGACGAGGTTTTGGTACGAGGTAGAATTTCGCACTGTTTACTTTTTTTTACTTTCTTATACGAAGTATAAGTAAGTATTGTAATCATGAGAAAATTCGATCTTGCGATTTTAATGGAATACATATTTTGACCTTCCCTGAATCAAGTCTGACAACTTTTGAAATAAAATGCTCTGTATGTACGTGTGTATGTGTGTGTGTGAGAGAGAGAGAGAGCACACGTTTCTACAGCCAAAATCGGTTGAGGGTAAAATTATGAAATTTCAAAGAAAATATTTGAATTAGCCTGGCAAGAAAACCTTTCATTTTTGAAAAAAAAATTCAAACCGGAAGTGGTTTTTTACTTCCGTCGTTTTTTCTAGTTTTTGCAAAATCACCAAATCGACTGCACTTTTTTTTATTACTCCTATAATTTATTAAACTATTTACTATTTTTTCTTGAACTATTTAAATTTTGTATTTGAATATTGTAAACAAAATACCTATAAGAAACTTCAGTGCAAGCCATTACGGATATTTTTAATTACATTTCGTTAGTCTTCTCATTCCTTTAATATTGACATGCTTCTTTTTAATTCAACCGTAATCTTCGATACTAGCAAAGTATTTAATATTTCGTGTAGTTCTACATAATTGTCTAATCCCCTTTTCGAGATAATTAAGCGGTGAACATATATACCTATTTACTATATAACTCAAGTAGAATTATGAGTTTTATTTGTTATCTGAAAATTAATAAAACTATAGGAAAATTGTAACTGTGTAATTTTGATAAACTTCAGCCGCAACCAGAATAAACCAACATGTCAAATTTATAAGATAAAAAATTAAAAAATCTATTGCCAATTCGGCAGCGTGCCAACCCAAACCGTCAAGCGCCACAAAACGACATGCGACTGAGAAAAAGTAAACCAATCCGAATACTGGACGTTTGAAAATACGTTCCTTACTTTAAAATTAATCAGTTAGACTGGCCGTCAACCGGGTGACAACTAAGATGTTGAATATTTCAGTAAAAGGAGCATGTCATGCGATGCATATGACTTAATATACGATCGTTTGAATTTAAAAATCATCTTGATCATCAATAGTCAGAGAGAAATAGAAATACTGTTTTATATTCATATTAAATTTTTATACAGCTCTTTTTATTTATTTAAACAAATTTACTATGACTGTTCAAAAAATAACAAAACCATTTTCAAAAATTGGAAATATCCTTTTGAACCATGTACACATTTCAAATGAATAAAGTGTGAACTGTTTTGGTTTAATAAAATAATATATAATATGTTTAATATATATTTTATTTAAAAAATGCATGGTCGTATAAGATAAAGTTTTATCCACCGAAAGTATCCTTATGTACCTATCTATCCAAAGGGTCACAATTGAAACATCATCTGAACATTTAAATAATCAATCAAGAAATAAAACGCAAAGCAACAATTATTTCTTAGCAAACTGTATACTTTTTCATACATAAACAATAAACAAATTAAGCTAACAATCAAGATCATAAGATAATAATTCATTTAAAAAAATATATAACATTTTGTATAGAATTTCAACACGTATGTTTTCTGCGATACAGTGACAAGTACATGTTTTCTTTAAGTTTTGCCCATCAACAGCGCTCTGATTGCCTGCGTAGAGAGACAAAGAAATAGTGAAAAGAAAAAAGATGAAAAACAACCGAAAGTGTGAAATATTGGCAAGTGGTTCGTAAAGCACACATTTCTGAGATACGTATGCGGGAGTACATACAAACGGTTCAACTCATAATATACATATATACATGTGTGTGTGTGTGTGTGTGTGTGTGACATGACACATTGCCTACTGACACACGTCTTGTCATGTCAGGCTCATAAGTCACTCTGCTCGTTGTCGGTGTGACTGAGGTAGTTGTATTTGTGTGTCCGATGTTCTATGATTTTTCGGCATCATTTTCTTATGCACATATTTTTAGTGTGAGGCTAAAATGCCAGTGGCCTTTCATTTAACTAGGGGCAAGATTGGACACATTGAATTGCGACTGTTTTTGCATTGGGGTTTAAACAACATCATATTGGCAATCAAGCGATTTGTGTTCAGTGCTTTAGATTTAGATTATACAGTTCTACATTCCAAAAAAGAATAAAAAGAGTTCGGCTCTATCAATTTTTGATATAGGGCTTGTACAATATAATAAACTACCAGTTGAAATAAAAAATTCAAGAACTCTCAAAACATTTAAATATAAGCTTAGAGAAATGTATCTTGCGTTATAAACTATTTTTTTTTGATTGTATGTATGAATATTTTTCTAATTTATTATTTGGTAATTATGTATTTACATTAATCTGGAAATATGTTGTATATATTAGCTAATGTGCTAAATAAATAAACTTTATTATTATTATACAACAGTTTGACGATGAAAAAATACATATGCAATCTATGAATATTCTTATACGTATTTTGTTGAGATATGAGGGATATTAGCCATAATTCCAAAAATAGTCAGACTTGAATCAGGAAAGGTTTTTTAACGATACTTACTTATTACTTCGTACTTCGAATATACTATTTCACTCCGAGGCCAACATACTTTTCATATGAATATCGACCGGAAACATTTGTTTTAACTGTTGCAAATACTCGTCAAAAATGACAAAATCACTGTAACAACTGCTTAGTGAATTTTTCAACATTTCTAAAAATGGCATTTATTAACTTTTGAAAAAATGAAAGATTTGTTTGTAACGGTTGGTTAGAGGATATATGTTTATATTTTTGTTGTATTATAATGTATTGTTTATATCATATCAAAGGAATGCTATATTTAAATATGATTTGCAATATTTACATTAAATATCTGGAGACACTGTTATCAATACCACCGTCGGTCCATTCTTCCATTTAAAAATCATATTATTGCTCTAATTAAACAGTTACATATTATTATTTTATCAGCTTTCGTCTATGTATAACTTATAATTTCTTCTAATTTTTATATTTTTATGATTGAATGTGTTGGGGTCTAAGTCTAAGAATAGTTTTGATCTTCCTTCAATCGATTCCGACTATTTTTGACGACTGTCTGTCTGTGTGTGTGCTCTACAGCCAAAACGGCTAAAGGTAAAATTATGAAATTTCAAACTTACGATTTGTATACGCCTGGCAAGAAAACTTCCTATTTTTGAAAACATTATTCAAACCGGAAGTCATTTTTTGCGGTTTCTGCAATTACTCAAAAATGGTTGCACTTACAGAAACAATGTTCAAATAAAAATTATAGATATTAGCATTTTAAACAACCTTTATTTGAAACTTTTTACTTTCTTATACGAAGTATAAGTAAGTATTGTAATCATGAAAACTTTCGAACTCGAGATTTTAACGGAAATATACGTTATGACCTTCCCTGAATCGATTCCGACTATTTTTGGAATGACGTCCGTCTCTGTGTGTGTGTGTGTGTGTGTGTGTGTGTGTGTGTGTGTGTGTGTTTCTGTGTGTGTGTGTGTGTATGTATGTTCTCTACAGCCTAAACGGTTGAAGCTAAAATTATGAAACTTTAAACTTAAAATTTGCATATGCCTGAGGTGTGCACCTCCTATTTTTGAAAAAAATATTCAAAGCGGAAGTGCCTGTTTACTCTAGTAATTTTTTGCAGTTTCTGCAATTACTCAAAAATGGTTAGAGTTATAGAAAAATTTCATAAGCAAAAACTATAGGTATTTCTATTTAGCACAACTTTTGGTTGAACATATTTTCCAAAAAGTACTGTTTTCAAAATAAATTTCTGCTTATTATATATATTTTTAACATAAATCGTATCATCTGCGCCTGTCAATTGTTTATCAAAGAAACCAAATAGACTAAAATAATTTGAAGTTTGACATTTTATATTTATTCTAAGAAATTTATTTACTGTAAAAGCGATCTAAAGGTTAAAACAAATATTATAAATTAGAAAAATAATGTAACTACGATATAGTTTAACCCATATGCGTATAAGAAAGTTCGGTGCATGACACTGCAGATATTTTCAAATAAGGTACCGGAAACAAGAAAATGTCTATTGAAATTGGTTATTATACTTTATTTGACATAAATCGTATCAACTGTGCCTGTCAATTGAATAACAAAAAAAACAAAACAAAATTGGAGGTTGACATTTAATATTTATTCTAAGAATTATATTTAGTGAAAAAGGATTCCAAAGATTAGCAAAATATGAATTAGAAAAATCATAAAAATGTGATATACCCAAAAGCGTATAAGAAAGTTCGGTGCATGATACTGCAGATGTTTTTTTTTACTATTTTCCAATAATATTTATTTTGTATTGTTTATGCACAGAAAATGTCATAGTTTTACGGAATATTCTAGATACCTGTACTTTTCTAGCAATAGAAGTACATATTAGTATTCAATTACATTGAAATAATTTCAGATTAAAATAAAATGAAAAACATCAAATTCGCTATTTTTACATTCTTATACGCATTATAAGTAAGTATTGTAGTCATGAAAAATTTCTATCTCGAGATTTTAACGGACATATACGTTTTGGCCTTCCCTGAATCGATTCCAACTATTTTTGGAATGACGTCCGTCTGTGTGTGTGTGTGAGACAGAGAGAGAGAGAGAGAAAGAGAGCGTTCTACAGCCCAAACGGCTAAAGGGAAAGTTATGGAATTTGAAACTTAAGATTTGTATGTTTCTGGCAAGAAAACCTTCAATTTTGAAAACAATATTCCGACCGGAAGTGCATGTTTACTCTAGTCATTCTTTTGAAATTACTGCAATTACTCAAAAACGGTTGCAGTAACAGAAAAATTGTTACAATAAAAATTATAGATATCAGCATTTTCTACAACTTTTATTTGAAACTTTTTTCCTCAAACGGTACCGGAAACAACAAAATGGCTCTATTAGAAATTTCTTCATATTACATTTAGTTTTACATAAATCGTATCATCTGCGCCTGTCAATTGTTTATCAAAAAAAACAAAACAGACTTAAATAATTTGAAGTTTGACATTTTATATTTATTAAAAGAAATATATTTTGCGTAAAAGCGTTCCAAAGGTTTAGAACAAATATTATAAATTAGAAAAATAATGAAAATAGGATGTGATATAACCCAAAAGCGTATAAGAAAGTTCGGTGCATGACACTGCAGATGTTTACCTTTAAATTTAGATTTTTATTACATTGGAGCATAAATCAACCATATAAATATGCAAATAAATGTTTCATAATTAATGATCGACAAAGCTAAAAGTGAAATACTTTGAATTCTGTTAACATGTTTATTAATTATTAGGAATTTGACTAACGGATACAACTATTTGCTGTGAAATTAATATACTATATAGCTACTGCTGGACACATTTTTAGCATTCTGAAATTATTATTTTTGACTGGAAACTAGGATTTATCTAATCCGAACGCATATATAAAAACAGTCACCTGTGCTTACAAAGCTATTAAAGAAATATACCAAATATACCAATATTTATTTATACAACTAGTTTGAATATTTTCTTATTTACTTTGTTCAGCATATTAAATGTTACTAGTTCCACAAAAAAAAATTATTTGAATATATCATTCAATAAAACGTATTGTAGTCTTTTGAGTGTAGGTGTTTACTATTATCTACTATAGAGTGTACTGCAATACTATATTTATTACTAGCAAATACTCGTTAAAAATAACTACTACAACTGCTTTATAGTATTTGGTTAATGTGCTTGCACATCTCGTAAAATAATTTTTCTTGTTATGATATTTTTCGATTGAATAATTTACATTTTTTTGCTATCTCGTATATTAATAATCGAACGCCTAAAGAGCATGCAATTGTAATCCGCATTGTTTGTAATTGTTTTGATTACACTATTTCAACATTCAATTATTAGTTTTAATATTATTATAATAATGTAATTACATTATTTGAATTAAATTTTTGTAAAGTTGAAATCACTTAGCAGCTTTCTTTCACTACCTATGTAGTGGTTCAATTTATTTTGTAATACCACAATGAAGATTCGTAATTAGGACTCTGCTCCAATACTTACTTTTTGTAGTACTTCAATTATACAACTCTGGTACTAGTGTTACCAATATGAAGTCTGATAAATATCATATAAAGTAAGATTAAATCTAACCCTTAGGCAAATAAATATACTATAGAAACATTGGTCCGTAGCACGGACAAACTACTAAGCCTCTATTAGCGAAAAATATCACACAAGTAGCACGCTAATACAAGCTTAGTAGCTTGTCTGTGCTACGGACCATTCTGTTTACAGATTTGCGTAACCGATGTTTAACTAAATAGCATATTGAATATATCATACATGTCAATTTATTATTATTTTTCATTTTTATAAATGATGCTTATTTAATTTAATATCTATCCATTTTGTTGGGGACTTGCTTGGTAAGCTGTCCCGGCGTATTTTCTTACCAAGCTAAACCCTTTTGTATTATTATATCTGTTGTGGTATGCGAGATAGAGTAAAAACAAGAGAAAAGGACAAATTGAACGAAAGAAGGTTTTAATTGATCATGAATTTCATAAAACAAGCGGAATACAAGAGTGAGTATGAAGTGAAAGATGTGTGTAAGAATAGAGTGTAACATAAATGTATGTTTCATAAAAATTATATTCGCGCAAAGAGAATCGTTTTAAATTTTTGTTATTTCTACGTATATATAGTTATTTTTCATGAAATTGTTTTGGAGAAATACTGAAATAACTATATGACAAATATTATTTTTAATGGGAACTAAATGTTTTTTTTTTTTTTTAAACAAAAGGCATATACATATATTCACACGTAAGATATTTGGAAAACATAAAAATATTGTGATATAGTATATAGTGAACAAGCATATACAATGGTCTCAAGTGAACAAATAATTTATTTGTTTAGAATATGATATAAATAACAACGCACGTAGACACCTATATTTATTTTTAAGAATACACCCTACACTTGTTTCTGTTGTTATTTATGTGATAACGTTCTCTTTCTTAGATTAGACAATTGTCAATAAACGTATATACCTAGCTTTTCCTTGTGTTTTATTTATCCTTTTGTTTTATTGTTTTTTTATTACTTTTAAAATACTTTACAATCTCTAGTTAATCATAGGAAATATTATTTTCTTTGAAATTTATTAAATTTTATCACGATAGATATTATTCAATCTTAAATATACAAATACTACGAGATATTAGACAAATTTTAACTGCATGCCATAATATACGTGAATGGGCATATATTCAGGTTTGAGCCATGTATTTCAAGGCTCTATATTTTTATTGTAAATCTTCATATCAAGAGCTTTTATTTGATATGACACATGATACTTTATACTGATAAAAGTGTTTACGCAATTATTCATTTGTTAAATACATTAATGAATGAATGCCATCTCTCTGCAGAGGTCTGGGTAGGGGTTTTACGGTCAGCAACTGATTACATTCTTATTAATCATATTCGTAGAGTTAAGTAGTTAGCAAGTGTTATGGTGATGGCTTACCTTTATTTGGATTTTTGTCATAACCAAGTGTGAGTTGTAAAACTTTTTTATCCTTAATATAATTCATATTGATATTCGTTAGAACACAGGATATTATTATATAACTTATTTAGAACCACCTGTATGGCTTCTATATTTTCAAATAAAATAAAATTATATCAGCATGGAATTTCATGTGGCACAAATACAATTTCTTTACTACTATTTTACATGAGGATAAAGCATAACTAGAAGTCATACCGCTAAGATTAAAAATTTACTCATTGATCATCTTAGCCATATTTGTCTGATCAAGATAACATGGTTTCTAATTTCTATATATTATTTATAAATACAACTAGATATGTTGATTAGTTTTCAGTTCATTATTTAATTTAATTTTCTATAAAACGAATAAAGATTTTTCCATATTGTAAAAATTTGTTATTTTTTATCTGTTGTTATTTTTGAAAAATGTATAACGATTATTGTATGATAGTGAATGTTGGGTTTGGCAAATCGACCCCAAAAAGCGCGTGACTGCTGTTTT
Organism: Nebria salina; assembly: GCA_944039245.1. Classification (NCBI taxonomy): domain Eukaryota; kingdom Metazoa; phylum Arthropoda; class Insecta; order Coleoptera; family Carabidae; genus Nebria; species Nebria salina. The sequence continues at coordinate 5,771,142 of OX063271.1, forward strand.
GAAAGGTATTTGTGGTATATCTAGGAGAGACAGAAAGCGAAATACTTGGGTGTATGAACAGTGCGATATTGTAAAAAAAAGTCGCACGTAGAATTAATTTTGAGGGAGATTTTCTTTAAATTAAATGAAATAAATTGCAATTAAAATGATTAATACATAAAAATTACGCTCTAACGACTCTGATTGTCAATGATAGACTATCAATTTCGGGAAAATAAAATATGGCTTCTCTATTAGCTGAATTGAGTAAAAAAGTACGGATGCTGTTTGTATTTAATAATTAATACATGTATTATAGAAATGGCATTTTATTAGAAAGTGTAATTACAGCTTAAATACAGATTTTAAAATAATTGAATATATGCAATATATCTAACTAATAAAGAAATGAATTTTATTACGCAGTAAGCTTACAGTTTTCTATCAAGAACGAAAGCTTGTTTATACACAGCAAAATATTTATCTTATAGATATCAATAGTAAAACTATTTAAAAGAATTTTATTAAATTACTAGATCAGCAACAGCGCACACCTAGAGATAAAATGAGCACTGTAGCCCCAAGAGTTCTTCGCATTATGCTTTATTAATAATGTTTGTTTTGCCAAAGCATCGTTCGGTGTATTGAAAATGTGGTTGTTTAATGTTTACAGATTGGTCGGCATTGAAACGGGTATCAATAGTCCGTGCAGCGTTCAATCAGGTGAATCATCGTGTGGGTCGCCGGTGACGGCCGTCTCTGGCACGGTGGCAGCAGGCGGCGCAGCAGCTAACGAACAACCGCCCCCTAGCGTCAGCACACTGGATCCCACCGCCTCTTTGCATCTGCCACCCTCGTGGTCGATTCTATCCGACACCACATCCACAGGTAATGGCACACGCTATTTACATTCTATAATATACTTTTTCGTGATTTTTTCCTGTATAAACTTTTTGCCATCTTCCAATAATATTACGCAAGATAATGATAGGTAACATTATTAATTTTATTAGATATAAAATATGGAATATTATCTTATAATTTTCATTGTAATTCCGTAAGAAATTATTTATGCGCTTATAGACACTAAAGTTGACTAATTTAACAATGACTCTAAAACTACGAGTACTTTATTTGTTTTTGTATATTATTTACTATGGTATTGCGAATTTTAATATTCATTGTTGTTATAAGCACTATTTGCAAAAATATGTTGAAATTTAAATGAATAGCAAATAAATTTGGCCCGTCTAATGTGAGGGATTGTACTGTATTGGTGTGTGTTGCTATAAACAAAACACTGAAGCAAATTCTGTATGACTGTATAGGTGTAAAGAGTGAAGTGCGTAGTCCTAGTTTAGTGGATACTGATGTGACCGCACTGACGCAGGCGGATCCGACGGCACTATATAACGCAGGACTAACGGCGAGCGGAACGGACGTCCTCGCTGGTATATATGACTCCACCAAAGACTATCAACATCAAGCCTACACTACAGCGCACCAATATTACAACAGGTTAGAAGATCTTTATTACGAATTATTCACTCACGTGATTCCACGTTTTATGATGAATTTGAATCATTCATAAATATAATACTCAAACATTTAAATCATGATATAAACATTTATTAATTAATTATTTTCAACAAAAAAAAAAACGCGCCAGTTTTATTATTCAATTACAGATAATATAGTTATTGTATGACTCAGAAAGGAAAAGGGATTATCATTTTCTGATTCATAAATAGGAGAGTAGGGATAACTGTTATAACGATTGAAGAAACGTAATTGTTCGTAAATCTATATTACTTTGCTGAGTTTGATTGCGAATCACGATTCAAAGCCTAATAAATAAGGATTCAAATTATGTTTCACAAATAAATAATTCTTGTCATATGTGAACGACAGATATATATTATATATTAATTATAAAGCTGTATTGTGTTTCCGGTATTTATAATGATACAATAATAAAAATTGAAATTTGATTTCAGTATGCAACAAGCATATGGCACATCGAATCCTAGTTCGTATATGAACACGGCAGCCGCAGCATCGGCCAGTTTCTACAATGCCTCATCGTATGGCTACCCGAGTTTAGGCAGCACCCGAGCCCTCAATCCTGCGTGTAAAGCGTCGGCTAGTAGTTACTTGAACAGCCCATACACGTCGCCAGCGTCGCCGTTCAATACATCCGGTCACAGCCAGACATCCGGCGCCACTAGTCAATATCCGTACTCAAGTTATAATTGCGCAGCCGCAAGTACATCTAGTTTCGCGCAAGCATTCCCAGCACAAGTAAGTTTTTCCCACTCAACAACGAACATTTGCATTAATTGTTGTTTATATTTAAACTATCCATTACACTATTATAAATATCGATGATGCCCATATTTATTAAATTTAACAAATTTGTATAATAATACAGAATCAGTAGAAAATTAAAAAAATTATTAGTAGGTTTTTATTTTATTATATTTATAAATGATTATAAAAGTCAGTAATATACGCAGGGAGACAGTATAAGAATATCAGATATTAATTTTGCGCTGAACTAATACACGCGTATTCATAGAGAAAATAAACCTGTATTAAAATGTCTATCCTCTTTTAATTCATGTACAACTACATAAGATTATCTTTTTTATCAGGTTTAGTCTTGGTCTAAAGTTATACCCTTCACTATGAATAAGGTAGATGGGGTTGATACTTCCGATCACTAAATGTAATATAAACCTAAACATTACAATTAGATTGTAATTTAATTCGTATTTTTCGTATTTATTCCTTTTAATTCATCATTAGAAATTAAAGTATAAACATGTTACTAACACTCACTAAGCGCAAGCTGTAAAAAACACTAGATACACTCTCTTTCTGACGTCATCCGTAGAGCTTCGAACGCGCAACTTTAAAAATGCATGTCTTTAAATATATATATATATATATATATATATATATATATATATATATATATATATATATATATATAATTTTTCAAAATAAAATTTAGATAAATGGTCTTAAATTATAAGAACTTTTTATTTAAAAAAATTAAATATTAGAAGTATCCACCTTATTGTTGAATATATTTAGAAGGTATAATGGATCATAAAATATAGATACCGATGTTTTATATTATAGAATTAGTCCGACTCTTTTATCCCTAACTTACTCTCACATTTAAACAAAAGATTCAATACGTAACCATATTTTATATAAGGTATATAAGCTATGCCTATCTATAAAATGATCAGCATTATAGTTTAACTGATGTGTTTAAGATATTTGTGGCATTTCTATAGATAATATTAACGCGGGTGTAGCAAATATAAGTAGGGGCAAATAGATACAACTGCACGCCATAATTTAAACGATGCACAATGTAGTAGTAATTCGATTCTTTCTAAAGATAGCTCTCTATAAATTCAAGTCGAAAAAAATTGTTAGGGTCGTTGAGAATGTCGTATTGTACACATCATATAGTATAACTAACGCATTTTCTAGCATCAAATTACTTTCAATTAATGTATCTCCAGGGAATTTGATTTAAAATGAGTCTACATTATTGTTAGTATTGATAACGCTAGTGGATTATCTATTATAAATTTAGTTACATAGATGCATATTGGTATAGTAAGCAGGGATCATATCCCTTTATCACTTAACACCTACTACCGAGTATCATAAAATTAACAATGGCCCTATGAAGTTAGGGTTATCAGGAAAGTATTTAAAAAAAAAAAATTAATATTACTTTTTACGTATATTTTCAAAATAACGTTTTGTTTTGCTAATGTTATCATACTGCTCAAATTATTGAAAAGTGAGTTAACAGTCCTAAAGCAGAACCTCTTGTGTTTGCCTGTGTGTGGCTGTGTATGGCTGTGTGTGTGTTTTATAATTAAATATGCATGTTTGAAATTATAAGTTAATCTCTATACATTTTTTGAGCTATTCGTGATCGAAATTATCGTTGGCGGCGCTAGTAGCGTTATTAAAAATGCCTGGCGTAATGACCAACGTATTTGACAGTTGAGATAGAGGCTATGATTGGACACGCGAAAGCCAGCAAAGTGAAATATCTATTAAAGTAAACTGATTATAAATGTTCTTTGCCAAAACGAATCACACTTGGAGTCAGAATCTTTTATTTTGTGTTCTTTAAAAGTGTATTTTGATTGTAACTGTTATTTAAAATTTATTTGTGAGATATCCGAAGAAATTACTTCGTAAGATTTGATAGATATTTCGTTCCTTCGATATTTATGAAAAAATGACAGCTGGCCATTAATTGGTAAATTAATGCCCGGCGTAATGACCAATTTTTGTAGTACATTAGTTTCACCGCCAAAGAGCGAGTTGTTAATTTCGATCACGAATTAGAGTTTAAACAAAAACAATTCAAAGAACGAAATATTTATTATTATTTTCAGAGTGTTGATTACGGGAGTTATAGCACATCCTATGCAGACGCACAATCAGTGTCTCAATACCCCAGCTCAGCATATTACTCAACACAAAGTTACTCACCCTACGTAAGCTCTCCAAGTTCGAGTGGAAGTATCAGTACGAGTTATCAGCTTGCTGCCACCTCTTTACCAGGTAAGCAACTACGTATGTTGTGTTGTGGCGCAGTGGATAATGTAGAAAACAAATTTTGACTTTTGACGTATACATATAAGCATAACCTCAATAGAAACAGTACAAAAATATAACTTGTGACAATATGATCTGTGATTATAGTGATACTTCCTCCGATGAAGGCATACTATTTAGGTTGTAAATATTTCATGTATGATTTTAAAAATTTCAATTACAGATAGTCCTTCGAATGGCTTATCTTTAACAGAGGCACCTACCTCTCCGTTAAAGACTGACGGGAATGCAAGACGAACGAGAGATTCTGGTAATGTCGCTGGAGCGGAAGCAAAAGGCACTCGCGGACGGGGCAGAAGACATAACACCGTTTCACCCACAACGCCTGAATCAACCACTGAGCGGGTATTCATTTGGGATTTGGACGAAACAATCATAATATTCCATAGTTTATTGACTGGCACATTTGCAACTAAATACAGCAAAGTAAGTTAATTTTATATAAGTTTACCTACCTTATTTCGGAGGGGGAAACCTCTTGTTTCACCCAATTTTGAGTTATTCATTTGCTTGAAATATTCTTTATATGTTTATACCCACTCGTACAACCTTCTTAAATGTCGAAGTTTGCTCATATTTTATTCGTGTTTTTCTACAGCATATTTTACAAACACAATTCAAAATAAAAAAAACATAAGCTACTTAACTTAGCATTTTTATGATAAGTTTTATATTAAATTTAATAGCTAAGCTATAATATTTTAATTTTGATGATGCTTGATCATCTGAATTTTTAAATTTATTATTGATTATTCAAATCCCTGTTGAATGCATTTGTGATGATGAATAAAATATTTTTTTACTTAAAAGAATGTTTCCTTATTAATAGTTCATTAGATTTAATATACGCGGATGCATTTTTTCGCATCTGTAAAGCCAATAAATATCTATAAACCAAAGTGTCATTTTATCTAACTAACTAATATAGCTAATAAAATTATAACATTTATACCATATTGTTACTATTATAATTTCTGCATTTAACATTAAGAAATATAAACATCTGCAGTGTCATGCACCGAACTTTCTTATACGCATTTGGGTTAAACCATATCATAGTTTCATTATTTTTCTAATTTATAATATTTGTTCTAACCTTTAGATTGTTTTTGTACTAAATATAATTCATAGAAGAAATATTAAAAGTCAAACTTCAAATTAGTTAAGTCTATTTTGTTAAACAATTTACGGTCGCAGATGATTTATGGAAAAAAATATATATATATATATATATATATATATATATATATATATATATATATATATATTAAGCAGAAATTTATTTTGAAATCAGTACTCTTTGTGGAAAAAAAAATTCAAACAAAAGTTAAATATGAATACCTTTAATTTTTGTTCATAATATTTTTTTGTAACTGTAACCATTTTTGAGTAATTGCAGAAACTGCAAAAACTGACTAGAGTAAACAGGCACTTCCGCTTTGAATATATTTTTCAAAAATAAAAGTTGCACACCTCAGGCATATGCAAATCTTAAGTTCAGAGTTTCATAATTTTAGCTTTAACCGTTTAGGCTGTAGAGAGCATATACAGACACACACACACACAGACAGACAGACGTCATTCCAAAAATAATCGGAATCGATTCAGGGAAGGTCAAAACGTATATTTCCGTTAAAATCTCGAGATCGAAATTTTTCTTGATTACAATACTTATACTGCGTTTAAGAAAGTAAAAAGTATTACCATCCATCGTTAAAATAAAATTGCTCTTCCAATTTCTAGAATGTTGTCTTCGTTAAAATGTACGTTTAATTATTTAGGAGTATTCTTTATGGCCGGTAACTAATATAGCACATCAGGGAGAATAGTTTAAATTAATATATTAAAGAAGCTATTTTTCAGAATTTCTATTTTAGACATTCATTTCCTGAATTTGAAATTGCCAATAGTTGACAATTGCATAATTACTCATATTCTAATGTATTTAACATTTTATTGCATTGTAACAGTTACATTTCTTTTTAGTTTAATAAATAATAAATACAAATAAATATAAAATGCAAAAGATATATAAGGTGGAAGTTAGTTATACATGAATTGGACATTACGTTTCATTAATTTTGTTTTAATATACTCATCTTTTCAATTAACTAATAAATTGCATTTTATAGGATGCACATACGGTAGTTCAACTTGGTTTCCGAATGGAAGAAATGGTATTCAATTTAGCTGATGCGAATTTCTTTTTTAATGATGTAGAGGTAAGTTGTCGTGATATTTCATCTTATATTTGTATATTAGTGAACATTTTTATGAAATTGTTTTGTATTGTTTTACAGGATTGTGATCAAGTCCATATAGATGACGTATCATCGGATGATAATGGACAAGATTTGACTGCATATAATTTCAGCGCTGATGGATTTCATTCTGCCCAAGCAAGTAGTGGCAATTTATGTTTGGCGACAGGAGTTCGAGGCGGTGTAGACTGGATGCGAAAATTAGCATTTAGATATAGAAAAATTAAAGATACATATAATAACTATAGAAATAGGTAAGAAAACATTTGTTAATGTGCTTTATTTCTAAAATATAGACAGTAATTCATTCAATATTACTTATTTTTACTACACAATTCTTTAGTATTAATTACTACAATGCTTACAAAGAAATGTGCCCACACAAATTAAGTAACGTTAAGCATAGGATATTATTGGTGTGTTAACACGCAATTAACCACCAACATTTACGCCTGCGCAAACCAACTAATTGTTTCAAAATGATGGCTTTCCGTTTTCAGTTTAGAATGAATTTCCTTCTTTTTGAGAATTACTGTTCTTACAGTTTTTTTTTTGTTTTTCTGTATTTTTTACTGTTTCAAATAATTTTTCAGTTTTTTTTTTTTTTTGAATTATCAAAAGAACGCGTAAAGTTGTTTAACCACTAAGACATGAGGAGTTTACCTACTTATACATCTAATATCATGTCGTAAACTTAACGTGATTCCAAAATGTGTTTTTTGTTTTAAATGCGTATCCGAAATTACACAATTAAATATCTTTCTTATCCGCATATGGGTTAAACCACATCGTAGTTTCAATATTTTTCTAATTTATAATATTTGTTCTGACTTTTGGAACACTTTTGCGCTAAATATATTTCTTTGAATAAATATAAAATGTCAAACTTCAAACTATTTAAGTCTGTTTTGTTTTTGTTTTTGATAAACAATTGACAGGCGCAGATAATACGATTTATGTAAAATAAATGTAATATGAAGAAATTTCAAGTCATTTTCTTGTTTCCGGAACCGTTTGAGAAAAAAAGTTTCAAATAAAAGTTGTACAAAATGTTGATATCTATAATTTTTACTGTAACAATTTTTCTGTAACTGCAACCGTTTTTGAGTAATTGCAGAAACTGCAAAAAATGACTAGAGTAAACATGCACTTCCGGTCGAAATATGGTTTTCAAAAATAAGAGATTTTCGTGCCAGGTACATACAAATCTTAAGTTTAAAATTTCATAATTTTCCCTGTAGCCGTTTGGGCTGTAGAGCGCTCACATACACACACACACACACACACAGACGGACGTCATTCCAAAAATAGTCGGATTCGATTCAGGGAAGGTCGAAACGTATATTTCCGTTAAAATCTCGAGTTCGAAAATTTTCATGATTACAATATTACAATAATTACAATTATACTGCGTCTAAGAAAGTAAAAATATAACAGAATAATTTACTAAAATTATAATTTAATCGAAATCTTATCTATTGGTAAATTTTAAACAAATGCCGAAAAATAAGCACATATGCTTGTAACTAAAATTAAAAAGATTTTTTATTTACAGTGTTGGCGGTTTGTTGGGTCCTACAAAGAGAGATCAGTGGCTGCAACTTCGATCAGAAATTGAATCTGTAACCGATAATTGGTTAACCCTGGCTAATAAATGTTTAACGTTAATAAACTCTAGAAGTAATTGTGTAAATGTGTTAGTAACTACAACTCAACTTGTGCCGGCCCTGGCTAAAGTTTTACTGTTCGGTCTGGGTGGCGTATTTCCCATTGATAACATTTATTCAGCGACAAAAATAGGTATGTACACTCACATTTATTTCTATCAACTTATATGTAATTCAAGCAATACTATTTCACGCCCACAATTATTAATTCAATTAATCTTTTCTGTGATAACTTTTTTATCTCAACCGAAATTCACAAAGTTAAAAAAAACTAATTTATCCTTACATTAATTTATGTCCTTCGTAGATAAAGGCAGATTGACACAACACTTGTAGAATAACAAAATATATATTTGCTATTTGTTTTATATTTAATTAATTCGTGCACAACGGGATCTATTAATGACGTCATTTGCGTAATATGAAAGAATACTATTTTAAAAATGTATTAACTATATAATTATCTGTGCAGGTAAAGAAAGTTGTTTTGAAAGAATAGTAACGAGATTCGGAAGAAAATGTACATACGTGGTGATTGGAGACGGTCAAGACGAAGAAACCGCTGCAAAATCATTAAACTTTCCATTCTGGAGAATATCCAGCCACAGTGATACAGCAGCACTGTACAACGCATTGGATATGGGCTTCTTATGATGTGCCACACGTGTAATACAAACATATTATAATATCTACTTTTATAAGACCACTGTCGTTAAGATAATACATTGCATTGCAAGAATGCAATTATTCGTCTGAACATGTGCAATGCATCTCTACACTTGTAAATTTGTTACAAAAGAAAAATATATATTAACGAAAAGTTTTAAAATAATTTTAAATGTACATACAATTGGATTTTTAGTCATAGCAAACAAGCTTCATAATCGAAAGTGTGAACAAATTGTTTTTTTATTTTATTATGTTGACAAACATACAAAAAGTAAAGGATACAAATAAATAATTGTTTCTCAGCAAATATTTTAAATAAATTTATAATAACCGGTTGATTGTTGAGGAAATATGGGGTAGTTGCACCAAAGCTGAGAATTTCAATAACAATTGCACATGTGTATTAAAAAGTGTATTCGAATAATATTCCTTTTAACGAACCAATAGGAAAGTGGCAAGTTTTTTCTTTTTGAGAAAATAAATAATACAACTTAATTTTATACCCTTATAATAACAACAAACCGTGCAAATTTACTTTAAAATGCTAAAATTAAATATTTAGTTAATATTGAAATTTCTTACTTAAATTTGGCATTTTATTAAAGCAACACTTGCCATTAAAGCGTATTTTAATTTAAAAAAGCAAAAGTGAAGTTATACTTATTCTGGTGGCTGATATAATCTCTCTTTATTTATCAACAATTTTGCTAAACGTTGTCACAATGATATGAAAAAGTTGTTTTGTAAAAACTCATTAATTAAAACACCGATATCAAAGTTCCAAATTGAAAAATAAATTAAAAACGAAATATAATTCTCATAAAACACTACATAAATTCATAACTTCGCGTAATAATTTATATCTTTTAAAATATGAAGATTTAAGAGCAAAAATTGTGCAAAAATATTATATGTTCTCGTAAAAAAAAATTAAAAAGGCTTGCCACATGCCTATTATGATTTACATGGTTATAACAGTGTGAATCAAATAACACTGCAATAATTTGTAAATATTATCTAAAGCAGTTGAATTATTCCATCATTTATTTAATAGGGTTTCATAACAAGAACATCGAATTTTTTTGTGTTATACTTCATACATGCATTTTTATATTTGTAATAGTTTTAATACTTAGATAAAAGCAGATAGTTTGTTAATATACGAACTATATGAACTCGTGATCAATAAACGGCATCCATCGACAAAATAGTTCTTAGAATTTTCACCCAAGCGCTTTTGTAATCTTCCTAAGTCACACATTCAAAATATATCTGTATAGGTATTTATATTTTTATGAAAACGAGCATCATTTGATCTATATTTTAAATATCTTTTTATTACTCAAATTCGCTAATGTTGTTAAGGTCCTATTAATATTCCACATTTGTTCTAATTGTGATTACTGATGATAAAATGTTTAAATATTTTTATATTTTATACAAACATCTTTTAGTACGGTATTTGGGGCGCTTGCGCTAAATTTATATATCAACTGGCTTCCTATTCTGTATTATAGTAACTTGTTCTAGTGATGTATTTGCTGACATGATGGACCATATGGTACTCATGATGTACTATACGGCCAAATACCTATGCGGATGAGGCTTTTGTATCTTATGCTAAACGTGACTATAGATGCGTCTATTATTAAAATATACCGCTAGATGTCTCACAAAAATGTCAGCAAATATATTAGCATCGTGTACTAAATACAGAAAATGAACCCAGTTCACAAAAATAACCGAAAATCGTACTCTATATTGATATTAATCTTGTTCTTAACTAAACAAATGTATTAATTTATTGCTATGATTGATGATAAGTGAAGGCTAGATCTGTTAATGCACCTGTTAGCGAATCGCGAATCAAATATCCTTAAAGCACTAACGAATTAGGTTGTTAATAAACATGAATTGAGTAATAAATATTTATCAAATGAAATTCGTTTATAAAATTCTGGATAAGAATTGAATATCATCATTTATAAAACAATTAAGTTTGTGATATTTCTGTCTTGTCGTCTATTCGAATTATCAATTGTCCTGATTTAAAGAGTTAAAGCGATCTGAACATATGTTTGTTCCTATACATAAATACTATCTAGCTATTAATTAATTTGTCACTGTGCAACTCCTCATTCCTTATTAAATAATTCGCACTATTTTTATTTTAAGTAACTACAATAGACTCAATTATAAATGCCAATAATTTCGCACACTTTTGTTTTTGAACAATTTATACTATAATCTTGTACCTATTCTGTCACATTCATTTTGTATATAATTCGCACAAATACAAAACCCTTATTGGTAATACTTTTTTTGCTTGTTGTTCAATTGATTAATGAAACCGAGCATATTTTGCTGAGAAATTTGTAAAAGTTGTTGCTTAAAATTGATTTGAAATAAAAATACTTTTATGCAAATAGTATTTTATGTTTTGTTTAAATTATTGATGATTATAATTAAATCCTATATCTATAGAGAAATCATGGATGATGAATGAAATTATGTAAAATTTTAATGTCATATATCAAAATGCGCAATGTTTAAACATTTTGCAGTTTTGTTTTATAAACAATAACTGATGATTTGGTGAAGATATTTTTTCGTATGTTTAATGTAAATATATAAATAATGCCAAGTATATTGAGTTTATTTTGTTTTCCATTTTATAATTTTAAGTTACTTTTCAGCTTACTTTTGTTTGTTACAAAAATTCTTGAACCTAATGAATTAATTGATATTTTCATTGCCTTTGCATCAAACTTTTTTAATTTTAAATTTCAAGTGCCATTTTATTAATATGGCTGTAAGCAGTTTATAATAATACAGAAAAACAAAATATTTCCGAATTAAATCCAAGTTGTAAACCATCTACAATCGTAATACAATAAATTGACTATAAAACTATTGAAAGAAATATATTTCGTGAAAAAGTGTTTCAAAGGTTAGTAAAATAATAATATCACATAACAAATAAATGATTATGTTTGAATTTTCGCACGCCATCATTTGGTGTGGCCATTTGTTGTTGTTCGAAAAGCCGGTTTAATAAAAGTGTGCAACAATTCTCGTATTGCTTTCCTTATCTTTTCTTTTTGCAATTCTTTGTAGCAGTTAATAATTGTGTTAATACCGCGAGATACTTGGGCGCTGCGTTCTTTATTAGCATCATTTTAAAGTAGAATGTATATTCCATACCCGAGATATAAATAAGAATATATTAGATCGTATACAATATTATTGTTTGTTAAATTGTTTTGATCATTTTAATTATAGTACATATATTGTTTATTTATACAAATATTCCCTATGATAAAATATAGCTAATGCTATAAACAGCTTGCCGAATATGTACTTTTAGTAAACATTACATATCATTGTTAGTTTAATTGTTGCTTTGAAATTGTTTTTATTATGTTACAAATATTGTTTATTTATACAGAAATTCGCCATCTCAAACTTTAGGCATTGGTGTAATCAATACTGGTTAAAATTTAACTTGTTTTCTAAGTGTGCTTCAAATAAGTACCGATTATTTGAATAGAACAAATTAGGACTTTTGAGCTTCAAATAGGTAACACGGTTCTAGTATTTCTAGTAATCTGGTTGGTTGTCTATTTGTTGCTACCGTAATGCGTCTCCCAAATAAACTATACATATAAATATATCACGCTAGGGAATTTTGAATACTACAACATTTAAAGAATACATCAATTAATGATGCAGTAACAGTGATTTGGTCGTTTGTGACGGGTATTCATTATTAATACATTTGACAATGTAAGTATATTTATTTAATTCTTCACATACAGAGAAAATGTTTATCTTCTATCTTATTAACTAAAGAATATTATACATTTTTTCAATTTAATATGTATATATACACTATTTTTATCACAATTAGATATAATTATATTATAAAATATAAATGAGTATCAATATATATTTCTATAAGTATTCAAATTAAACATATGTTTAATATGGCAGTAAATAGCATGTAAAATTGCTAATTAAGTTGAATATCTTAATCATCCGTAGTCCTAATCAGTTTTTCTTTGGGTGGATCGGTAACATATGTTAATTCATTTAAATAATACCTGAAACAAAATAAAACATTATTACTTCATTTAGATGAAAATTTACAAAAAAAAATATATATATATATTGACTTGGTAAGTTAGCACGGTAATTAGTCAATTAAAGTTTCCTACTGCCGTAATTTCAGTAGCTACTAATTAAAAATATCTGCAGTGCCATGCACCGAACTTTCTTATCCACATATGGGTTAAACCATATCGTAGTTTCATTATTTTTCTAATTTATAATATTTGTTCTGACCTTTGGAACACTTTTGCACTAAATATATGTCTTTGAATAAATATAAAATGTCAAACTTCAAACTGTTTAAGTCTGTTTTGTTTTTTTTTTTTGATAAACAATTGACAGGCGCAGATGATACGATTTATGTAGAATTAAATGTAATATGAATAAATTTCAAGAGCCATTTTCTTGTTTCCGGAACCGGTTGAGAAAAAAAGTTTCAAATAAAAGTTGTACAAAATGCTAATATCTATAATATTTACTGTAACAATTTTTCTGTAACTGCAACCGTTTTTGAGTAATTGCACAAACTGCAAAAAATGACTAGAGTAAACATGGACTTCCGGTCGGAATACGGTTTTCAAAAATAGGAGGTTTTGTGCCAGGCACATACAAATCATAGGTTTAAAATTTCATAATTTTCCCTTTAGCCGTTTGGGCTGTAGAGCGCTCACATACACACACACACACAGACGGACGTCATACCAAAAATAGTCGGAATCGATTCAGGGAAGGTCAAAACGTATATTTCCGTTAAAATCTCGAGTTCGAAAATTTTCATGATTACAATACTTACTTATACTGCGTATAAGAAAGTAAAAAATTAATGTAAGCAGGGAATGGACCACTTAGATTAACTTTTTAATATGCAAAGTTTCTATATGCCAATTTCACTTTGGAGAATTTGAAATCGTGACTTTTGTATATAAAAAAATATATACGTAGTGAATATTTAGGAATGTTATAAGCATATTTAAATGCGATTATTTTTAGCGATTCACGAAATGTTACAGTAAATATACTTGTTAGTATATAGCAAAAATCGTTGTATTAGCCCGCGAAATGTTTGGAATTTTATATAAATGTTTCTATAATAGATAGACATAAGCTGTCGCGGAATAAAATACGTATAATTTATTGAGGAATAACATAAAAAACGGGGTGCTATTATCTTATCTATGTAGTTCTTTAGATTTAAAGAGTATAAGAGAATATGAGCCGCGCGCTCCATATAACGCAATGCATTTTATTTGAATATTTAGTAATTAATGGCGGCGACCAATCACAGATGGGGAATTTGTCGTCCATACCCTTGTTCTTTATCTATTTTTATAAGTTATATTATAGGTACATAATGATACGATAGAATAATACATTTTGTAATTGGAGCAATGTAACCGGTTACAGATTTATTTCGTTTCCATTTAGTTTTAAGGGTAAAATGACTATATCGATTCTAACTACAAATATAATTTTGCTACTATCAAGAAGCATATAATATGCCTATTATATGCTTCTTGCTACTACAAATTATATCGCAAATCTTTACTCAATAGACATTTTTTAATATTTTGTACATAACCGGTCGCGTTAGTTCAATTACGTAATAAATATTTAGTATACCATTTTTGTGCATCGGCACAGTCAAAATTATATTCCCAGTCGCAAATTCTATATTCTTGATTAAAACTGGTTTCATTTGCACATATATACGGAATTCTTCTGCCATCCTCGTCACACATATGAAATATTTGACAGTGATAATCAGTATCAGCATAAAATCCAACTGCCCGATCACTACAGTCAAATGTAAACGTTACATTTGGGAAGTCTTCCCATCTTCTAACTCTATGATGAGGTTTGTCAGCATTATCTGACGGTGTTGGTTTGCTAAGCACATACACTGCCGCTAGAAAAATAATTAATGAAAATAATGAAAACATCAAAAGAAAGAGAAAAATCAATAATACGATTAAAAAAACTAGATGCATTGAAAATATTATTAAATATGAAAATATATATATATGAACAGTTTAAGAAATATACATGAAGTGTGTAAGGATAATGTGGAATGACAAAAGTTTGACTTTCTTGATTTTATAAGCGCATTTGAAAATAGTATTGATTATAAATACTTACCAACAAAAACTAATAATATTATTAGATGTCTTATCATAATGCCACGAATCTATAAAAAGAAATGTTAGCAAATCAATGAAAATCGAAATGATTGCAAGTGCATAATTAGTCATATGTGATGCATGAAAAGAATTGTTAGAATGACAGTGAAATTTCTCAATAACAATTACATATTATGAGAATGTTGTTTATTTGATTATTTGAAATTTCTATTCAAAGTTTGAATTGCTGTTTATCTTGAACAACTGTGATGAACACACTTATATTCAGTTTCTCTTAATTTTGCTCTCTAATTTTATTTGTTAGTTTCTCTAAACTAAGCCATGATTTACATTTCAATAACAGTCGTAATTTATTGTTAAATGTAAACTATTCTCAAGAAACGTTTCTAAGAAATCAAAAGAAAGTTACAAATGTTCCTCATATTCGTAGGGATGCGCACCGACCAGTATTCCAATCATCTAACGATCGCATAGACCTTTGTGTATAATCATTGTCATCATATGTTTAATTAAGAAAAAAAAAACAACTACTATGACTATATTAGGTGAAAGAAATAAAAGTAAATATATATTAAGAAATGTAAAATCTAAAATGCCAAAAATGGAACCTATTTAAAATATCTGTAGGGTACTTTAATAGACTTTCTTATACGTAAGTATATTTTTCAGTTTTTACTTTCTTATACGCAGTATAAGTAAGTATTGTAATCATGAAAAATTTCGATCTCGAGATTTTAACGGAAATATACGTTTTGACCTTCCCTGAATCGATTCCGACTATTTTTGGGATGATGTCTGTCTGTGTGTGTGTGTGTGTGTGTTGTGTGTGTGTTGTGTGTGTGTATGTGTGTGTGTGTGTGTGCCTGTGTGTCTGTATGTGTGTATGTTCGCTACAGCCTAAACTATTAAAGCTAAAATAATGAAACTTTAAACTTAAGATTTGCATATGCATGGGATGTGCACATCTTATTTTTGAAAAAATATTCAAAGCGGAAGTGCCTGTTTACTCTAGTCATTTTTTGCAGTTTCTGCAACTACCCAAAAATGGTTAGTTAAAGAAAAATTGTATGAACAAAAATTAAAGGTATTTATATTCAGCACAACTTTTGTTCGAATTTTTTTTTCCAAAAAGAGTACTGGTTTCAAAATAAATTTCTGCTAATTATATATATTTTTACATAAATCGTATCATCTGCGCCTGTCAATTGTTTAACAAAATAGACTTAAATAATTTGAAGTCTGACATTTAATATTTATTCAAATAAATATATTTAGTGTAAAAGCAATCTCAAGGTTAGAACAAATATTATAAATTAGTTAAATAATGAAACTACGATATGGTTTTACACAAATGCGTATAAGAAAGTTCGGTGCATGTCACTGCAGATGTTTTTTAGATAGGTCATTAAAATACAAAACATCCCTGACATTATACATTCGTTATTCATTTCAATATATTAAATATTATTATGATCGGAAGATTGTTAATTTTCAAATAATTTTGAAATCTAACAAATTATTTATATATATTTATGTCAGTATATATTAAATGTGTAATTATTTGGTTCTATTTTGTTTTACTGTTAAACATGCTTAGTTGGCACGATTTATTAAAAATTTTCCCCCATACTTACGTAACTATGGCAATATAAAGTGAGAACATCAATTGTAATTTTATTGTATCTAGTAAACTTTTTGAAGAAACTTTTCAAAAAGAAGTTGCTTAAAATATTAATATGTTTTATTTTTATTGTTACTATTTTTACTGAAAGTGCAACCGTTTCGGCGATATTGTAGAAACATGACTAGAGTAAACACGCACTTCCGGTTTGTATATTCTTTTAAAACATAAATTTCATAATTTTACCGTTTAGGTTCACACAAACAGATAGACGTAATTACAAAAATAATCAGACTTGATTCAGGGAAGGTGAAAAGATATATTTCCGTTTCGATCAAGTTTTTTTTTGATAATAATACTTAAGTAATAATTATTATTACTTCACATAAGAAAGTAAAAATATTCTGACTCAGAACAGAAGAGCGAAAGTCAAAGTATAGAATTATTATCTTTTAATATTTTGACAGCCAATACAATTACGTGCATTTATATGTTTATGGTAATGAATTTAAATTTTTCACTATACTTTGCGCAAAGTTAGAGTTTATTTGATTATTTTCATTTTATATTATCTCCATTATATATCGTATTTATGAATTATTGAATTTGAAATCGGTTTCCAACGAGAAAGAGTTTTTTTTTTTAGTTTATTTGTCTTTATTGCCTGGTATGTTTTTATTAATTAGTTAGTAAATTATACGTTAATAACAACTAATTTTAATCGTTTTAAGCTGATAAGTTATATAATAGGATTAAGCTTTAATATGTTATATTATTATATATTTAAGTGTTTTTTTTCTTGCAAAATAAGTACGACAAAATATTTTAATGTTTCTGTCCAGCAGATTAAGAGCTTACTAACCAAGAGAAATATAGTATATAAATGTACTTAGCACAACTATACATATATTTAATGAATGAGTTAAAAATAAGCACATGCAAATAGTAAAAGCATAAACATTAATTTATCACTGTTACATACCTGTAAAATATGTGTATGCTTGCATGTATCAAGTTGTTTTGTGAAAATCACAGAGTAGTTGATTTGTCACGGGTGCTTATATAGTATATGGCTTGTGCGAAACATCCAAAACATCAAGTGATATAATCCCACTACTTTTCTGCACACTTTTGAAATTTTATTTTGGTCTCCGTCTGCATAGGTGCATCTTCCTTTTGTGCGTGGCGATTCGGATGGGAGATGCAGTATCCAATCTAATTGATATATGGCGGTTTACATTTACTGTGTAAATATCATATAATCTTGCAATGTATGTACTACAGCACACATGGATGCACTTTACGTAAAGATTATTAATGTTCGGTAAAAGAGAGTAATATTTATTTTTATTTTTTATTATATACCTTATACAACAGACTATTTACATTGACACTTTAGGGATTTACGGGTTAACTTTTACTTTAATGTAAATGTATGATGACGCGAAATTATTTTAACTGCGAAATTACTTAACGAAAGAGCAACCAGTTTATTTTGAAAAATACATACACAACCATTAGTAATCATAATGCTTATGATACAAAATACTTACTTGCATGTATAATATTATATGCACTGAACTTTCTTATACGTATTTTATTCAGAAGAATAAATTTTGATTTGTTTAAGAAAATATAATTTTTATAATAAACTAAGCAATATATATGTATATCATATATTTATTAGTTTACTAGTTTATAATATTGTACTAATATTTGAAACAATTTTTTACTAAATATAAAAATATATTTCATACAATAGATATTAAATGTTAAGCTCCAAATTATTTGGTTCTATTTTGATTTCTGTTAAACATTTGACAAGCACATTAGATAAATGTTGTCAAAATTAGAATAAATTTAAATAGCCATTTTCATTTTAAATGCATGAATGATCACTATAATAGTTAAAATCACGAACGAGGCTATAATCAAAGCAACAAACATGGTATTATCAATTTCAACATAAAGTAAATTATTTGAAAGAAGTTTAGATCTACTGGTATTTGAAGGGCAATATATCAAATTTAAAATGCATGCAATATTAGTTAAACTCGGGTGTTTTCGGAGGAAAATAGATGCCAAATTTTAGACTTACGAGCGAATTAGTGACAAGTGTATAACATTTGTATTTTACGGTTTGGAATCAAGATATATGTAAAACAAATTTCTGTAAAAGAATTTTTGAAATCAGAGATTGTTAGACATTCGACCAAACACTTAATATCTTCCGGTGACCTAATTAATATTAATATATGTTTGTGTTAAAATGAGCTTTATTAGTGGTTTAATAATTACGATGTGTTTGATGGATTTCATAATGATCTAGCTATCACATCCAAACCTATTCACAATGACATATATTATACTCGTCACCGGTGTTTAGATACAAATTGTGTAAGCGCTATGAGAATTGTGTTGCTTTATAGCAAACATTTATTATCAATTATTTTTTTAGCGGTTTGTGTTGAGGTCTCTACTTTCGTTATTTGTGATATTTCCGCTAAAATCTCCAATACAAACATTTTTATCATTACAATATTTTATTCAGCTACCTATTAAGAAGTGTGATCTGAACATAATTGCAGCCCCTCTGCTTATAATAGAAAATTGCGCAAAAACAAGAATGATAACTCAATAAAAAAACCCTTTTCCCAATATTAAACTACAATATTGCACCAAAGGGCATACAAAGAAGACGATACGTATCAGAATAGTATAGAATCTAACGAAACACTATAATAGGGATATATAGGGAAACCTAAGATGTGCTATAGTAATTTTACTAGTTACAATTTTAACGGTTTATTAAGGGGTCTTTCGAAAAAATATGTTTAAAAAACCGCAAATTTTCTTCTATTCAAAATCGGATGTAAGGAAATATATCGTTTCAAGAAATGATTCTAGAGGACGAAGTAGGTAGTCAATATGGAAATTTTTTTTTTAATTCAGCTTAATCCTTGCACGTACACGTTTTATTGCTGATAGTTGCGAAAAACCTAAAACAAAGACGAGAATGAAAATTGCGCAGAAAAAGATTCGCAATACTATTTATACATACATACATATAAATATATCGGGCTAGAAATAATATTCTTCAAAAAAAACCTTCACCAGTGTCTTCTAGAGAAATGTGAGATCAAAATTATATAAAAATTGCAAAATTTTTTGACTAATACTGCTATACCAACATAGTATAATATATTTTATATAATATTAGCTTCATCATGTTGTCATTGGTTGGATACTAAAATATCTAATGTTTTAAAGCTAATATTATTCGCTAAATAATTCTTATTTACTCATTTACAATACTATAAAACGCGTAACAATGTACGAAAGCATAGAATTTAGCAATACGTCATCGCATAAATAGATTAACCATGAGAACTTAGCAAACTCGATATTATAAAATAAATTTGACAAATAATTAGAATTTCAAAATACTTCGATCCGACTAATATTCACCAAATGTATAACCTAATATAAAAACAAAACATCTGCAGTGTCTTGCACTGAACTTTCTTATACGCATTTTGGTTAGATCATATTTAGACTATTTTTCTAATTTATAATATTTTACTCAAGTTTGGAAGCCCTTTTCACTAAATTATTTCTTAGCATAAATATTTAATGTCAAACTCCAAATTATTTAAGTTTTTTGTAATATTCACCAAATGTATAACCTAATATAAAAACAAAACATCTGCAGTGTCTTGCACTGAACTTTCTTATACGCATTTTGGTTAGATCATATTTAGACTATTTTTCTAATTTATAATATTTTACTCAAGTTTGGAAGCCCTTTTCACTAAATTATTTCTTAGCATAAATATTTAATGTCAAACTCCAAATTATTTAAGTTTTTTGTTTTTCTATTAAACAATTGACAGGCACAGTTGATACAATTTATGTGAAAATAATTATAATAAAAACAATTTTATTTTGTTTCCTGTGCCCTTTTTGAAATAAAAATTCAAACAAAAGGTATGCGAAATATTAATATCTTTAATTTTTATTTATTTATTATTATTTTTTATGAAAACAATTTTTCTGTAACTTCAACCAATTTTGAGTAATTGCAGAAAATTTTTTTCCTTTAGCCATTCAGGCTGTAGAGCGCATACACGCACACACACAAATAGACAGACAGAATCGATAAAGGGAAGGACAAAACGTATATTTCCGTTAAAATCTCGAGATCAAAATTTTTCATGATGACAATACTTACTTATACTTCGTATAAGAAAGTAAAAACCTATCTCTTCAAATACTGAAGTCCGAACATTTTTGAGAAACATTGATTTGCAACGAAAGTAAATTTTCAGTAACATCATAAATGTATAATAATTAGCATGCAACCAGTGCTTTTTAAATGTGATTCCGGTAATCTACTTGGATGTCCAAATTCATACCTTGGAATTGGATAATTGGTGAAGCTTTATAAATTAAATATGCAACATAAAATTTGATATAGAATGATTCTAGAACATAGTTTACTAAAAATATATTACTGCCGCAGTATAATTTTGTTTATTAGTATAAAATGATATTTTTTACCTCTTTGTAATTTCACTTACATGAACATATCATTTGAGCGTGCACTGAGTTATCGAAACCTGTGTGTAGTTAATTAACTACTAATGTGGATTAGTTGAAGTAAAGAAAAAGAACCGAAATTTTTGTTTAGATTTAATTTTAATATAAAAAATATTTAACATTTAATTATATTTACATATTCACATATCTAATGAAATACTATAGTACTTATATAATATTTAAATTAACAAATAAGATAATGACTATATAAACATAAAAGTTTTAAAACAAAAAACAAATATATTACAGGGATGTTCATTTCAGTCTTATTTCCTATATATTAAACTATATAGATAGAAAACGATTTAATCGACTTCTTCTATCGTCGGTCCAGATTTATTGGAGTTATTAAATCCCCCAGCCTGTTGGCTGCAACTACCACGTGGCATCTGGGCACCCGTCGGATTTCCACCGTTGCTGTTATATAATTTATTTATAATCGGCGAGCAAACTCGGGTCAATTCCTGCATACGGTGTTCATATTCTTCTTTCTCCGCCAAACTATTACTATCGAGCCATTGTATTGTGTTGTCGCATTCTCTTTTTACGGTGGCTTTATCTTCTACACTTATTTTGTCAGCGACATCTTCTAGCGTCTGCTTAACGTTGAAAACGTAGCCTTCCAACTGGTTCCTGGCTACGACGCGTTGTCTTTGTTTTTCGTCTTCTTCGTGGTATTTCTCAGCGTCAGACAGCATACGGTCGATATCTTTCTGCGATAGACGACCTTTGTCATTTTTAATAGTAATGTTGCGTGTGTTTCCTGAACCAGTTTCTTTGGCAGACACATTCAGAATTCCATTCGCATCCAAATCAAAGGTAACTTCGATTTTTTGAACACTACGAGGTGCTGGTGGGATTCCAGTTAAATCAATTAAAAAGAACATATAAATAATCATAATGCTTTATTTTTATTTTTAAAGAACATGTTTATGTCATTTCTCTTTAAAGCAATATTTATAAAGATAATGCATGATGAAATATAACAAACATCTGCAGTGTCATGCACTGAATTTTCTTATACGCATTTCGCTTAGATCATATTTAGACTATTTTCCTAACTTATAATAATTTACAAACCTTTGGAACCCCTTTTCACTAAATTATTTTTTAGAAATGTCAAACTCCAAATTATTTAAGTTTTTTGTTTTTCTATTAAACAATTGACAGGCACAGTTGATACGATTTATGTGAAATTAATTATAATAAGACCAAATTTTAATGGCTATTTTCTTGTTTCCGGGAAAATTTTCAAACAAAAGTTATTCGAAGTATTAATACCTTTAATTTTAATCAATTTTTCTGAAACTTCAACCATTTTTGAATAATTGCAGAAACCCGAAAAAATGACTTGAGTAAAAAAGCACTTCCGCTTTGAATATTTTTTTCAGAAATACACACATACACACACCCTCACACACACACACACACAACCACACATACGTACGTCATTCCAAAAATATTCGAAATCGATTCAGGAAAGTTCAAAACGTATATTTCCGTTAAAAAAAGAAAGTAAAAAGCATCAGGAATATCTTGCACTGAACATTTTTATACGTAGTAGGTATATTTTGTTTATATAGGAAGGATATTAAAATACAAAGTAAGCATAAGTAAGTATTGTAATAGTGCTGTCAATAACCGAAAATCGCGAAGTTCGAAATTCGAATTTAAAAATATTCGAATTTCAACTATTCAAATTTCGAATTTAAAGGTTAATTCGAAGTTCGAATTTCGGATTTCGAACTTCGGATTTCAGATTTCGAATTTCGATTTTCAAATTTCGAATTTCGAATTTTGGATTTCGAATTATATATGTACATATATATATATATATATATATATATATATATATATATATATATATATATATATATATTTATATATATATATATAAATATATATATATATATATATATATATATATATATATATATATATATATATAAATATATATGTATATTAGGAAATGGAAATAATGGAAATTTTAAAATAATGGAATTTCAAAAATTCGAAGTTAGATATTAGAAGATAAAAATTTGATATTTAAAATTTGAATTTCAAAATACGAATTTCGACTTCCAATACCAAAATAAGAAATCAGATTTTATCTAAATTCAGTGAATAAAACACAAATTTTGTTTATACTTATATATTACATAAAAACCTTACTCTCATTACAAACTTGCAAATTAATATAAAACAACTATTGAACATACGTATGCAACAATTGTTAATTTATGTTTACAATGTGCTTATTTTGAGCTAAAAAAATTAAAATATTTACATTTTCACTGGAGAGACAATTTCTTTTAGCTGTAGAAAATACTCTTTCGGAAGATGTAGATGTGGCGGGGATACATAAATATTGTCGTGCTAATTTTGACAATATTGGATATTTTTCTGAATTTGATCTCCACCAATCAAATGGATTGATATTTTTAAATGATTCTGGCTCTTGTTGGTACATTTCTATCTCAGATTTGTTTAAAATACTAGTCTGTGGGAAAATAATATCAGCAAATGGCGGTGCTTTAGAAATTATTTCTTCGATTATACCGCTGTTTTCTTTGTCATTTTCTACAAAATGATTAAACATTCTTTTCACTTCGTTTATAATTATTTCCTTGTTTTCATCAGTTTCCGATTGCAACATTTTATGTCTCGGGTCTAAATACATTGCAATTTGAGAAATTGTTTTGAAATTGTCATTGAAAAATCCGTTATTCATATCAGTTTTTAATGTTAATTTTAATTCTTTAATCAAATTAGAATCTGTATTTATTGAATTTAAAAAATTATGAATAAGAGAATGCGCAACAGGCCGAACCATTGAAATTGTTAAAAATGTTTCACCACACAAAGCTGTTGTAGCCATTTCTAAAGGTTTTAATAAAATCACAATAGATTCTATATCAATCCAGTCCAATTCTGAAATTTCTAAATTAGCAGCTACTCTATTTTGTGTTATAGACCTATCACTTAATACAGATGTAATCGCTGGTCTTTGTTCTACTAGCCTGTCTAACATGTAATACGTGGAATTCCAACGGGTCCGACAAGATTGAATCAATTTTTGTTTTTTAATTTGAAGTAATTCTTGTTTCCTATCTAAATTATATGATGCTAAAGCAGAATGTTTAAAATGACCAACTACCTGACTACATTTACTTATCAAATCATCAATTCTATTCATTTTTAACCCCTTATTAATAGATAGTTGAAGTGTGTGCGCAAAACAAAATACACTCACACCAATATCAGAATGCAAATTGACAGCATTTGTCATATTCGCAGCATTATCATGTACAACTGCGATAACTTTGTTTAGTAAATCCCACTCTATCAATACTGATTTAATTCTATCATAAATATTTGCTGCGGTGTGTCTTTCAGGCATTTCTAATGTTGTTAAGCACATGGATATCATAACCCAATTACAATCAATAAAATGCGATGTTATTGTAATATACGCTTTATTTGCTCTAGACGTCCACAAATCCGTCGTTATGGCAACTCTTTCAGCCCTACTTAGAATCATTTTTAATTTATTGTACGCAATATCATACAGCAATTTTAATCTATTATTAATTGTTCCTCTAGCTGGTACTTTGTACTGTGGTTCTAATATTTGTAAAAAGTTTTTAAACCCTTGACCGTCAATTAAATTTACTGGCAACATATCCGTGGCAATCATATTAGCGATTGCTTGATGAATAAGTTCACGTCTTGCAGAAGTAACATGTCGACATACAAATATATCGGTAATTTTTCGTTGATTGCATAAAGCAGATTCTGATTTACTATATAGTTGACTTTGAGCCTCTGTTTCTGATGTATTAGTATCTGATACACTTGCATTGTCATCTAATTCTCCACTTTCAAAGGCGTCTTGATGTTGAATATCAGTCGATAACTGCAATCTATTAAAATGCGAAATAATTATATAATTATTTAATATTAAAAAATTTTGAAAAATTAATTTTGTTGCAAATCTTATAATATTTACAGCTCTGTGCAAAAATATAGCTATTGATGCTATTTTTTTGCCCAAAGCTGTATATTCTTTAATTAAAATAATGAAGATATTCCAGGATTATGGGACAAAAATTAACAAACAATTAAAATAATGATAAATTAAATAAAATAAATTTGTGTAAAAATAAAATTATTTAAATGCTACAATAATAATGTACTTGCCTCTTGGAGGGATTTCCAGCAAAAATATTGTCATCAAGAGATGGATTATTATTTGGTAGAATGCAGGCCGTGTGTCTGGTTCGAATATGTGTCCATAAGGATGACGTAGAATTATGTGATTGTAGCACAGCACTACAAATATTACACTTACATTTATTGCCACTTTGCTTCGTAAAATGTTTCCATATTTTACTACGACTCGACATTATATTGTATATAACGAAATTAATAAAAGTATCCATTCACAAAATCAGGGGTAACAATGGTTCTCAGTTTCAAACTTACAGCACTTATAAACTAAAATGTAATGTAAAGAAGTGGGGAATTGTTTACATCTAGACTATCGTATTTAAAAATACGGATTGCAAAGTTTGCATAATTCGAACTTCGGATCTCGAATTCTTAATTCGAATTTAGAATTCAAATTTTGGTTTGCGAATTTCAGATTTAGAATTTTGAGAAATTCGAATTTCGTAAATTCGAATTTCACTGACAGCACTATATTGTAATCATGAAAAATTTCGGTTTTGAGATTTTAACGGAAATATACATTGCGACCTTCCCTGAATCGATTCCAACTTTTTTTGGAATGACGTCCGTCTTTGGGTGTGTGTGTAAATAATTATAAATATTATGACAAGTTTTAGTTTATTGGAAGACTGAAAGTTCAATAATTATACATGTGTAACACGCAATTTTAATAACATGTGTTTTGGTTCGCATTGTCTAATAGAAATTTTCTAGAGAAAAAAAACTTTATATTAATTATTAACACGTTAATTAGAATAATAAACACTCATTTGAGAATTGTTAATATTGCTATTTAAGGCAATTGGAAAGAATTATTGTGTTACTATACATTTGAAATTCAGTGACTCATAGTATTGGCGATAGAAAAGATAAATTGTCAAGTAAATATTATATTACGCCAAAATTAAATATGATATAAGGTATTTATTTCTAAATATAAATATATAACTAAGTGTAAAGTAAAACAAAACTATTATCCTTTGCGTTGTTCTGTTAAATTAGAAAGGTATTGTTTACCGACCTCTTACATTCATAACTTCGTTTGAGTTATTTAGAACAAAAATGAAATTCTTTAAGGTAAGAACATGCATTTGCATACCAAAATTATTATTATTTATTATTTATTTCTGGCTTATGTTATTATGTGTTATGCCAATAGTTTAACATTTTTAACGTGCTGTTGTAAATGTTACAGTTCAATCAATCAGAAATGATCTTAGAAAGATTGAAGTGGATGAATTTTATGGGATTGAATCCAAAAAATCAAACATTATTCCATATTTGCGTTACTCGGGTTTGGATGGTTATAATTTCCATTGTAATTTTCTTCCAAACTGTATTTATATTTACGACTAATTACCATAATTTGGGTAATATTATATTTGATATAATATTGCTTATTGGTATTTCGCAGGTGAGTTGTTTGTGAACTAAAATTCACATAAAATGAGACGCGATTAATTCAATTTTAATATGTGTTCATAACACTGCCGAATTAGTGTTATATCAAATAAGAATCATTTTACAACATGCAATAATTAAAAAGTGTGCAATTTCCAGGTGCTGTGCAAAATATATATTTGCCATTCCAAAAGCAAAACACTGCTCAATTTGGTAGACACACTCATGAATAAATTCTGGTCAACAGTGTGGCTGAGTAAGGAAGAAAGTGCAAAGATAGAAGATACCATTCGCTATACAATTATTTCTGCTTATCTATTCAATTATTCAGTAGTTGTTACGCTATGTGCGCATTATATCTGGTCGTATTTCAAAGGCGAATATAATTTGATTATAAACATCTGGGTACCAAATAGAGAATTTATAGAAAATTCGCCAAATTATGAAATAATATTTGTTATTGAAGCAATTATTCTTGGTATTCTTATTAGTCTTTCTTATATAGAAATTGATATGGTGTTTCTGGTGATGGTTGGTGCTGTAACATCGCAATTTAGAATACTGAAATGCACACTGCATAAAATTGGAACCCGAGACAATATTGGGAATATTAAACTACTTCGGAAATGTGTCGTTCACCACAATATGTTACTTGAGTAAACTTGCAAACAAATCACTAATTTGTACAAACAAATTTATTACTACATTTTTAGATTTCTAAAAGAATTCGAATACTTCTTCTCTTTGCTTATGTTTCACTTGCTCGGTACCAATATGATTGTGTCCGTGTTTTTATTCTTTAGCCTGTTAATTGCAGATAATTTGTAAGTGATATAACTCATTAAAATAGTCAATCATGATTCAATTGAAACTTACCTAATTGCTTTTCTTTAGAAGCACCATTATAACATTAATAGTGATGATTTCTGCAATAAATTTGCAACTTTTTATTAACTGTTTCTGCGGACAACTTATAGAAGATGAGGTAATTGCTGATAGAAAACTTAAACAAAAGCTATTTTACTGTAGCTAGAGTAAGGTGCTGTATAAAATTTTAATTCCAGGCCCAATCTGTTGGTAACGCAGCTTATAATTGTAACTGGGAAACCATGCCTGAACATAATATTCGTGTCGGTTTAATGATCATTATTCGGCAGGCACAAAATCGCGTCAATATAACCATAGGTGGTTTTATTATTTTATGTTTAGAGACTTTCACACAGGTAAGTATAAAACATGAACTCATAATATTATTATGTTTTGAGACATTTGAACTATTGGCAGATAGCGAAATTGATGTATTCATTTTTGACATTCATGACTAATGTCAAAGGACAACAACAATAAATAATATTTAATTGTCTCCTAAATGGTTTCGAAAGAACAACATTTGCGCTTTAAAAATTGAATTATTGTAAATGTAAGTGCTTTTAAATAAAGTTGATATATTGTTGCAAACTCTACTATATTTTTGTTAATATTCCAAAAGCAAATAGGTGCATTTTAAGGGCTCACTATACTTCATACGCTAAAAAAGACCTTTTATGCGAATTATTCTTGTGATTTCTATTATAATTTATTAAATCAATTATTTTTGGGCTATATACCTTCTATCATTGACAGAATTCTTTTTTAATGGTCTATTTTATAGTTTATACATGAAGAATTGTGGGGCGAGCAAAGATTGTTAAGAAAGGCGAATCCGCTGTTTTAGCACTTTTCGGTTGAACTGAAAAAACAAAAAAAACATCAATGTGAATTTACACCACAGAGCAAGCAGACGTGTATTTGGCGAGCTCCGTGATTTAAAACAAACTAGAAAACACGTTGAAACCACGGTTTTAACTTGTACATCTGTGATTAGTTTGCAATTGATGTGTTGTTTTTGTTGAAATTCGTGTGATTTATTCGATTTTTATTTCTATTTTCAATTTTTTTTAGTTCAGGTGATAGATCTTTTGTAGTTTTGTTTGATTGGTAAGTTAACTTATATATCCCTGTCTCCCAATGGAGACAGGGCAGTACCATTACCACCTGAGAACATCTTAAAACGTCAGAGAATTAGTCATGAATTCACTTAAAATACTTAGTAATCAAAATAAAAGAGTCTCTATTTTTCCGCTACTAAATCCTTTTTTATTAAATAAATTAATACATCGAGTAATTGGAGATGTAAAGTTCATTAAAAAATATAAATCAAAAGTGCAAAGCAATCGATTATATTTTTATATACAAATAAACTGGGCGAAATTCCTATTATCGTTACCCCACATGGAAACCTTAATACTTCTAAAGGTATAATCACATGTAAGGATTTAATACACTGCACTACAGATGAAATTTGTGGCGAATTAAAATCTATTGGATGTAAGACGAATCACTACTCGCCGTGATGGGGTACTACAAAATACAGCAACGCTACAACATTTAATTCTATCTACTTACCCAACAAAATTAGAGTTGCTATTTATAGCCTACCTGTAAGGTCATACATTTCTAAACCTATTCGTTGCTTTAAATATCAATAATTTGGCCATACCTCTGTTCAACCACCTCTCATC
Organism: Nebria salina; assembly: GCA_944039245.1. NCBI lineage: Eukaryota > Metazoa > Arthropoda > Insecta > Coleoptera > Carabidae > Nebria > Nebria salina. Next base: position 5,801,040 of record OX063271.1, read on the forward strand.
TGCGTCAATTTTAAAAGAAACCATTTAGCATGATCGCGCAATTGTCCTATTTTCAAAACAGTAAGCAATATCAGAACATAAAACATTGAAGAAATGCACTTATATTGAAGCTAAAAACTACATTAACAGGAATTCAGCAAGTCTCATACGCGAAAGTGTCGTCGCAAACTAATGAACCAATCACCACTGTTGCAGAAATCGGATCATCATTGTTGCTTGGGTTAAATAACATCGTATTTTCCTTATTTTTCTAATTTATAATATTTGTTCTAACCTTTGGAACACTTTTACACTAAATATTTCTTAGAATAAATATAAAATGTCAAACTACAAATTATTTAAGTCTGTATTGTTTATTTTGATAAAAAATTGACAGGCGCAGATGATACGATTTATGTAAAAATAAATATAATAAGAAATTTCAAGAGCCATTTTCTTGTTTCCGGTACCGTTTGAGAAAAAAAGTTTCAAACAAAAGTTAAACAAAATGCTGATATCTATAATTTGTATTGTAACAATTTTTCTGTAACTGCAACTCTTTTTGAGTATTCGCAGAAACTACAAAAAATGACTAGAGTAAACACGCACTTCCGATCGGAATATTGTTTTCAAAAATAAGAGGTTTTCTTGCCAGGCACATACAAATCTTAAGTTTGAAATTTCATAATTTTCCCTTTAGCCGTTTGGGCTGTAGAGCGCTCTCACACACACACACACACACACACACACATACACACACACACACACACACACACACACACACACACACACAGAGAGAGAGAGAGAGGCGGACATCATTCCAAAAATAGTTGGAATCGATTCAGGGAAGGTCAAAACATATATTTCCGTAAAATCTCGAGATCGAAATATTTCATGATTACAATACTTACTTATACTGCGTATAAGAAAGTAAAAACGAACGTGTACGAATACTTTTTGGGCTCTAATTTGACGTGTGTCATCGATTTTTATTTTTTATTGGCACTATAATTTAATTTTTGTTGATTAATTTATGTATAAATATTGAATGTGTTTATCTACGATACTCTACATATTTTTATTTTTTACTTACCTTCAATTGTTTTCCTGTTAAAGTAGTTTCTTTTTGAAAACTATCTGTACGAATTACTTATTGCGCTCACTGTATATATAAAATAATAAGAATTATAATTGATACCTGGCGAAATAGTATAACCATTGTTTTTCTGTTTGATTCGATAGAAGACTTATAATCAGGCAGCCCCTTTGGAAATCGTAGCAGGTGAACATCGGGATACTGATCATAGACCCGTAAGTTGAAAAATGTGTTCTTTAATTTGTATATCAGCTAACAAAAATTTTTTAAACTGCCAACTGGCGAAATGGTATTTATTTAGTAATTTCTGTTTGATTTTAATAGTTATCTTACGAGCAGACCGCCAGTTACTGTACCAAACTGAAAATCTTGGTAGGCGAAAACTGAGATGCAGATTATGAACCCGTAAGTTGGAAAAGGTATTCTTTAATATTAATATCAGCTAACAAGGATTTTCTAAACATTATTCCAGAATATGTTATTTATTTAGTAATGTCTGTTTGATTTTAATAGAAACTTTTTGAGCAGACCGCTAGTCACTGCATGCATCTAAAAATCGTGGAAAGCGAAATTTGGGATGCAGATTATTTACCTGTAAGTTGGAAAACGTATTCTTTAATTTGAATGTCAACTAACAAGGATTTTCTAAACATTATTCCAGAATATTGAGAGCGGCGCCAGCGATGACGTAGAAATGTCGCAGGTATGTACATACATTTTAGATTCATATTTTACAGATTATTAAGGGTCCATTCTGGATTCAACAAGCGAAAAATGCATGATCTTTGCGATTTTTTTTTTGTGGAAACTAATGAAGCAATTAACGCCAATCTTTGATCACAATATTTATTTACTTTTTCTTAACAAAATATATTTTTTTCAAACGTGGCCCCCCACCCCCCTCCCCACCCCAAGCGTCGTTAGGCGTGCTGTCCGGGAAGACCGGCCTCCGTCGCGGAAGTGATTAGGGCTGAGCATCGAATATGAAATCAAAAAACGACCAATTTCCTTAATAACGAGGATATTTCTCATAAAGTGATAGCACAGTTTTTCAAAATTCAAAAAATTGACAAAATGGCGGCACTTTGAAAAAAAGCATCATTTTTTGCGTCTGTTTTTCCCACTTCTTTGTGCGATAACTCGTGAACAAATTAAAAAAAAAAAAAATTTGCCTATTACTCTACGCGGAGTTGTTCGAGGAGTAAGTCGGCCAAATTTCATGTCGATATCTATATTGGTTTGCCGGGAATCACTTCCGCGGTGCGGAAAAACACTGTTTCGAGAAAAACGCGTTTAAAGATAAAAGTTTCAACATCATGATATTAAATCAGTTATTTCTGTCATAAGTGCATACTCACAGTTTCAAGATAACAACGTGGGATTTTCACCACATATTCTACACACATATAGCTTTCGAAAAATGCGATAAAAAAAAATTCGATTTTTTGAAGCCGCCAAACCAGAATGGACCCTTAAATAAATAAGAAATATAACTGATAATTGGCGAAAATTTTTTTTAACTATCGTGAGAGTGTATTAAGCATTAAGGGGGATTTCCGGTTCAATTGACCTAAACTTTGGATTTTTTTTCCAGGGAACTGGTAAGAGTTAGAGATCTGGGTTTTTTGTCAAATCTTTATTCATTCTTGTTCTACAACTGGGAATTTTTTCAAGACCAAAAATCCAAAATGGCCTCCAATATGGCGGCTGCCCGGCGGTTACTTCCCAAAACTGCGAGCAGCCTAGAGGTCGCAAATCGTCACCTAGAAAGAAAATCGGCTCAGTTTCTTGAAGAGTATAGTTCAGAAAATGGAATGAACTAGAATCTTTGAAAAATCTCAAAATTTGACAAAATGGCGGGCATTTTTTTTTTGGCTTTGACAGGCTGTGAAAAATCGAAAATTGCACATTTCTCCTTGAGTCTAGTTCATTCCATGAAGAAAAGTGTTTTCAATAAGGGAAGCAAAGAACGAAGTCAATTGGTTGAACCGTTAAAAAGCTAGAGTGCTCGCAGTTTTGAAAAATGTAGTTTCGAGAAAAACGCGTTTAAAGTTTGCGAAACATTTTTTCTGTGTAATTCAAAGTATTCGGCGGAAAATTCGCAAACAATAGTCAATATCTAGGTTTTCCGGGTCGCTGAATACGAACCTGAGGTCAAATTTGAAAAATTCAAATGGCGGATCCAATATGGCGGACCAAAAACTCATACTCATCAAAATTTATGAAATTCGAGATTCAAGGGTTTTTGGGGTCGCTGAATACGAATCAGTGGTCAGATTTGGAATTGTTAACTAACATTTAATCAGCAATTCCAGCGCCATAAAAGATTACTTCATCCTCGTAATCCTCCATTTCCGCATTGCGCTGACTGGCGGTGATGGCTGCTCTCGCACCGCTACTAATTCGTTGAATATTATATCGAAATATCCTTTTACCCACATATTCTAGACAAGTTTAGCTTTGATTTCATGCAAAAAAAAAAATCGATTTTTTGAAAATATTGAACCGGAAATCCCCCTTAACAGTACACAGTGCTGTATACCACTTTGACGTCAAGAATGTTATTCGAGAACGATTGCATCTCAACAATGAGAACTCGTATTTAAACGGGGCAATAGAGTACTTATTAAGATTTTTAATGCAATTTTCTGCAATAATAATAACAAGAGTGACGATCTTTTTCTTTAATTTCCTATTTGGACACAATTATTTAGATTATACATTCCAGTGTATATGTATCTATAAGATTTAATTCCAGATGACCTCTACAGCTGACGGGTATTGGGCGAAATAACCGACATTCAATAGCGGACGGGTGACGCTATTTCCCAGCCCCGATTCGCCTATAATACTAACGCCTCCGTCGAAAATGTCCCGGGACAAAAAAAAAACAATGGATGATTCTCGAGAGAGAACGTCACCGCGCCATTAGGTTGTCGCAAACATAAAATAATTTATATTTATTTCTTTTATTTTAAATTTTAGTTTTTATATTAATGTAGTGGTTTTTTTTAAAATAAAATTATAATAAGAGTTTAAAATATCAATTATTCCTGCTCCTTTCTTTCGGAAAAACTTGGTTTTGAGAAAACCGCGCTTAAAGTTTTGTTGTTTGAAGGCAACATTACCTATATTCAATCTGCGATGCCTGCGCCATGCAATAATCCTTCCTGCTCATATTTTTCCTCAATAGGGGATTTAAAGGATCCTTAATATTAGTTTAATGATGTGCAAGAGAAAATTAGAAATGTTACTGCAGAACGTTAATACAACAAATAATAATATAATAATAAATGAAAAGACAAAATAATAATTTATAATATTGTTTATTGATAGAAATATTTACACTATGATATATCAAAATTATTATTTCAGTCTTACAAATGTTTGAACATTTGGAAGTACCTGCCTGTAGTACTGCAATCATATCGTCGCTCGAATGATTATAAATAAGTTTTGCTTCATTTATCTGCGACAATACATTACACGGGTTATCATAATACTTAGTATTGAAGATATTATTATTGTTATTAACATTATTAGATATATCCGTTATTACCTGAAGCGGGAGATTAGTTGAATCCGTAGAATTACGCGGTTCTGCGGTTAGATGCACAGCTTTCAGTTTTTCTTCTTTTTCATAATTCAAACATTTCATCATGTCCCAACAAATTTTGAATAAAGCAGAATTACTTACCGCGATATTCACTGCATCACTATCAGTTTCATTCATCGCCACTTTAGTAATTTCACTATTAAAACATCTACAGTGTCATGTAGAGTTGAAGGATTTTTTGTCGTTTCTTTATTTTTTATTATTATTATCATAAAGGTCACTCAAAATTGACTAAAATATTTAAATAAATACCGTAAATTTAATTATAATAAATCAATGCATTTAACTTAATAAGAATTTGATTGTATATAAAATATGGCGTATCGAAAAATTAGCATAATATATATTCTGGCATCCACATCCCGGATTACGGATCTACATCTACATTGTAATCAGCTTTTATAATTAATATGTTTCGCCGTACTCCTTAGGGGGTGAAAGATGATTACATTCAAATCGGTACCCGCAAAGGGAATAACAGATAATGTCGCTCGCTAACATTTTATAAGTTGATGCATGCATGTATGCATGCATATTTGATAAAGTGTGTAATAATAAGCATGGTTGTGCTTCCGGGCGTCCGCGCTGGAGCATCTGCACTGAAGCACGGATTGGCGGACAGAGACGCGGCCACTCTACACACTGTGCCACATCGCAGTTTCATTATTTTACAAATTTATAATATTTGTTCTAACCTTTGGATCACTTTTACACTAAATACATTTCTTAGAAACAATATAGAATGTCAAACTTGAAATTATTTAAGTCTATTTTGTTTTTTGATAAACAATTGACAGATGATACAATTTATGTAAAAATAAATATAATGTGAAAAAATTTCAATAGCCATTTTCTTGTTTCCGGTACCGTTTGGTAAAATAGTTTCAAATAAAAGTTATATAAGAGCGCTTTTTCTAACGTAGTTATAGATCGGTTATAAAATACAATTTAAACAGTTTTAGAAGAACAATACTAAAGTCTAATTAAAGTCTTGGCCCGTAGCATGGACAAACTACTAAGGCTGTATTAGCTAATAATGTCGGGTCTACTAAAAAAGCATAGCACGCACACGCTACTAAGGGCTACTAAGCATGGTTGCCCATAGTAACGTCAACAAATTAATACACTCCTCAAAACCAGCTAGGACCATGTTTAGCGTTGTATTAGCATTCAAAAATGGCGAATGCTATATTCGCGAATTGCGTGAAGACTTGGCAATTATTAGGCCAATAAGACGTATATTTATATATAGAAACCGAAGAAACTCATTTGATTTATTGTCAGAAAAAGAATTACGTCGCAGATATCGTTTACAAGCAAATAGAACAACTATTTCATCTACACTACAGGTGTTAACTACTATGTGATATTTTGCAAAAGTTTTATATCAAGAAAATAACGGTAAGTTTTTAAGTGAAATTAAAATTAGCGGCATAAATTATAGGTGTGCGCGTCTCCACATTTATCTACGACTGTGCAGTGCAATGAAGAGAATGAAGTGTGCAGTCTGTCTATGGCTGCTATGCTTTTCTGCTTCGTACTTTATCATTAATACAATCTATAAATATATTTGGTAATCGCTCTAAAAAACGTTTTGCTGTATCATTAAATTATTTAAATGTTAAACCGATCTAATACTAACTTCCGAAACATAACCTCAATGGTGAATTTATCAGTAATAATAATTATTTTTGTAGCCGTTTTGGATGGTTTGCACAATATTCGCATTGCCAGGAATCAAGGTGATATTGGTACGTCTATTAGTAATTACTTTGCATTGCGGTTATAAATAATATAAATTTTTAATTCCTAGATTCCGATTTTGAAACCTCTGATGACGACGATGATGTGAACGCAGTTTACTGCAAATTATTTTCAACGTCCAGCTTAACATAAACCTTTATATAAAATATTGGAAAATAGTTAACACTTTTAGCATAGGTGATTTACTAGTTCTATTTGTTCGCATTGGTTGTAAAACATCATTTTCCTTGGTTTGTACATATAGAAATATACATGTTTTTAGTCTCCTAAACTTGTAATTAATTAAATTTTCGATGTAACCGTTAAATAAAATTACATATTTAATAATAGACTAATTTATTTTATTTTTTAACAAATCAATTTCTATATAAAATTTTCTTTTTTCAACTCGACGAGTTCTAACTTCTATTTTTTTATTTTCTTTCTTCGTCGTATCATTTCTTACCTGCTTCGTCTCTTCTTCATTTGCCTCACGACTGAAGCACTTGATTTCATTCGTCTCCATTGCTCTTTTATTCTTACAACTGTTCTCACATATTCATTTGCACAAAAAATATTGCCTATCTCGGCCCATGCACTCTTTTTTGATTTTAACACATTCACAGCATTAATTTTACATGCAATCACTTCCCGATGAGCTCGCACACATTCCAAAAATAACAAATTTTCCTCATTTGCCCATTTATCTGCTTGATCCACTCATTACATCAATCATTGAAAATACATTAAATTGAAATCAAAAAATATATTTCTTGAAACTATAGAGTTATGTTAAACTAGTAGTTAGCGAATAAGAAAAATAGTTAAAATTGATAAATAAACTATTTACTTACCTCAATTAACAATCAATTTCAATAAAATATAATACAATTTAATTTGTTCAATGTCTGCATATATTTAATTTTGACAAGTGACAGTAATATGCGACATTGCCAAGCGTATTTTTGCTAGTAGGCATGATCAGCTAATACATCGCTAATCAACTGTCCGTGCTATGGAAGTTATTAAGGTGTGTATTAGGCGTTACCATGATATTAGCTAGTAGCCCCAAATACAGAACTTTAGTAGCTTGTGCGTGCTACGGGCCAAACGATTGATATGTATAAATGACCGGTTGACTTGATGCTAAGACATCCTACGATCACATCGATGGTTATAACGGCGCCTCAGGTTTGGGCGTCGCCTTGGTATCCTTCATACCTGCATTATAAAAATACAACATGTCATACCGATACCACAAGACATTATATAAAGGATTAGGTAGGTTACAGAATATGGAGACAGTGCCTTCAAGCCCTGTACATACTTGTCCACGACAAGCTTATCTACCAAACAGGTCCAACCCTGGACCTCTGCCAGGTCCACCCTGATGGTAGTCTTCCCTCATGGGCATCCTCTAACAGATCCAATCCTGGAGCTACCAGGCACACCCTGTTAGCGGGCAACCACCAGCAGGTCCAACCCTGGTCCTCTGCCAGATCCACCCTACTTGGACGAATTTCCCTCAGGTCCAACCCTGGTCGAAGCCAGATTCACCCTGAGGAAGAAACACCTGCACCCACGGTGCAAGTACTGAAATACAGGTCTAATCTTGGAACAAGCCAAGCATGCCCTGATTAGCATATATAACATTAAGGATAAGGAAATAAGAATATATCTGAAATGACAGTGAGAATACTCACTCGACAATTAGCAATCCGCCATCAACAGACAGCATTGGTTTGACCAACAGCATCGCTCGTCCCTTGGACCGCGTCACCCCTCATATGCACTCACACATGCACAATTCACCCACTCACAACCATAGTGCACAGTCTCACGTATCAACGGTGACTGTTCTACTTAAGAAAGATATAGTTCAACGTCTGTTTACAGTGAAATTTTAAGAATACAGGATCGTAATAAATTAATGCCTTACAGTTATACAAAATGCTGATATCTATAATTTTTATTGTAACAATTTTTCTGTAACTGCAACTATTTTTGAGTAATTTCAGAAACTGCAAAAAATGACTTGAGTAAACATGCACTTCCGGTCGGAATACTGTTTTCAAAAATAAAAGTTTTTCTTGCCAGGCACATACAAAACTTAAGTTTAAAATTTCATCATTTTCCCTTTAGCCATTTGGGCTGTAGAGCGCTCACATACACACACAGACACAGACGGACTAGAGTAAACAGGCACTTCCGCTTTGAATATTTTTTTCAAAAATAGGAGGTGCACACCCCAGGCATATGCAACTCTTAGGTTTAAAGTTTCACAATTTTAGCTTCAACACACACAGAAAGACGTCAAGCCAAAAATAGTCGGAATCGATTCAGGGATGGTCAAAATGTATATTTCCGTTAAAATCTCGAGATCGAAATTTTTCATGATTACAATACTTATACGGCGTATAAGAAAGTAAAAATGTGTTGCAAATAAAAAAAGTCAAGTGCATTGGTGTAGGGCTGAACTAAACAATAAGTTTCATAATTTTACCTTCAGCCGTTTAGGCTGCAGAGAGCATACACACAGACACACATTCACACACACACACCCACTCACACACACACACAGACACACACACGCACACAGAAACACACACACACACACACACAGAAACACACACAGACACATGCACACACACACACACACACACGCGCGCACACACACACACACACACGCACACACACACAAACACGCGCACACACACGCGCACACACACGCGCACACACACGCGCACACACACACGCACACACACACACACACACACACACACACACACACACACACACAAAGACAGATTGACAGACAGACGTCATTCCAAAAATAGTCCGAAAGGCATTCAGGAAAGGTCAAAACGTATATTTCACTTAAAATATCGAGATCGAAATTTTTCATGATTACAATACTTACTTATACTGCGTATAAGAAAGTAAAAATGTCAGGACAAGTTCAAGACAGAAACTAACATAAATCATGTGAAAGACCCCTGTATAAACCATTGCCCGTAAAATGCATTTTTATTCTCAAATAATTTTCTATGTTTGTCATTGTCAGTTAACCATAATAGAAAGGGCTATATACCAGCGGTTTCATAAATATGGCACGTCTTTTAAATCAGTACCTCATAACGCAAATGTAGAGTAAAAGTTTGGGAGTCACTATTTTCCATAATCTTAAACAGCCATTTTATTTTGAAATAATTTTCTACTTCTTAATTACTGTTTACAGTTATACATCAAAGGTCCCAAAAGATAACACGTCTTTAATAGCAATTAGATATCTGACTAATCGTAGTTAGACAACATACGTTGTTTTAAATGATAATAATAAAGTAAACCATACGAAATCAATTGGTGTAAGTACAAATTGCTTTATTTCATTTTATAATGTTACAAAGTCTATTAGTAAAGCATCTTGAGCACTGCCACAAGGTTTGCTTCCATAATGTACATTTTCCAACTTCTGCGTTTAAGAATGAAATGCATCCACGTAAAACCAAATCAAGCAAAATACCGATTCGAAAATATAAATCAATATAATGAGCAATAAAAAGATTCTAAATCAAGAAACATGGGTTTTACGTTGGCAAAAATTAATTATGTTTCAGCTCAATTATTTTTAATCTAATATATAAATCCTAATTTTTTGTGCGTGCATTTACATAAATTATATAGTGTCGTTATAAATTATATTTAAAATATTTCATGTTTATTACACAATTTTATTATAATCATTAAAAATAACCAAATTTTAGTTGCATCATAAATAAAAATATGTTTATTATAATTTTGATTGTTCATATTTCTGCCAACAATGTCAAAAAAGGATTAAACGTTTGTTTCTTAGCTGCTTACATCTAGAATTACATAATTGATAAAGATAAAGACTCGTCTATTAAGAAAATTCAATATTTATTTGGGTTGCACAGTATTAACTAATATTATTGAGAGTAAAGTATGAGATTATGTGCGTTCTGAATATATTCCAGAAGGGGTACAATAAGTAAGACAAACAAAGAAATACAATGTAAATATTTATTCAACCTAGTATCCTTTGTAGTTTTCAATTCGAAGCACTAACTTATGGTCGTGAATTAACCTCATCATCCGAGCTGAAACTCATTTTGCAGGCATGCGACTGCAACTGGAATTGGGTAATTGATGAAATTTTATAAATTACAAATGAAACATTATATTTCATATAGAATAAAAAAAAATTACTGCAGTAGTATAATTGTGTGTATTAGTATAAAATGATGTTTTGTTTCCTCATTGTAATTTCAGTACGCATAAATATAAATATCATTTGAGCGAGCACTCAGTCATCGAAACCTGTGTATAGTTAATTAACTACTAATGTGGATTAATTGAAGTAAATAAAAAGAACCGCAAATTTTGTTTATATTTAATTTTAATAGAATAAATATTTAACATTATATTTACATATTTAAATATCTAATGAAATACTGTAGTAAATATATAATATTTAAATTAACAAATAAGATAATGACTATTTAAACATAAAAGTTTTAAAACTAAAAACAAATATATTATAGGGATGTTCATTTCAGTCTTATTGAAAATGATTTAATCGACTTCTTCTATCGTCGGCCCAGATTTATTGAAGTTATTAAATCCTCCAGCCTGTTGGCCGCAACTACCACCTGGCATCTGGGTACCCGTCGGATTTTCACCGTTGCTGTTATATAATTTTCTTATTATCGGCGAGCAAACACGGGTCAATTCCTGCATACGATGTTCATATTCTTCTTTCTCCGCCAAACTATTACTATCGAGCCATTGTATTGTGTTGTCGCATTCTCTTTTTACGGTGGCTTTATCTTCTACACTTATTTTGTCAGCGACATCTTCTAGCGTCTGCTTAACGTTGAAAACGTAGCCTTCCAACTGGTTCCTGGCTACGACGCGTTGTCTTTGTTTTTCGTCTTCTTCGCGGTATTTCTCAGCGTCAGACAGCATACGGTCGATATCTTTCTGCGATAGACGACCTTTGTCATTTTTAATAGTAATGTTGCGTGTGTTTCCTGAACCGGTCTCTTTGGCAGACACATTCAGAATTCCATTCGCATCCAAATCAAAGGTAACTTCGATTTTCGGAACACCACGAGGTGCTGGTGGGATTCCAGTTAAATCAAATGTACCCAAAGTATTATTATCACGCGTCATGGCTCGTTCACCCTCGAATACTTGAATGGTGACTGCCGGTTGGTTATCGGAATATGTGGTGAATGTTTGTGCCTGTTTGCATGGAATGCGACTGTTTCTCTCGATGATCTTCGTCATGACGCCACCTGCTGTCTCGATGCCAAGAGACAGTGGAGTCACGTCTACAAGCAGCACGTCTTGGATCTTTGAGCTGGTATCGCCGCTCAGGATGGCTGCTTGTACAGCCGCTCCATATGCAACTGCTTCATCTGGATTTATTGACAAGTTCAGTTGTTTACCACAGAAGAAGTTTTGTAGCAGAGATTGAACTTTCGGAATGCGAGTTGAACCTCCGACCAAAACAACATCGTGAATAGCTCCTTTATCCATCTTAGCGTCGGCGAGTGCTTTCTCTACAGGTTCTAGGGTGCCACGGAATAAATCAGAACACAGTTCTTCAAATCTTGCTCTGGATATTTTTGTGTAGTAATCGATGCCTTCAAATAGAGCATCTATCTCGATACTAGCCTCAGTACTCGACGATAATGTCCGTTTAGCACGTTCGGCGGCTGTACGAAGTCTGCGAAGAGCTCGTGGGTTGCTTCTTAAATCTTTTTGGTATTTTCTTTTAAATTCTTCGACTAGATGATTTACCAATCTGTTATCAAAGTCTTCGCCTCCAAGATGTGTATCACCAGCGGTAGATCGAACCTCAAAGAGCGAGCCTTCATCAATAGTTAGGATAGAGACGTCGAAGGTACCACCGCCCAGATCAAAAATAAGTACGTTGCGTTCACCAGACAGATTTTTATCAAGACCATATGCCAGCGCTGCAGCCGTTGGTTCATTGATTATTCGCAATACATTGAGACCAGCGATTGCTCCAGCATCTTTTGTAGCTTGTCGTTGTGAATCGTTGAAGTAGGCGGGTACTGTGATTACTGCATCCCGTACTTCGCTGCCAAAGTATGCTTCAGCTGTTTCCTTCATCTTCGTTAGCACCATCGAACTTATTTCCTCTGGCGCAAACCTCCTCACCTCTCCTTTGTGTTCAATTTGGATTTTTGATTTGCCGCAGTCGCTTACGACTTTAAATGGCCAGTGTTTCATATCAGCCTGGATCTTTGGGTCGTCAAATTTGCGGCCAATCAGTCGTTTGGCGTCGAACACTGTGTTGCTCGGATTCATGGCGACTTGATTTTTGGCAGCATCTCCAATCAACCTCTCCGTATCGGTGAACGCCACATAACTGGGTGTTGTTCGATTGCCCTGGTCGTTGGCGATGATCTCCACTTTGCCGTGTTCCCATACACCGACGCATGAGTACGTCGTACCCAAATCGATACCGATTGCTTTACCCATAGTTCTTTTTTTTTTTTTTTATGATATAAACTTGTATTCACTCTTTTAAATTCAATTGACTTTATTTATTTTCAATTAATAATTACACACTGATTGTCTTTTATCTTTTGTAGTTTCGTTATCTTGTTCGGACTCTAGCTTTCAAATAAACTGACGTTAGCGCGCGGATCTCACGCTTATATACAACAGCCTCGCGGCGACGCGAACTCTCTCGAGCGTTCTCGAACGAAATCATAGCCAAACTGTTCACTGGGTAGATTCATATTATTCGCGAATGTTCGAGAAATTCCGTTTGGTATTTTTAATGAATCAATGAACGGATCACATTTTATTCTAGCATGTTCTGGAATGACTATAAATAATCGCTTTATTTTTATTTACTTATACTTATGTGTATTTTATTTAATAAAGGGCATAAAATTACATAGCATAAATTTAAACTAATTTAAATGTTATACTAGAGCAATGTTTATAAAAATAATACATGATGAAAAATAACTAAAATAATACATCTCATAAATAATCGCTTTATTTTTATTTACCTGTACTTATGTGCATTTATTTTTAAAAATACATTAAACATATTACTGTCATACTAAAGCAATATTTATAAAGATATTGCATGATGAAACATAACAAAAATGATAGATCTTTGTTTATATTGATTTTTTTCTTTTTAAAAAAGGTATAAGTTGTTAAAATATTCGCGGGTTTTATATTTATTTACCCTACCATTGTTATGTCTAAAAATTAAGTGTGAAACAACTTCTATAATATTATAATGACAGAAATATGTTTATTTTATTTTTAAAAATAAAAATAAAGCATTATGATTATTTTCTTGAATTATTCAAAATTTATATTTTAATAATCCTCCAATCTAAACAAAATACATATAAAATAGTCACTGCAAATATTTTGGGTAGAAAAAAATCATTTAAACAGAGATGTATTATTTTAGTTATTTTTCATCATGTATTATTTTTATAAACATTGCTCTAGTATAACATTTAAATTAGTTTAAATTTATGCTATGTAATTTTATGCCCTTTATTAAATAAAATACACATAAGTATAAGTAAATAAAAATAAAGCGATTATTTATAGTCATTCCAGAACATGCTAGAATAAAATGTGATCCGTTCATTGATTCATTAAAAATACCAAACGGAATTTCTCGAACATTCGCGAATAATATGAATCTACCCAGTGAACAGTTTGGCTATGATTTCGTTCGAGAACGCTCGAGAGAGTTCGCGTCGCCGCGAGGCTGTTGTATATAAGCGTGAGATCCGCGCGCTAACGTCAGTTTATTTGAAAGCTAGAGTCCGAACAAGATAACGAAACTACAAAAGATAAAAGACAATCAGTGTGTAATTATTAATTGAAAATAAATAAAGTCAATTGAATTTAAAAGAGTGAATACAAGTTTATATCATAAAAAAAAAAAAAAAAGAACTATGGGTAAAGCAATCGGTATCGATTTGGGTACGACGTACTCATGCGTCGGTGTATGGGAACACGGCAAAGTGGAGATCATCGCCAACGACCAGGGCAATCGAACAACACCCAGTTATGTGGCGTTCACCGATACGGAGAGGTTGATTGGAGATGCTGCCAAAAATCAAGTCGCCATGAATCCGAGCAACACAGTGTTCGACGCCAAACGACTGATTGGCCGCAAATTTGACGACCCAAAGATCCAGGCTGATATGAAACACTGGCCATTTAAAGTCGTAAGCGACTGCGGCAAATCAAAAATCCAAATTGAACACAAAGGAGAGGTGAGGAGGTTTGCGCCAGAGGAAATAAGTTCGATGGTGCTAACGAAGATGAAGGAAACAGCTGAAGCATACTTTGGCAGCGAAGTACGGGATGCAGTAATCACAGTACCCGCCTACTTCAACGATTCACAACGACAAGCTACAAAAGATGCTGGAGCAATCGCTGGTCTCAATGTATTGCGAATAATCAATGAACCAACGGCTGCAGCGCTGGCATATGGTCTTGATAAAAATCTGTCTGGTGAACGCAACGTACTTATTTTTGATCTGGGCGGTGGTACCTTCGACGTCTCTATCCTAACTATTGATGAAGGCTCGCTCTTTGAGGTTCGATCTACCGCTGGTGATACACATCTTGGAGGCGAAGACTTTGATAACAGATTGGTAAATCATCTAGTCGAAGAATTTAAAAGAAAATACCAAAAAGATTTAAGAAGCAACCCACGAGCTCTTCGCAGACTTCGTACAGCCGCCGAACGTGCTAAACGGACATTATCGTCGAGTACTGAGGCTAGTATCGAGATAGATGCTCTATTTGAAGGCATCGATTACTACACAAAAATATCCAGAGCAAGATTTGAAGAACTGTGTTCTGATTTATTCCGTGGCACCCTAGAACCTGTAGAGAAAGCACTCGCCGACGCTAAGATGGATAAAGGAGCTATTCACGATGTTGTTTTGGTCGGAGGTTCAACTCGCATTCCGAAAGTTCAATCTCTGCTACAAAACTTCTTCTGTGGTAAACAACTGAACTTGTCAATAAATCCAGATGAAGCAGTTGCATATGGAGCGGCTGTACAAGCAGCCATCCTGAGCGGCGATACCAGCTCAAAGATCCAAGACGTGCTGCTTGTAGACGTGACTCCACTGTCTCTTGGCATCGAGACAGCAGGTGGCGTCATGACGAAGATCATCGAGAGAAACAGTCGCATTCCATGCAAACAGGCACAAACATTCACCACATATTCCGATAACCAACCGGCAGTCACCATTCAAGTATTCGAGGGTGAACGAGCCATGACGCGTGATAATAATACTTTGGGTACATTTGATTTAACTGGAATCCCACCAGCACCTCGTGGTGTTCCGAAAATCGAAGTTACCTTTGATTTGGATGCGAATGGAATTCTGAATGTGTCTGCCAAAGAGACCGGTTCAGGAAACACACGCAACATTACTATTAAAAATGACAAAGGTCGTCTATCGCAGAAAGATATCGACCGTATGCTGTCTGACGCTGAGAAATACCGCGAAGAAGACGAAAAACAAAGACAACGCGTCGTAGCCAGGAACCAGTTGGAAGGCTACGTTTTCAACGTTAAGCAGACGCTAGAAGATGTCGCTGACAAAATAAGTGTAGAAGATAAAGCCACCGTAAAAAGAGAATGCGACAACACAATACAATGGCTCGATAGTAATAGTTTGGCGGAGAAAGAAGAATATGAACATCGTATGCAGGAATTGACCCGTGTTTGCTCGCCGATAATAAGAAAATTATATAACAGCAACGGTGAAAATCCGACGGGTACCCAGATGCCAGGTGGTAGTTGCGGCCAACAGGCTGGAGGATTTAATAACTTCAATAAATCTGGGCCGACGATAGAAGAAGTCGATTAAATCATTTTCAATAAGACTGAAATGAACATCCCTATAATATATTTGTTTTTAGTTTTAAAACTTTTATGTTTAAATAGTCATTATCTTATTTGTTAATTTAAATATTATATATTTACTACAGTATTTCATTAGATATTTAAATATGTAAATATAATGTTAAATATTTATTCTATTAAAATTAAATATAAACAAAATTTGCGGTTCTTTTTATTTACTTCAATTAATCCACATTAGTAGTTAATTAACTATACACAGGTTTCGATGACTGAGTGCTCGCTCAAATGATATTTATATTTATGCGTACTGAAATTACAATGAGGAAACAAAACATCATTTTATACTAATACACACAATTATACTACTGCAGTAATTTTTTTTTATTCTATATGAAATATAATGTTTCATTTGTAATTTATAAAATTTCATCAATTACCCAATTCCAGTTGCAGTCGCATGCCTGCAAAATGAGTTTCAGCTCGGATGATGAGGTTAATTCACGACCATAAGTTAGTGCTTCGAATTGAAAACTACAAAGGATACTAGGTTGAATAAATATTTACATTGTATTTCTTTGTTTGTCTTACTTATTGTACCCCTTCTGGAATATATTCAGAACGCACATAATCTCATACTTTACTCTCAATAATATTAGTTAATACTGTGCAACCCAAATAAATATTGAATTTTCTTAATAGACGAGTCTTTATCTTTATCAATTATGTAATTCTAGATGTAAGCAGCTAAGAAACAAACGTTTAATCCTTTTTTGACATTGTTGGCAGAAATATGAACAATCAAAATTATAATAAACATATTTTTATTTATGATGCAACTAAAATTTGGTTATTTTTAATGATTATAATAAAATTGTGTAATAAACATGAAATATTTTAAATATAATTTATAACGACACTATATAATTTATGTAAATGCACGCACAAAGAATTAGGATTTATGTATTAAATTAAAAATAATTGAGCTGAAACATAATTAATTTTTGCCAACGTAAAACCCATGTTTCCTGATTCAGAATTTTTTTATTGCTCATTATATTGATTTATATTTTCGAATCGGTATTTTGCTTTCTTTGGTTTTACGTGAACGCATTTCATTCTCAATTCTTGCTTTCGCATCTTTCATATTACGACGGTGTAATTCAGCAGTATTACTGAATAAAGGACACCTAAATGGTAAATCGATGACATTAACCGTGTAGATTCGATAATTTATTTTAAACTTACAACCAGTATTTATCTCCACCATCTCCATTAAAATGTTTATAATCCTTTACAGGATTCTTACAGACGTAACACATTGATGCGCCGCATGGGCAAGTCATTTTGTTACAGCCATCTTCTTTTATAAACTTCATATTGCACTTATAGCACGTTCTGTAAAAATAATATAAATTATATTTTGTATCTAATCTTTATTCCATCGGACAATCTTTCTTTGTATACGCTTAATACATAGTTTATTTAATAAATGTTTACGTTCTATCAAAAATGTTGTTTAAATTATTATTTCAAACATTTATTATTAGTAAAATAATTTAATAAGTTTCTTATAAATATGGAAAACTCTAGGATAATAGTAATTTCCAATACATGCGAGGCATATACAAATCTTAAGTTTAAAGTTTCATAATTTTACCTTTAGCCGTTTAGTCTGTAGAGAGACACACACACACACAGGAACAAACAAACAGACAGACGTCATTCCAAAAATTGTTGGAATCGATTCAGGGAAGGTCAAAACGTATATTTCCGTTGAAATCTCGAGATCGAAATATTTCATGATTACCATACTTACTTATACGGCTTATAAGAAAGTAAAAATTTTATATTTGAACAATGATTAATCATACCTGACTAAAGATTCTGTCATTTGATTTTGCGCATAATTTTGGCGTCGTACTTTTTCTTTGATTTCTGCGCATTTTAATGGCAAATGGTCCAACTCATTACACGAGAGACACGTATTTTTCAAACATTTCTCGTTTAGACATCGGAAAATCTTATCACTTGGTGGTGGTATGTAAGCAAATTCACAAAACGGACAGCATCTCAAATTTTCAATACCGGCAGCTTTTACTGCTAGCAAATTCTTCTTTTGCGCAATTCTCGAAAAAAATTTTGGTGGTAGAGCAAACTGTAAAATATTTATATTTACACTCATTTCAAAATCTTGATGCCACTGTCCGTTCGATGGCCGGATAATAAAATCATTTTCAATTTTTGGCTGTATTCCAATCCTTCACTACTTTCCTTACAAATAAAAATGGTAAGGTCTTATTCATGGCAATATTAATTACCACATCAAAATAGTAAATTATTATTTCTAAGTGACGGTTACAATCTGAAATTAAATGTATAATGCGTATATTTTACTTGTAAATCTCCTGATGTAAAAAATGCTGAACAGTCAGAAAGACACGGAAAATCGATTTTTCCCGATCCATATAAAACTTCACAGTGTTTCTTAAGGCATGATGTGCAAAAAATATGGCCCTTTTCACAATGAATCTGCTTCTCGAAAATAATCTGTAATAGAATATTATATTTAGTATAGAAAATATATATGTATATTTAAACGAAAGAAATTCATATATAAAATTTATAATCCCTAAACTTTGACCTAAATTTCGAGAACTACAGTCTCATCATCAGTAGAACTGAGTGCGATGAACCTACATGGCGATTACCTGGCGGTCAAGATGTATTTCTCATTAGGGTTTAGGCGATATATATATATATATATATATATATATATATATATTTCATTTTTTTAATTTTCTTTTATTTAGTTAATTTCGAAAAATTATTGAATTTTGAAAAAAATAGTCAAAGCAAATTTTAATATGCTATGTAAATCTCTCGGTTGTTTTTCATACACACATAACAGTCATAGCAACACACTTACTGTTGAGAATTAGTTTAAAAGATTCCTTATTCGGTAGTCTATATTAGAAATTTTACTATTAGACTAGTTGAACAAATCAAAATATTTGCTGTTTTTATCTCGCTGTACAAACTTCAGGAGAATTAGACCCAAAAAAGATAGGTACAAGAATATTATTAATATTATGATAAAATTACAAATTTTTATGAATCAATGTGTATTCAAGTTATATTTGAAAGTCGTAAAAAATATAGAAAGTCGTACACAAAAATAGAAAATTAAATTAAAAAACAACCAAGTTTGGAAATGTGCTTGTGCGATGCTTTAATTAATATAATATTTTACAATGATGTCGAAAATGTATTTTTTTAAATTTGCACTATTTAAAGAAATATTAATGAGATAAATGTTTGATGTCTGAAGTGGAAGGATTAAGGTGGTATATTAGTTTATCCCAACTTATTATTCAAACACCACAAATGACGTTTTGATATAAAATGTTTGCTATAATATAAAAAACAACAACAATAAAGCGATCTCCATTCTCTGATGGACTATTGCAAGTTATATTTGCGAAAATAATATCTATTTCTGAAAAGACATATAATGCGATCATTCTATATTAATGTTATTTATTGAACC
This sequence comes from Nebria salina, assembly GCA_944039245.1. Lineage (NCBI taxonomy): Eukaryota > Metazoa > Arthropoda > Insecta > Coleoptera > Carabidae > Nebria > Nebria salina. The sequence continues at coordinate 5,820,955 of OX063271.1, forward strand.
CGTGAGGAAAATTTAAATTCCATCTAAAATTAATCGAAAAAACCTGATTAATGTCCGTTTGACTGATTCATCGTAAACGAAATAATTAAGTCGCCCCATCCTTACCCAATGAATCAATTTAGCTACATATGTAATCTATGGCGGGGCCTCTTACCTCATCATCATAGCAACATTCACATGTAGAAATTGTTCCATTTATTTTTGCCTGGTTTATTTTCTGCTGCAGGTCCTGTTTTCGTTTTTCAAAGTATTCATCTATTTCTTCCTTGTGCTTAATATATGCTATCTGAAAATTTCACCTTGTGATTATTGGTTTCTTATTTTTGCAATGTAACTTAAATTAGAGTGACTAGATATAGAAGAGTGTGGGCAATCAACGAGAAGTGGAATTAGTGATTGGACGCCGCCATTATTTTACTAAACTATTTGTTATAAAAACATTTATATTAAATGCAAAATAGTATGCGGGCTAAGACAACGATTTATATTGACATATGCTGTTGTGGTATAAAATACGCAGCATTTATTTAAAAATTACATAAATATTATGGTATCCAATTATTAAATCATTAATTGTTTTAGCCTTAACTATATGAAACGACATTATGAAAATTGAAATAAGACAAACTATGTAACTGTTTCATGTGAATAATTTATTGATAACTATAGTTTCACCAAGACAGTGGCATTAGATCTGAAGATGCCACTGTGTTGGTAAAACTATAATTATCAATAAATTATTCACATGAAACAGTTACATAGTTTGTCTTATTTCAATTTTCGTATCCAATTATCTTATGTAGTCCTTTAGATTTGAAGATAATAAGAAAATATGAGCCACGCGCTCCATATAACGCAATGCATTTCATTTGAATGTTTAGTAAAATAATGGCAACGACCAATCCCAGGCGGGGATTGTCACTCTATCTTAAATAAGTTTCATATAATGACAGTAATTAGTGTTACTTAAATATGCACAATTTCAGTCATCTATGTAGTTAGGTATGTATATACATAGTATTCATTATGCGATCAAGTAAACACATGCTTTGTTACATAAAAAGCTTATACATTTTTGTGCATGCGAGTATATATCGCGTTACATATCTATGTAACATGTATTACATATGTCGTTTAAAACAAAATGAATATGAAATTATACTTGTTTCAATAATTCAATATTATTTGTTTGATGTGCTGCTGTTAAAGATCTTTTCTTTGGAATATTAACTTTTTTTGGATATTTTTTTATCGCTTCTGCAGTTCTTATAATGTCATAATCTGATCTTGCATATTCTGTTCGAAGTGTCTTAACGTAATGCATGTAGAAATGAGTCTTTAAAAATTCATAACCATATTCCACATCTTCCATAGGGCAGTCATTATGTAACACCGATTCTCGATTTTTGTTGTAAAAATAAGATTCTGGATCTGGGACTTGTTCCAAAAATCCCTCAATACTAAAATTACTTGTGTACAACTCATTTAATAGATGGGTTGTATATTTTCTAGGGATAGAAACAAAAACACTTATCAAACTTCAAAATTTAATTAATTTTCCAAATTCGTATATATGAGTAAGCTACTAAAAATTCTATTTAACGAATGACATATATGTAAAATGTATACGAAATTTAAATGAAACAATAATTTAAAATCATGTGGTTTGTCTCGTTATCATTAAGTACGAATGTTAAACTTACTTACAATTAGTTAAAGTAAAGTTAAAATGTTTCTTATTAAGCACAATATCAACTATAGTCGGATTCAAGGAAAATAACAGTTCCATTCTGTTTTTCTCTTCTTCAAATAACGCCAAACTACTCAAAATCATGCTTTTGGCCCGTTTTAACAATGTGAAACAATAATGTGACATGAAAACAATAATATACGAAGTATGACGAAATATGATGGAATATAAACGTGGTTGCGTTTGTTGTTATTAATACGGCGTCTGCGTTAAGTAAAGATGTACGTCTATAAGCTTTAAACGACACTATCGCACATATTATAAAAGACATCTACATTATTTTTATGTCGTTACTTATATCTGACTAAAGAATGTAAAGAATGTTCAAGTTCCGTGAATCCTTCTATACATTGAAAGTTTCGTCAAATATTTACTAGTTGCATTTAGTATATCTTCATTATTATTATTTACTGAAAATTTAAGCATATTTTAACTTCTTTTTATTTTACACTAAATATATCACGAACCTCTAAAAATACAAAAACATAGTAAAGTTCAAGCAATTGTAACTTATAAGTTTTCGTAATTAGGCTTGTATTTATATACAAGTAAATATAGCAATTCCAATCAAAATTCAATAAGTAAAGGAATTGCACTTGAAATACTATTATACAATTACCACGTTTTTATCAATCATTAAACAATGTTTTAATAATCAAAAAATAATCAATTTGACGCCAAACACATGCACATTTGCATTTTAAATTTACAATACACTCGTACATTTTATAATGACATTTAAAGCCTACTAACTTCAAATTTGCTCTATACATTTCCATCCAAATTAGACTAAAAACTAAAATTATTAAGTAACAAATATAACATAATAAGTAAACAAGATTTTATTAGTTTTTGCAACAGCAATTTCTTAACCGTTTAACGTATAACATAGGTTACCTTTGTTTATTTCTAAGGAAAGACTGACGACCGCAGCATTCAATAACAAATTTCTCTAGCTTATCAGGATTATCATTATATTTTTGGCATTTATGTAACAAATATTGTCTATCTGCATCGGGTAATATTTCCGTAAGAAATTTATATTTTTGGGCCACTTCTTCATCTGAGATTCCATCAACTGCTGAAGCCTTCATAAACATATAAATTTACAAATTATACAGAACTTAAGTTTAGTATATTTCAATTTATCTAAAAATATGTATAGCCCCTAAAAACTACAACATTATGAGAGGTTCATTAATGATTTGTCTGTGTGTGCGTTGCGTGTATACGTGCAAATGTGTCTGGCTGTGCAAATCGGCTTGCATGCGTGTGTGTGTGTGTGTGTGTGCCTTTTTTGTTGCAAGTATGTGTGTATATTTATAAACATCCACTTCCGGTTCGTCTATTCTTTTCATAAATAGGAAGTTTGCTTGCGAACAATATGCAAATCTTAAGTTCAAAGTTTCATAATTTGACATTCCTCAATTTTGGTTGTAGTGCTGACACATGCGCACATAAATGTATACACACATACACGCGCGAACTCTCTCTCTTTCTCTCTCTCACACACACATACAGGCAGACGTCCTTAGATTAGATTCAGGGAAGGTCAAAAGTAAAATCATAATTTATTCATGATTACAATACTTATTTATTACTGTCGTATAAGAAAGTAAAAAGCTTCAATATCTTTAAAATAAATTATTTTAATATACATAAATTTTAATCCAGAGATGCTGTCATGCATTTTTTATTGAATTTGCACCAAATTTATTTTACTGTTTAACGAACGATTTCTTTCGCAGAACAATATTAAGATTAAATAAACGGTTTCTTTTTAATAAATAAATAAGTCGTGTGTAAAATGTCAACTATGGAGGCTATATTTGTTTTTAATCTCTTTCAGCAGAACTAAAACTGATTACCGTTAAATGAAAGAAAAAAGACGTTCCATAAAACGCCAAAGAAATAAGAACAGTGTTAATTTAAAATTACAAATGTATTATTTTAAACCATTGTTAATATTATTTATTTTACATACCATAATTTTAAAGCATGAACATATACAATACACGTACTAAGTGAAACTAAAACTAGGTTTCATATTTTTGTTCGAAGTCTTCCATTCAAGAAAAATCTTGCCATCTTCAATTAAATTATAAGCTTCGTACCTAGACTTGTGGACTGCGAAATATAAATCGTAATTTATTTACCAAGTTAAAAATGTTTACCTTATGAAAGATACTTCAATAAGACAGATAAAAATAATATTATAGTAGCAAAATTTAAATATTAGCAAAAGTAATAGAATCTTATAAGTAAAACATTTTCGTAACTAAAATATTAGAACAGGTGAATTCTTCCGTGAATATTACATCTTTTAGGAGATAATCAGTAGATAATTATTTTTGAAAGTTAAAATTGTGTTGCTTCGCCGGGAATCGAACCCAGGTCTCCCGCTTGCCGGGCGGTTGTTTTTAAAATTGTGTTGCTTCGCCGGGAATCGAACCCAGGTCTCCCGCAACCTCCCGGCAAGCGGGAGACCTGGGTTCGATTCCCGGCGAAGCAACACAATTTTAACTTTCAAAAATAATTATCTACTGATTATCTCCTAAAATATTAGATCTTCATACAATATAGAATTGATGTAAGTAAGAACCTTTTGTATTTTAATGTCTTTCCTTTCTAAACAAAATAAATATAGGACGTTTAAGGAATTCCAGTACAATATACTGTTGTTGTTTTATTTAACTCTTAAAAGTGTTGCCGGTCGTATGCAACCCAGGCGCTTAAATCATTCCAAAATAGGCAGAAACATGTTGTAAAAGTTTTAAGTAATAAATATTGATATTTATACATTTATCAACATACGTGGTTAACAGATGTATACATGTACTTAGATAAGCAGTGTTTAATACCAGTCCTTGGTTATTTACACGTTTTAGTTGAATAACGAGGTTTGAATTGGAGACATAATCTTCGCTTTTGTTGTCAGCAGGGTTCGAATTAACCTCTGTCAGGCTATGTCTAGTTTTAAATATCACAGACAAAGCCTAGGAGAGGCTATTTCTTAACCCCTAATTCGTAATTAAATTCATAGTATACCTCTCGCTAGAAATGAAACATATTGACATATACATTTTGGGAATTTAAAAAATTGACTGAATCTTGAATTTCTTCTATGTAAAAATACTATTTATTGAAAGGCACATCCGGTTTGAATATTTCTTTCAAAAATAGGAGGTGCATAAGTGAGGCATATACAAATCTTAAGGATAAAGTTTCATAATTTTTACTTCAACCGTTAAGGCTGTAGAGCGCATACACAAACACACACACACACACACACAAACACACACGCACACACGCACAAACGCACACACGCACACACGCACACACGCACACACGCACACACCCACACACGCACACACACACAGACAGACGTCATTCCAAAAATAGTCGGAATCGATTCAGGGAAGGTCAAAAAAAAATGTATATTTCCGTTAATATCTCGAGATCAACATTTTTTATGATTACAATACTTATACTGTGTATAAGAAAGTAAAAATTGAATTTCTGAAGAACATTCAATCTATCATTCGACATTCTTTCAACATGTCCATACCATCTCATTTGGCTCTAACCTAGTCTACGTACATTTGCTCAATACCAACATATTTCACTTCCAATCCTTCTTGGATAAACCATAAATGAAAATTTAATTACAATTTCCACAGCAGCTTTATAAACCAACGATGACACAAGTGCACCATCGTACAAGCACAACCTCGCATCCTTAAACATGTTGAAATGTCTCGTAAACATTCCTGAAACCCTCTAAAATTTTACAACCAACAGACACTCTTCTTTCAATCATACTTTCCATCGTTAGAAAAAAACAACCCAAATAAAACAGTTTAACTTACTCTAATCCATGTTCATCTACCATAATATTATAGACAGTCCTGCATTCATCCTTTTTGAACACAATATCCTACATTCACCATATAAACTTTTAAAATATTTACCCCCTCTCGCTTTTACAACTGCTACATTTCAAATTAATTCTTTATTGCTTTCACACAACTGGCATTATTGCCACTGTTCAATTTCTTTACACACAACCTATATAATTTCCTGTTCAAACCTAAAACAGACAACTTTTCATTCATGCTTTAATTATATTCATTTAGTTTCCCCTTGCATATCCTTCACATTCAAATAGTTAAGGTACGCTACCAATCATAGGGTTAACACCTTACAACTGCTGTCTTTAATTTATATTCATTCTATTGTAGTAGAGAACTCTAACAGTATAATTAGTTAGTAGCACACAAACGCACACAAACACACACGAACGCACACAAACGCACACATACAGCCACACATACACACACAAACAGACAGCTGTCATACTTTCCTCAGAGAAGGTCTAAAGGTATATTTCCGTTAAAAAAATTATTTACTTATTTCTTTATATAAGAAAGTAATAAGCATAACTAGCAAGTCAAAATGACCATGGATTTATGCTATCTTACTTTAGTTTCAAAATAAACCGAAATTTGGATTGAGTTCAATATACGATACCTAGACGTAAAATTGGGATGTAGTGCTTATAGACAAAATTAGTGTTCCAAGGTCGCTAATAGTCATAGAGACCTTGAATCACTGCTATGGCAGAACTAACTAAATCTGAATTAATAGCTACATCACCAAATTCTGCAACCACCTTTCAGCAGTTGTATGAATAATAAAGCTGTTATTTATTAATAATAACAATATTGTATATTGTATCATTCACAATCTGTGTTGTATTATGTAGTACCGAATGTGTATAATTGTAGCTGCTAAAATTCTTATCGGAACCTATTTTTAAAACAATTACTTTACAAAACAAGTATCTTTTAAAATAGCCACGATCTATTATTATAACAACCGGTATTCAAAACAGCCGTTTTCAACATAACCAAAAGTAGCATAATCTACTATCTATATAATAATTTGATGGAATTAGGCCTGATGATATGTATGTATAAAAATTAAATGCAGCAATGATTTACTTTGTTTGATAAATAAATATTCAATATAATAATCTAAACCACAACTGTAGTAAAATTCATATGTTCATTGTAAACATATAATTGTTGTTCAATCTCCTAACCATTTTTTAACTATTTGCTTATGTAAGGCAAATGGCGCCATTTGCAATATTCGTGTATAAAATAGTATTGTTTTAAAAATAGACTATTTAAAAAAAGCGGTACCGAGAAACACTTGTAAAGAGTATGCATGTTTTGTGAACAATATTGTTAAGAAACTGACATATGATAACGGCTGTTTTGAGAATTTCTCAACTGAGCTAACTTTATAAAAACAATAAATAAATGAAAATATATTTTCAACATAATTTTTCAAATTAATTTTTAAAGTCACCGTCACAAACTACCATGAATTTAAAATGTAAATGTCAAATCACTACATTTACATTTCTTCTTATTTTCGCATTTTATAAACACGCATTCTTATCGAAATCCATTTCGGATTAAATTATTTATGACAGTTCAATATAGATCACTTATTACTTTCTGATACGAAATAATAAGTACGTACTATTGTAGTCATGAAAAATTGAGTCTGACTATTTTTTGAACGATGTCTATATTTGTGCATATGTGTCTGTAAAAGCCGTTCAACCAAATGTATAAATTTTTCAAAAGAATATTCAAACCAGAAGTGCATATTTACTAGTGGCATCTCAAAAAATGGCTGCACTTACATCAAATATAGCTACATTTATAAGATATTAATGTTTCACACATTTATTATTTGAAAATTTTATTCGGAATGTGTATTTGCTACTAAAATTATTAAATTTCTAATATGTATTTGTTACCATAATTACGTAGATATAGAAATTTGTTTTTAATAAATATCAACTATGAAAACAAAATACACTAAACTGATTAATGACAATTGAGATCGATTGTCAAAATAAAATTGTGCGAGCAAGTGTTTAAATATGGTAGTATTGAATTGAAGAATATATTCGGTTAGATATTTAATTTATTAGAAAATTAACAAATTTCCGGTTATATTAATTACTAATCTAGAATATTGGATAATTATATTTCCTAGAATTTTTCAAAATTTACACCTTAGGATCCTTCCTATATTAACAGATATACCTATTACGTATATAAAAGGTCAATGCTGGACACTACAGATATTTCATAATAAAAAAACTTTTATTCTTCACAATTCAGTTAAATCAAAGTTATTTGGCATTTTTTATTTTTGACTATATGCCAAATTTAATGTACAAGATTTGTATAAAATGAATACGTAGGTTTTTAATATTACCTAAGCATTAACATAAAATGTATATGGTATCATTACCAAATTTACTTAAAATTCATTCAAAATAATTACTTATATTTTGTTTATATTAGTTTTAATAGAACTTATAAAAGACAACAAAGATAATAGATACTTACATGTAGCGCAGTTCCTGGTTAAAAACCAACTAATCGATTACTAAAACTGAAACACTTTATTTAAACAAATACTTATATTATTATTCAAAAACACGTAGCACAAATAAAACAAGCCTATAATAATTTCGAAAACACTCATTTTCTAAACATTGGCGATAAAGCGAAACGAGTAATCTGCATACTAAAGCATTCGTTGTTCATAAAGACGTTGTTAAAATGACACTGACTAACGTGAGGGAGTTCGAATATATTTATTATATGTATAAAGTTGTTAGTCTGCCTGTATTCACACTGTTTACTTACAAGCGCGCGTGATTTTACAATTAGCAAATATGATTTAATGATTTAGAAAGAAAAAAGGAGCAGTCCGACGAAAACTTGGCGCCCCTACTAACTAATCACAATAAACTGTCGACTCGTTACTAACAAATACGAAATATTTGCATAATTTAGTCAAAGATTATAACCGATCTCTCGCTTGTAGAACGTCCGGGAGTCGCGACATTTGGCTTTTGCTTTTATTAATTTATTTGATCAGCATATTCAGTAAACCGACCAATTCAAAGTTATGCTTTTGTTTGTTTCCAAAATGTTGTCACATCTATGCTGGAGAAAGCCAAGCGATGTTTACCAAATTTGGTTCATATTTAAGTCAATTTGTGCTATTTGCAGAAGTCCTCTACATCCAGGATCTTTTTTAAATTTAATTAAAAATAAATTATCTAAATGTTATTTTGAATTGAATGTAAAATTCGGAAAAAAATAATATAATAAATAATTGGAAGCAAATAAAAAAAATCTTGAAAAAAGAAGGGTCGGATTTTAGAACTCGTCATTCAACTACCATAACCAGAGACAAATCTCACAGGTTTAGCAAACTACAAGATTTCCATTGCAATTTTATGCTAGATTGCTGAGCTGCATACAGAGTGGAGTGCCCCGGGAGGTGAATAGATTATGATATATGACGTCACTCACCATTTTATCATGTTTTTTAATAGTTACGACACTTGGCGCATTCAATTCTTTATTTGAAACGCATCAACCAGCACTCACCCACTAAAAGCAGCTCTATGATAAATGAATAACTGAATTCATGGCGTAAGCCATTAATACAAAATATCACAAAAAGTTTTATATTTGGTTTCAGACGTGTTCAAACGTACTATAATAGATTGTCATTTATGCTTTCACCTTTGATTTTATGATTATAAATATACAAGCATTTCTTTTATATATATTTTATATATACCAATGTTTTACTGTAGGACGTTTTATTTTATTGTGATTATTTAATTATCATATAAAACAATCCCACCTTTCGATTATGTACGGTACATAATACTCAAATTCACTTTTTTTAAAACATATTTTTATAGAATATATAGCATATGGTAAAAATAAAACATTATCTAAACTTATAAGGAATCACTTTATCGCTATAGAGTCAAATGGTACTTTACGCCTATCGACACAAGTTAAGTTAGAAAAATATGGTATTTTGCCCGTTTGTACAAAAACGGCATTTTTGGCTGGTTTTTGTAATTTCTTTGATTTTCATTACGTGAAAGTTAAAAATGAGGCGCAAATTTCAAGAATTCTGTAATTATGCGTATGATATTTAAAATGTGATATGTCTAGAAAAATCAAAATTAATTTAGCTAAATGTATTTTTTTTAAATTGTCATATATATGTAAATATAATACTTTAATACTATATAAATTTTGTTGTCTATAAATATAATCTAAAAAAAAAGAGGAAATAGTAAACATCATTATAAAGCTCATTTGCATTTTGACTTTGTAGACTTTTACATATTTCATTATTGATGTAACTTGCTCGTTCATACTTTGACATTTCGTTTCTATTTGTATTAGAAACACGATCACTTACCAGTTGAAAAAAGTTTATTATGCATGCACTTGAAGAAGTAATTAAAACATACATTATACGTACATATATATGTATACTTTTTTTTCTTGCATGGGCACGTTCTTAGTTATATAATTACTTCAAACCTCATAAAAACGTGGTTCTTATTCCTAGACTCGGATTTAGGTAAAAATCCGTGCGGCCGCTTGCACGGCAAGTTTTGAAGGAGTTTATTTTCGCAAGGAAAAGTATATGCGAAATTAAAAATTATCTCTATTTCAAACTAGATATATACCAAGTCACCAGCCTAATTATATTTTAAGCTAAACTAAACATATCAGATTGATTGTAAGTAGAGTTATAAAGAAATTATAATATTCTCAGAATCTATATATTCTTTTCACAAAAATTTCTTTCTAATTATAACTTGGATTCCTATCTTGGCTGATTGTAGAATCAAAATTAATTGTTTTTTTTTTCTTCCTAGAAAATATTCAATAAGCTTATTCATGCGTGTATTCAAAAAAGAAAATGGACATGGATAGGCCATACTACAAAGAAGACTGGAAATAATATCACGAAACATGGAATAGAATACAATCTGAGAGAATGAAGAAAACGGAAAACAGCAGAATATCTGTCACCAAAAAAAAAAACACGACAAAATTGGCTTAACATTAACAAACATAAATAGAGGAATGGAAGAAAGTGTAAAACAACTGATCGAAGCACAAGAAGAAAATGGTAAGAAAACTAAATGGAAAGATTGTTGACTAAAAAATATATCGAATAATAAACTAGCAAATTAGAATATTAGATTAGTTGATAATTTTATTTGAATATATCAATATAATATATATCCTAATTGGTAATAATAATTAACTTGAACATTTGGTTAGTTTCACATATGTGAAACTAACCAAGTGTTCAAATTAATTATTATTACCTATTAAATATGTTTCATCAAATAAACTTTAAATTTAATTTATCCTAATTTACTCTGCAATTCCAAATACAGGCAGTCCTCGCTTTTACGGCATTACGTTCCCAAAATACATACATACATATCATCACGCCTAATCCCATCAAATGAGGTGGCAGAAAACCCTTTACATTTTTGCACATATTTACATACTTTTATTTTAACTTGCAATAAAAATAATAAACCGAGTGTCCAACTAAATATAAGTTGACTAATGCACATACGTGCGAATAATAGGTATAGAAATGTGTCAATACGAGGAAGGAAATTAACAATAGCGCTATGAGAGGAAATTATACATGCAAGCGTAGAGCCACGACGATAACAATAACCTCTTCAATGTGATACATCACTGCTTTTCAGTTTTGATATCTCAATATTACACATTTCTGCATGAAATTTGGACATACAAAATTACGGATCACTTGCTATAAGGCTATTTTCTATTATCATTAGTCATTAGAACACTAATAACGCAAATAGATGTTAAAGGAGTGGAATGTAAAAATGTTGCAAGGTTACATAGCTAAAGAGGAAATTCCCAAATATAAAAGTATTTAGTGGGCAGCATAAACCAATACATATCAAAAATGACACGGATGTATATTAATCTTATATACATAACAATCATTTTAATTATATTCGTATTCTAACTCAATGTACCTTGAACCTTTTCTAAAAAAAGCTGACGTGTCTGTCACTGGACTTTCTTATACGCATGTTAATTAGTTAGTAAGAATTAAAAAAAACTCATGCACTGATATCTTAAATAAAATTTTAAGAAATTTAAATTTTGTTTAACATAACAAAATTATCGTTCGCTAGATATATCCGCTATTGTATACAAATGAAAACAAACAGCAAAAATACACGACCCATTCAATATAAGATCATATTTCTTTTCGAAATTATTGAACATGTATGATGTTAGTTAGTAGTGTAATAGCGTTTGAATTTTTAATGGTAGCCACCTTTAGTGCGGAGGTAGCACTACAATATTAAACGCTGCATTACGTTATTCGTCACTGTATACTTGTCTGTGGATCAGCGCCAGACATGCCGTGGCGAGTAGATCAACTACTGCCGGGGGACAATTATATAGACATTACCTCCGCTCGTAGACGTGAGAAGTATTGAATCTAATATTGAAAATAACTTAATTTTTGTTGTAACCGGTACCTTTTCTGAAAATACTTTTCAAATAAAAGATATGCGAAATTTTAATATCTTTATTTTCATTCTTACTAATGTTGCTGTCAGTACTTCCATTTTTGAGTTAAAGCAGCATATTGAAAAAAACACTCCTTTTTTGTAACCAGTACCTTTTTTGAAAAATAATTTCAAATAAAAGTTATACGAAATATCAATATCTTTTATTTTTATACTAAAAATTTTGCTGTAAAAACTACCGTTTTTGAGTTATAGCAGAAAATAAAAAATATGAATAGAGTAAACATGCACTTCCTGTTGGAATATTCTTTTCAAAATAGGAGGTTTTCCTGTCAGGCACATAAAAATCTTATGTTTGAAGTTTCGTAACTGTATCTTTTACCGTTTAGGCTGTAGAGCGCACATACACACAGACAGACTCACACACATACACACATACACACACACACACAGCCAGACGTCATCTCAAAAATAGTCAGACTCAATTCAGGGAAGGTCAAAAGATATATTTCCGTTAAAATCTCGAGATCAAAATTTTTCATGATTACAATACTTACTTATACTGCGTATAAGAAAGTAAAAATCGATTATACCAAAATAAATCCAAGTAAAATGACCATATTTTTATGTATCTTAAATCTTTTCAGATTATGACCGAAATGGGTAAAAAAAATAATTTTAAATAAATCAAGTCAAGTCAATAAATAAAATCGTTGAATTTTTGTAGAGCCAATAACATCGAAAATAAAAAACCTAGGGGATTTAAAATGCGAAAAGTACGAATTATGTACCCATAGATTATGTATACCAAATTTGGTATCAATCCAAACAGTATCTTCAGAAGAGAAAGAACGACAAAATTTACTCTTACGAACAATCAGGTGAAAGAGTTGTTAAAGTTAAATATTTTGCTATCAAAATTTTGAGGATTTAACTAAAAGAGCCGGTAGAAATTTGTTTTTATTATTGATTAAAGAATACTTTTTACTTTATAAAGCCTCCTGACATATATGACAACTAATTAAGGAAAGGCCGCAGTCCTTCATCGCACATGTACAAAACACCTCCCTTTTCTGTCCTATTAGCATCTTGCCGCATCTGACAAGTCATAGAAGAAACAGACCCGACTGTGATACCAAATTGACAGTTATACCAATTCATCAATTTGCCTATCGGCATCCAGAACGAATAAATATCTTCATATATACCAAAGAACTTAATAGATTCACGAATACCCGGATTCGAGCAGGATGTAGTAGAGGGTGCTATGTCAGCATCAGCAAACAACTGACATACACTGTAAAAACAACGAAGGCGCGGAGAAGAGACAACCAACAGTCGGCAGCCCAAGTCAGCTCAAACATTCATCAGCTGTTTCTAGAAAATGCAGACACTTTCACAGTGGTGTGCTAGTGGCGCCTGACGTAGACCTTGTGATAGGCCACGACCTTGACAGATGTAGCATAGCAAGAATTTATGGAATCTGCAACCGCCTCTCAACACAAGCACAACAGACTATAATCCGTTCCACAATTGATCTGCACCATAAGTAAAATCAAACCAGTCTTTATTTAGAAGATCTCTTTTTCTCTGTCGCTGTTTTGGAATGAGGAAATACTAATTTAGCAATATATTGTGTATTTTGTTTGAAAATCATAATAGGGGTAAAGATAGATAGATAATAGGGGTAAAGATAGGATATAAATATGTACATAGTTTATTGTGCGTATGAATATGGTACAGTGTTAATCTAGTGATGTACCTTGTCGCTCTCACTAATCTAACTTGAGCGCTATTTTTTGTTTGAGAGAGATGGTGCATGCATCATACGTGAGAGAGACAAGATTCACCATATAACTTCAACTGTATTCTTATGAAAAACAGACTATAATGATGTGTTACGTATGTTATCTACTCCAGAATTGCACCTTTTAAATATCCGCAATGGCTTGCACTGAACTTACTTATACATATTTTGCTTAGATAAGAGGGATATCCAAATACAAATTTTGAAGTTCATAAAATATACTTTTCAAAATAAACTAAAAACCTACTTACAATATATCGTATTTTTATTATTTTCATAATTCATAATATTTACTAACCTTTGGAACATTTTTACACGAAATATATTTCTTAGAACAAATATTAAAATTATTAAAGTTTTTTTGTTTTTCTGTTAAACAATTGACAGGCACAGTTAATGCGATTTAGGCGAAAATAATTATAATAAGAATCAATTTTAATAGCCATTTTCTTGTTAAAAATATTCAAACAAAGGTTGTACAAAATGTTAATATCTATAATTTTTGTTCTAGATATTTTTACTTTAAGTATAACCGTTTTCGATTTATTGCAGAAACCACAAAAAATGCAAACATGCACTTCCGATTTGAATATTCAAAAATAAAAAGTTTTCTAAGGGACCATATACAAATGACTATACAGCGATCACATACACACTCAGGCAGATAGACGTCATTCCAAAAATAATCTTCCGTTAAAATCTCGAGATAGAAATTTTTCATGATTACAATACTTACTTATACTACGTATAAGAAAGTAAAAATAAATCATAGTCGTATGAAAAATTATTCAAACAAAAATTGTGCGAAATATTAATATCTCTAATTTTTATACTTCCTATTCCTATTGCTGCTGTAAGTATAAACATTGTTGAGTTAATTGCAGATGCCGCAAAAAACAAGTAGAGTAAACATGCACTCTAGTTTAATCTTTTTTTTCAAAACTAGTTTTCTTACAAATCTTTAGTTTAAAGTTTGATAATTTTACATTGAACCGTTTATACTGTAGAGCGTGCGACACACACACACACAAACGTCATTTCAAAAATAGTCAAACTCGATTCAGGGAATGTCAAAAAGTATATTTCTGTTAAAATCTCGAGATCAAATTATTTCATTATTACAATACATATTTCGGATAAGAAAGTAAAATAGGTTAGTAAAATCATTACCACAACAACGCTGAGTGCAATAAGCAAGATGCAGAAAAATGATTTCAAAATGTATGCAGTTTTCAAAATAGTTTGATAATGACGATAAACCAGTTATTCAAGTAAATGTATAAGTTAACTATGCACCTGAAATGTGCTTAGAAAATCTATTTTATTTACATTAGTGCAGTTGTGTAGAAATACTGGAAGTATTAAATTAATATTGTGTAACGGCGTTAGGCTTATATTTTTGAAGAAAATGTCAACACCAAAAATATATTGGAATTACTTGAAAATTTCGTTTTGGTTATTCCAAAATAAATATTTCAAGTAGATGTTTTTTCAGGGCCTAATAACAGCGGGAATAAACGACATAATGAATTTTAAAATGCGACCGGTAAGAGTTATGTACCCCTAGAATATGTATTCCGAATTTAGTGTAGATCTGTTTAGTATCTTCAGAGGAGAAGAACCGACAAATTTTGGTCTTACGAGCGACCGAACGAAACTAAGTATAAGAGTTGATTTCAGAACGATAAAAAACGAACATTTTGTTAAAGCAATAATAATAGTTAGTATATATTAATTAATTATATTTCCTAAAATTTAAATTTTACTATTCTTTCTATCTATACGTATGAGAAAGTTCAGAGTGGAAAACTACAGATATTCAACACTGCGCAAACGCATCCCTCCCCAACATATTTAGATTCAAATTATTTAAATGAATAAATAAAGACAATTTTTTATTTAAATTTATAATTTAACATGAATTATCGAATTGGCCAACTGTAGAACTAAATTATAGTTAATTTCCTCGGCTAGCGCCATCTATAAATTATTTAATTTGACACAAAAAATAGTTTCCTACTTAAAGGGTTCAACTACTAATCACATGTTGGCGTTGAGTGTTTTTCCCTCTCGTGGTTAGAACAGCACAACAAAGCACAAGCAGCCACGTGTAGTAACGTCACTTCCTTTAAACCCCCTCCACATCGAAAAACGAATAAACCACGCCTACTACTACTATTACGCCACCACCAAACTGACATTTGTTTTTCAAAAGAGATAACAGAGAAGCTAGTTTATTATAATGTGACATTCGTTATATATTTGGCAGATTAATTTCCAGCAATGAAATGATTCAGTGCTCCTAAATTCATGTGTGTAATTTGTTTGGAACATATTCGTTGACGCACATAATATTCGACTTCGCGTATGTTGAACAAAATAGAACTTTATGTAAACATACCTACATGTTTTAAAACGATTGCAAAAATAAACTATTAATTATTACCTATCATTTAATCGGTGGGCTTCTATGCATTATAGCAATAATTTTCCTAATATGTATTCTGTAAATATACCTACTACAAATGACAAGCGACACTCGTCCTTACGTAGTTCAAATTGACAACTATTTTTCGAAATAATGATTGTCGTTGCTGTTTTAGTGCATTGATAATGATTAGGAAATTAATCTAGATATTATAAATGATCGAATCGGTGTTTGTTTGTCGTTTAAATGAGAATTACATGTAAAATTTGACATTTAGCCTACCGGCATGAATGAACTGACTGCTGAGCAGCCCGTGGTCCAACAGAACAGCATGCGTACACGCTTCCCGCGCATTGTATATTGGTAGTAAAATTTGTTCATGGTTCCATGGCAGAGCCGCCATGATGGCTATCCGTAATACACGCTCAACATGGAAAGTTCTAAAGTTGTTTTACTGTAATTGTGACTGAGTGCGTGTAAACAAAAACAATGGGAACGTACTAGCGATTACATAGATTCATTTAGTGTCCGTCTTAGACGGTCCGAGATACGAAAAGGTCGTCTTTGGGATTGTTTTATGTTGTCCACGCAGTGTGTATTGTGCTGTCAACAAATATGTCGAAGCTATCGTTTAGGGCGAGGGCTCTCGATGCCAGCAAGCCTATGCCCATTTACATGGCAGAGGAACTCCCAGATCTCCCGGAATATTCGGCGATTAATCGGGCAGTTCCTCAAATGCCGTCAGGAATGGAAAAAGAGGAGGAATGTGTAAGTTCCGCTTCGATTATGTGACACATCGAAGCAGTTGTTTTTCATTTAACATACGCCATCTTTATTCTTGGCATGGCGCGTGCACCGGCTCACGGCTGGCGCTCCAAAACCAAATTTTTCATTTATTTTCAATCAAATTCAGAATAGTCTCTAGAAATATCATGTTGCCTTATGATCTTCACTTAATTTCCTTTCGTTTTATGTGATTTGAATGAACTGTCATCATTGATTTGTTGGTTAATTTTACAAAACAAAAACGTTTCCCTCTTCCGTGTTCCGTGACCAAATAATTGATAGATAGTCTTTAACAATTTTCTACTATTCTTCTAATTCTTCGACGACAATGTTTACACTGTGTGCTGTGTGTGTGTTACTAATCATGCTGTGTACATGGGATGACAGGAGCATCATCTGCAGCGGGCAATATGTGCGGGGCTTATCATTCCCACACCAGAAGTGTCGGAGGCCAACATCGATGCTTACGACAAACTCTATCCACCAAATTATAAACAACCAAGACAACTCATTCACATGCAACGTAAGAGATTGAATTTTCGATTCTGCTCAATCAATCAAAATCTCTTCTGAATGTGTGAACAATATCATTATATATTTTTATAGCTCTTGTGATGGAACAAGACATCCCTGATTACGATATGGATTCGGAGGATGAAAGATGGTTAGTTTCGCAGGCGAAAAAGCTAGATTTGGCTCCTCTGAAATTTGAAGAAATGATGGATCGTCTAGAAAAGAGTAGTGGTCAAACGGTGGTTACTTTAAACGAAGCAAAAGCATTACTTAAAGAAGATGACGATTTAATCATTGCTGTTTTCGATTACTGGTTGAACAAACGGCTTAAAACAGTTAGTATTTTTTGCTTATTCATTATCCTTTTTGCACTCCCTGCATTCAATTATTTTTCTTATATCACCTTATTTATTTATCTAATAAACAATTCTATTCAATTTCGAATCAAGCAAGTATAATATATTTTGCATATTCTTCGAATAACCAGTTTATTCGCAGATATAATTTATTAGCTAAATTACATTTTTAGGATATATATATCGAAACGAATTATAATTTTTGAATTACGTAGAAAAAAAACCATTTTTTCTATATTATTATTGTTTGGTCGTATATCAAATCATTGTAGCAGACTTTTGTAATGCATGTTCACTTATATTACAACCAATAGGAACATATTTGATTATTTAGTGTACGATACGGCATTGCTGGAACAAAATTGATTTCTTTTTAAATGTGTATTTTCGAATGGAGCCTATAGACTTTATTATATTACGTCTGATATGTTGCTGAGATGTAACATGTTATTAAATAATCATGTTCAAATCGTTTTAATTTTTTTGCAAATTATTTTCGTAATCTTTATTACTTTTATATCTTTAATTGGTGTTTTGTTAATAAATGACTGACTGTTGACATAATGCAGTTTTTTGCTTTAATTAAACGCGACGTTTTTTTTATGATTCATTTGGTAATTTTGATCTAAAATATCTAAAAACAACTATCCGGCGAAATGAAATAAAAATTCGATAATTGGTCAACCAATAAGCAAGTATTCGTTACTGCTCTAGGTTTTAGGATTCATTAGTAATTTTATTTTTTTTATGATCAGATATGAAATTGATAGGAAAATATTTTTTTGTGATTTAGTACTACATTGGGTTCATAAGTTGGAATGGTGCGAGTATAATGTATATAGATTGCAAAGGGAGAAAAATTGTCTTATTATAAATTCAATAATAATTTATAAACTTTTTACATAATTATTGACGTAGGTTTTATAATAAGCAAACTATTTTACAAACTTATTTGATCAAATGAATAGAAAGGCTTCTATCACTGTAGTTAAAAATAAATGTTGTCATAACTTGGCTTTAGAAACAACTAATACGCGAATCCGTATATATCTTTTGGTTTATAGCATTTATGTGCTCCTGTCATTTTTTTAAACATTAGACATGAATATAGCTTATTTTTAACAAAATATGTTGAAACATACACGTTTAAATGTGTAAAATTTGGTTTAAAAATTGTTTTGAATTAAATTAGCGTCTGATGCGATTAATGTTGTATTAATCGGGCCATAAGCATATAGATTAGTAAGCAGGACCATAATGATTTTTTTCTATTTCTATACTTGTAAAAGTTGCATTTTGATAGTTTATAAATATTTGTCATTCAATTTCAGATCTATATCAGAAGTTATTTGTAGTGTTTTTTTTTTTTGTATCCAAGTTATTTAAGTGCAAATAACGTTTGGACGATTTGAAGTGTTGTGAATTGTCATAACATATTAAATTTTTCTAAGATATATGATCGGCTTTTAGCATTATTGGCTAGTTATTCGTGCTAATTTATTTTTCAATACAATTTTTTCATAACTTTCAGTGGTATTGGCGCTTTGAATTACAGGTTTTTTTTTATTTGTTTACACTTGTCCCTTTCTTTTTATAGATTTAATTTTTTTTATTTTATACTTCTGAATGGGAAATTTTAATAGTTTGCAAATATGCGTCATTGCATTACGAATTTATAGCAGAAGTTTTAATATTTTTAGCGTTTTGTGTTTCCAAGTTATTTATGCACAAATAAGGAAGTTTTTGGCTAACGTAATCAATCCATTTCCATACATACATTCTGTTATTAATTTATGTGAGTTGATATTTGCTTTTATTTTTACTTATACGTAATAATAAGTATTATAATCATGAAAGAATCGATCTCTAGATTTTAACAAAAATATATCTTTTGACATTCCCTGAATCGTTTCCGACTGTTTTTGGAATAATGTCTGTCAGTATGTGTGAGCGCTCCACAGTCTAAATGGTTGTAGGCAAAATTATGAAACATAAGATCTGTATATGCCCCGGAAGTGCTTGTTTACTTTAGTTACATATTGTGGTTTTTGCAATAACTCAAAAACGGTTGCACTTGCAGCAAAAAGTTATTAGAATAAAATTATAGATCTTAATAATTAGTACAACTTGTACAAATTAGAATGCAAAAAATGGCTATTGAAATTTGTTCTCATTTGATTTATTTTGACAAGTAGTATCAACTGAACCTGTCAATTGTTTAACAGAAAATAATTCGGAATCTGACATTTCATATCTATTGTAGGAAATATATTTAGTGAAAAAGTATTTCAAAGATTAATAAAATATTATAAATGAGTAAAATAATAAAAATATGAGATTAAAAAGATCGGTGTAAATTGTAAATCTAAACAATACAAAAGTTTTCCGCAATTCCACAAAATTTTACATTTTCGCAATGAATTACTTAAATAAGTTAAAATACACCTAAAAAAATATCAATTCACATGCACTAATAACATGGATTCATTTTATCATTTTTAAACTAGAAACAGGTTGTATAAACCAAATACTTCTGTATTTGTACTTAAATAAGCGCTAAAAAAAAATTTCTGATGTAGCACCAAAATTGAATAAGGAATATCTATTCACTATTAAAATTTCTCCTTTAGAAGTATAGAAAGGAAAAAAAATCACTAAGGAGATACTGAAAAATAAAAATTTGATGTTGAACACTAAATTAGTACAAATAACTATAATAATAATGCTAAAATTCAATCATAAATCGAAGAAAACTTATATTTGTAATGGGACGAGGGTGTTTTAAGTTGTGCCTAGCTTCAAGTCGTCCATACACCAATAATGGTTATCATAAATATTAATAATAATTTTCAATAATTTGGGCATGTAGAATTAGTGCATATAAATAATTTGTTTGCACCTGTTAATTAATATACGATTAAAAATTATACTATAATTATAACAGCATTATAATGGGGAAATAGCAATCGAGTAAATAATAAATAGTATCAGAATATTAAGTTTTATTTTATATTCATAGGCTACAATTTTATTTTCTTATTTTAGATCAAAATTATATACTTTTTATCTAATATCTATAATATCGGCATACTTAACCTCATACGCAACAAATTAAATAATTTTTATGTTTGTTTTTTCGAGAAGAGAATCTCAAGAATTTTAATTGCAATGCCCTATGTAAAATGGTAACCACATATCATTAAATACTGTGTCAAAATTTACGATTATTAGTTTTACAAAAAGTTCTTTCTAGCTACCACTGTAAAGTATCTTACCAAAGTACCATTCCTTTAGCTTTAGATGATTTGTATACTTACAACTCTGTGGTCCTTAGTTCTTATCAAATGTTCACTAAACCCAAGTCCTTTTTTTCCCCTATGATATTCAATAAGAAGAATAGAATTTATTTTAACATTTAAATTATATTTCTAGCAACATCCACTTATACTATCAGTAAAAACAGAACATAGAACAGGATTAGCTGCAAATAATCCATACCTTGCATTTCGACGGCGAACTGAGAAAATGCAAACTCGTAAGAATCGTAAAAACGACGAGACATCATACGAAAAAATGCTTAAGCTTCGAAGGGATCTTTCGCGAGCTGTTACGCTACTTGAACTTGTTAAGCGACGCGAGAAATCGAAACGGGAGTATCTTCATTTAACGATTGAGATCTGCGAAAAGAGATACCAGGCGCAAGACTTCAGTGGTGCAATGTTGGCAGAAGTGTCTGCTCTAAAAGCATCGCGGCCGGCCTTCACACAAATCTTCCAGAACCACTACAGTAACCAAAGTTGGGTCAGCAAATCAATTGTCAAAGATGAAATCGTACCACGAAAAGAAAAACGACAATACAAGAAACGAAAACATAAAAATTCCTCGCATGGACGGTTACCAGTTATACCAGGTAAGTTTTTATTCATTTTAAACAGCCTTGGGCTGAGTATAGTTCTAATCATGCAGATATTTTCCTAAATATATCTTTTATTATGTATTTGTCGACTAATTAACGTTTCTTTCCCGAGATATTATTTAGCAAATTTTATTCTTTAAGTTTTTTTTTGCTATGATATTGGATTAGTAGGAACTTTATTTTTTATTTGTCGATTTTATTGATGCACGCTGTTTATTCATAAATACGTTAAAATCTTATAAATAAATTCAAAGAACATTTCGAAAAAGATATATATGATAAAATAAAATTTATATATAACTTTCCGAGAATTTTAAAATTATAATATAACTCATTGACATCTTCTGTTTAATATAGGGCCATTGAAGTTTACTGCTTAAATTAAATTCAAGTTTTGAACTAAACCTGCTGAAAGTTTGAAAACTTTATCTTTAGATTTAAAGGCATTCATGCGATTTCAAATGTTGACTTTCTAGTATAAAAGTTGCTTTAAATAATATGAGGAAGACTGTTTAGATTCCATTAGCAATCCCACTAATTCCACCGAAATTGTATGTTTTTTCTTTCTTCAGAAAATAGGTTTTTTTTATATATTCTAGACTGTTTTTAATTTAATAACCGATTTACATTCAAATATACACAAATAAATGACCAAGTATTGCCTTGTCTAAACATCGGAATCATACTGTGCTAAACGTATTTATATTTTAACATCAGATCAAATAAACTATTAATAACTAATATTCTTTCAATATTTTCTTGATGCTTACGAAAATTTAGAAAATTAGTGTGCACTAATATCTTTGACTAATTTCTCATTCAAATGTATTCATACTCATTGTACACGTTAATTGTTGTAGGATTGGAATATTGTACAATAATTATTACGTGGTTTCATATAGTTTGTTATATACATAGTATTTGTATGCCTGGTAGTATGTGTTAAGCTTGTTTAAGACTACACAATAAATTGTACAACAAAATTGTGCAACCAAAATAGCCAAGATATTACTTGCGTTTCAATTTAGTTCGTTTGATTTTGCAATAAATAGTCTTATTGCAAAATTGCTGTGTTTCGTTGTAAATATAAATAAACTATTTATCAGTCGTCTAGTTGATAAAATTTTGAGTAATACGGCAGACTATAATAATATTAGAGAAATTTGTATAAGAAAGAATAAGATTTATTTTATCTCCAGTAGTGACCAAAAAACGCTAATATTTGATTCGTGATCCTGTCATATGTCAATATTTATCAGAAAAGCTCGTTGTTCGAAATCTTATCCACAACGTGGACTATCTATAAAAAAATTATTTTTAATTATCGTTTGTCGAGGGCCAGGCGTGTTGTAGAAAATGCGTTTGGCATATCAAGCAATAAATTTCAAATTCTACATTTGACAATAAATTTAAGCAGAAACTGTAGACTGTTTGTTTGGGTTGCTTATTCTCTAGCGATGGAAAGTATGATTGAGAGAAGAGTGACTGCTGGTTGTAAGATTTTAAGAGCGTGAGGAACGTTTTGCGAGAAATTCGAGGGATGAAAGATTATGCGTGTACAATGGTGTATTTGTACCATCGTTGATGTTGAGTTTGGCAAATGATGCGAAAGAAGTGTGAAGAAGAGTTGAATGGTGAAAGATGTGAAAAAATGTAAAGGGTTTTCTGCTACCCCACTCGATAGGAATAGGGCGTAAGGTTATGTATGTATGTATGCATGCATGTAACCTTGGCATGTTGCATCCTACATAATTATCTTGATGCAAAAAACAAATATATTGATATGAACGGTTGTTGACAGGGATCAAGACAGTGTGCGCATGCGTCCGTACATATTATCTTGAAAATGGAACATGTTGTACATTTTTAAAAACTTCATTAAATAAAATTAGAGAAGAACATATAAATAAAGCTATTGCACGCACTCGTAATTTTATTACTAATATACGATTGCACCAACAAGAATTAAACTTTTAGCGGAGTTCATTTTTGTTTATATAAATAATTAAATAAAATTCAAAATGTAAAGGACTACGCACTATTTATATTGAAATCCAAAAATGAAATTAGTAGTTGAAAATGAAAGTTTTGAGTTTCCAGAACACTGATCTGGCACTAGAATTACAAAAAAAAAAACATCTGCTTTGGCTTGCACTGAACTTTCTTATACGCACTTTGGTTAGATACATTCATATCACGCCTAATCCCATCAAATGGGGTAGCAGAAAACCCTAACATTCTTCACATCTTTATATACTTTCACATCTTTACAATCTTACGCCATTCAACTCTATCCATACTCACTTCTTTCGCTTCATTAAAAGTCATTAAATTATTCATACATGTCCTTCTATTCCTCTTTCACGCAGCTCATTCTTCATCATGTTTATCCATTTACTCCTAGCACGGCCTCGCATTCTTACACTATTCATCTCTCCCACATAAATCTTTTTTGTTAATCTTTAATTCGACATTCTTTCGATATGACCATACCGCATCTATTCTGCGTACTATATTTTTTCACATCGCACTGCTCATACACCCACTTATTTCGCTTTCTTTGGTTAGATCATATCATATTTTTATTATTTTTCTAATTAATAATATTTTACTAACCTTTGCAACCCTTTTTCATTTCTTAGAATAAATATTAAATGTCAAACTCCAAATTACTTAAGTTTTTTTTTGTTTTCTGTTAAACATTGACAGGCACAGTTTATCCGATTTATGTGAAAATAATTATAATTAGAGCCAATTTCAATAGCCATTTTCTTGTTTCCGGTACCTTTTTTGAAAAAAGTTTCAAATAAAGGTTGAAAAAATATCTATAATTTTTATTCCAATCGTTTTCCTGTCAATGCAAACAAGTTCGAGTAATTGCAGAAACCCCAGAAAATGACTAGAGTAAACAGGCACTTCTGGTTCAAATTTTTTTTTTCCAAAATAGGTTTTCTTTCCAGGCATATACAAATCTTAAGTTTAAGGTTGCAGAATTTTATTTTCAACCATTTAGGCTGTAGAGCGCAGACACACACAGACGAAAAAAAACTGGCTCGATGGATAAAATGCGTATTTTTGTTAAAATCTGAATATCGATTTTATTTTATAATTACAATACTTACTTAAATGATTAAATAAAAGTTTCATTTATATTAGAGTACCAGTAATTTTTTTTTAAACATCTTTAATTTAATTTAGCTTATTTTCATATCAATTGTTTCCATATTTATACATTAATTTTATCTTAATATTTATTTGATTCTAGGAAGTGGTATGGATGGTTTGGCATCTTCTGATGAAGAAGAACCCATGCCTCCACAACCATCGCCAGAACCAGAAGAAACTGAGGACGAGGGACAATTTGCTTTTCGACGGAACAAACTTTGTAGCTATCATACGGTGAGTTTTATTTCATATATATTTTATTTATTAGCTTTCAAATTCTATATATATATCTGTAATTTAATAAATAAATATCACAAGGAAGAAAGGATTATTATCATTTATAGGTCTAATTTTAATGCGTTTGGCTTATTTAGTAGATTAGAGTACAGAACGACTAATATTAATCTAGATTTTAGATTAACAACATGTACAATCGCCTGAAAAATATCCCATAATTTATGTTTCTTTTGTTGATTTATTTTTGATTTTGTTATACCCATTTCTTCAAAAATATGCTGTAGTAGAAACGAATAAAAAATTCGATTAAATAATTTTTCTCACATATAGTGATGTTATAATGTCTACAAGAATTTTTGGCGCTCACAAGTTTTGCGTTAGTATTTTCAGTTTAATATCTTTGATACTGTTTTAAGTTAAATAAAATATCAGTATCTGACTGTTCAAATCGTGATATAACATGCAAATGAAGATCGCTTAATTTATCAGCATTATATCTAAGAGAAATGTGTTTGAGCTTTTATGAAAATACTTGATTATCTAAGTACATACAATTGAATATTATCCGTGATAAATCGGACGACTAGTAAGTGTTTCAATAAACTATTTTGGTCGTATAGATTGTTTTCTTGATTGGGATAAATCTTTTTTGACAAAATATAATAACTACCAATTACTTCAAAACATGATTTATAAGCAATTTAGAAGTATATGTGACAACATTTCTGTTTTCATTAGCAGTAGATAATCACATTAACAAATTGAGATAATCCTAAATAATTCAATTATTACATTTGATAAATATTTAATTAATTTTCGGTTAGCTACGTACTATGGAGTATTTTAGAAAATCTTATACATCAATTGTACTATGCTAGTAAAATTTATAATTATAAAGATGTCATGTAGTTTGTTTCATTAATAATTTTTAAAAACATGGTAAAACATCTGCAGTGTCATGCACCGAACTTTCTTATACGCATTTGGGTTAAACCATATCGTAGTTTCATTATTTTTCTAATTTATAATATTTGTTCTAACCTTTAGATCGCTTTTACACTAAATTTATTTCTTAGAATAAATATCAAATGTCAAACTTCAAATTATTTTAGTCTATTTTGTTTTACATTTGACAGACGCAGATGATTCGATTTATGTAAAAATATATATAATAAGCAGAAATTTATTTTGAAACCAGTACTTTATTTGGAAAAAAAATTCAAACAAAAGTTGTGCTAAATATAAATACCTTTAATTTTTGTTCATGCAATTTTTCTGTAACTCTAACCATTTTTGAGTAATTGCAGAAACTGCAAAATGACTAGAGTAAACAGGCACTTCCACTTTGCATATTTTTTTTCAAAAATAGGAGGTGCACATCTCAGGCATATGCAAATCTTAAGTTTAAAGTTTCATAATTTTAGCTTCAACCGTTTAGGCTGTAGAGAGCATATACACACACAGACGGACGTCCTTCCAAAAATAGTCCGAATCGATTCAGAGAAGGTCAAAACGTATATTTCTGTTAAAATCTCGAGATCGAAAGTTTTCATGATTATAATACTTACTCATACTGCGTATAAGAAAGTAATAATGTACACCCATTATAAATAAATACGTGATAAAGAAACGCTTATACTTCATATAATATATAGATTTTACCGATACATTTGCATATTGAATAAATATGAAATGTAAACATTTTATAATTATTTGATTATGTATCTAAGCTGCTTTCCCGTTAACCACTAACGTAACTCAATAATTACTACGTGTGAAAGTTACTTTGAAGTATCTTTTTTTTTTAACTACTAACTTTACTATTTGTTATTCTCTTATAATTGAAATTATATTATTATAGTTGAAATTACTCGGATAACTGCAACTCAGGTCTGAACTATAACGGGAAAGCAGCTTTAGTAACAATAATAGCGCAAAATAATAATGAATATGCCATTTTTCCTTTAGCAAACGCTTGCTTATCACCTTTAGTTTTTTTTACAACAATTCTTTATAAATATAGTATTTATTAATATCCCCTCACGTTACATGTACATCGCAAAAAAAAAACAGTTCTCCCGGTCATTCTTTACTATGACAAATGTGACGTGAATCACAAATATATTTTACTATATTCAGGAAAAATATAAAATTAGAAAGAAAGAAAATAATCACGGACTTATCAGTGATTCTATCAGTGTTTTTTCAATATTTTCTAGATTGCAAATAGTTTTAATGTGTATATTATCGACGAAATCGTAATAAGCATCACGATAGACACCTTCAGATGTGATTAGTGAAAAATCTGCCCATTTTTTTATCTGTCTTCTGAAACCTAAAAACTTTCACTTTTAACTACTACTAATTTCAATTTTGGTGAAGTCCGGATTTCAATGTAGTTGGTGCGTGGTCCATTATGTACATTTATTTATCAATGGCGTATGTTACGTAAACTTTTAATCCACTTTTTGATGTTTAATTTCATGTTAAGTCACTAATAAGTTTGCCGAGAATTTATCTCCACAAAAGTTGATCTCTAGCCAATGAGTTCTTACATTGCACAATTCGCGCGTACATAATTAGTCTCCACATAATTCGTACCTGATAATTAGTCTCCGATAGTTGGTCCCTGTCAATTTATACCCGACGAAAAAAACATCCTAATTTATAGTATTGTAATCATAAAGATGTCAAATTTGATACAAAAGTGTGGAATATTAATATAATGAGAGAACTAATTGTTGATGATTATATAGCAAAATTAATTATATTACACGAGATATTTCAAGAATTTGAACATATTCTGTAGTATACATCATATACAAAAGTCAAATATATGCCAACATAAATTCGTTAGGTAATGACGTCATGTATTAGTCATAGGGATATGTAAGTAGAGCTGCCGGATGCTCTGGTTTGTAGAAGCATTATTCCCTGTCTCGAAAGTGTAATTTGAGACTAATATGTGTTTTGGTTTTGCCAAATCGTATCAAAATCTAAATAATTCGATTTTGATAAACTTGTCATTTATTTTATTATTAAATAAGCACACATTTTTGATTGAGTATCATGAGAGAGGCATATTTAAAACAAACATTATTTGTTTCAGCCAATATCAAACGGTATGGGTAACTGGCCTTGGTGTGGTCCACTAGAAAATGGCCTAGCCGAACGGAAGTATCGTTACACGTTAACATCTCTAGCCCATCCACGACGGTGTATCGGTTTCGCACGCCGAAGAGTGGGCCGCGGAGGTCGTGTGGTACTTGATCGAGTATCGACGGACTATGACGACCTCTGGCGACATTTGGATTTTTCGATCATGGACAGTACTGTAACAACACCGATAACTGCGATGAAATCCGTTGAAACGCCTGCCAGTATAAAATTGTCATCGGACGCGACAAGTTGGACAGTTATAAAGGACAACTACTCATCTAGTACTAGTGATACGAACGTTTTTAATTCAAATTTGTTAAGGAACAGCAGTGCGCAACAATTGAGTAGTAGTGTAGTTAGTAGTGTGAGTGTGTGTGGTGGTAATACGCAAACGTGGGTCTCGAATCATTTGGCTAGTGATGTAATTAGTAGTGATGATGTTGATGTGACAAAATGTGAGGTTAGGAAAGAGATCTTAGAACGGACAGAAGTTTGTGCAACTCCAGACAAATGTGATCAAGACGATATGCTGGATTTTTTACAAGAAATGCGAAGAGAAGGATGGTATGTATAACATTAATAGATGATGCTGTTGCCACTCGGTGAAACATTTTAATAACGATAAATAAAAACACTCGGTGTAAGTTTCACAATAAATATTTTAATAGAGACGACTAGTTTCGGTTATAACACCATCTTCAGGTCTCTGAGACCTGAAGATGGTGTTATAATCGAAACTAGTTGTCTCTATTAAAATATATATTGTGATACCTACACCGAGTGTTTTTATTTATCGTGACGGTATGTATATATATGTCTAAAAATGCAGTCACGGAAGAAGTCTTTATACATCATCAAATTACGATGAATCTATAAAGTATGGAGTTTAAAAAAAAATCATGTAAAGTTAGTGTGTTGACTATAAACCTTATTCATAAAATGTAAAAAAGTAAGGCTCATTAAAAAAATATAAAATAAAATATAGAAAAAAATATAGAAATTACAATACAAAAAAGTCTCCATAGCAAACTAATGAATTTTCAAGAAAAGAAACGAGATATTTTATAATGCAGTACATTGCAGGGGGTTTTGATGTGTAAACATTTATAGGCTAGCCTCTAAACGAAAATTTACATGGGAATAAATTCAAACTCGCATTGCGCATGCTTGAGCTGTTCTGTTACCAATCGGTGAGCCATTTGGGTTCATATATACGGTTCAGTGTACATACTTACATACTGTTGTTTAGAAATCTTCAATAGTGAGTACCGCCACTCACTCGTATTTTTTTACTACAATAACAAATTGTAAACATCTGGATCTGGATAAAATCAATTTTTTTTGTTTCTTCCAGTGTAATTTGGTTCCAACCGTTTTCTAGTGTTTTCTAGTGTTCTAACCCCCACCGTCCTTCACTGCATGTATCATATTTTGCATTTTCAATTCTTCATTCGCCTTACGCCTTACTTTTTCTCGCCCGTCACATCCGTAGATATTATGCTTATTTTCGTCAATGAATTAAATTTGTTTCCAAAATTCAAGCTCCTTTTCCTGATACTTAAGCACGTACTTTACGTTTTTGTTGATTAATTCATGAAATTAAAGGATTTCTTCTGGATGTTTTCCCTTGAAAACCAGTTCGTACATTTTCTGGATGATCTACTTTATTAGTGTCCAGTTCAACAGTTATTCTTTTGATTTTTTTTACTTTTCTATTAATATAAGAAAGTCTCGATTGTTTAATATGATTGGCCTTCCTGATCTTAATTTGTTAAATACGCTGCCGATTGCTTTAATTAGTTTTTATAATAGACGACTGTTGCCTGACATGTTTTAACTATACTGGCATTTTCACCTTAACGATTTTCCTTTTTCTCTCAACTTTACAATTTTTGTTTTATTTCCACAACTGTCTCTAGCCATTTCTATTCTAGTTCATAATTTTATAACTAAATTATTTCTTACTTTTATTTTCTGTTAAAAGCTTGCAAAATACCAAAAAAAATTTTACAGTCACAATGTAACAAATTTTAGCCTATAGGATTCAAAATCATCGCCCGTATTAGAATCTATGAATATTTTTGTGTTTTTCTATTTTATTATATGTTTTTATGAGCCTTTTTATACATTTTATAATAATGAATAAGGTTTATAGTTAACACATTAACTGTACATACTTTTTTTTTTACTACGCATTTATACTTCATAGATTCATCGTAATTTGATGGTGTTTGAAAAGTTTCGTGAGTGACTACATATATAAGTAGATTGTGCATTTTTCATACATACATTGCTTCATATATATATTCCCATTAGCTGTAATTAAACGGAATACATTATTATTCCTTTGGAATTTAATTCGAATTTATCGCTTTTGTTTCCTTTGATCATTTATTAATTATTTGCAAATAAAGTTTCCTAGAGTTAATGAAATAAATAGCTATAATTTTCAATTTAAAAACAATTTGCTAGGAATAGGCATGATGATATGTATGTATGTATCATTATGTCGAAACATTAAATTGTTAAAATAAAATATACTACTGTTGAAGATGACCATATCTATGTATATTAGAAATAAAACATGAACATAAATAATTTATAAATAATTTGTTGTTGCAGGTTACACTTCAGACCGAAAACTCCACCTCCAAGTTACGACGAAAGTACCTGTATGGAAGAACCATTGTTCAATCCATTGAATACAACACCGATAACCGTCGAATTACAAAACCTTACATCTTGTCCATCAACGTTACTCGACGACTCGTTGTTCACAACCGAACCATTCACCTTGCAGGACCTGTGTCCTGACTTGGTGAGTGAGGCCAGTGTGCCGTTTGACGATACGCGGCAAGAGTCGACCGGGACGGATATGGCGTTAGATCGAGCTTTCGGATGCTCGAGGTTTCGTGTCGTGAACAGTAGTAGTAATAGTTTAAGTAATCCATCATCGTTGACTGTAAACAATTGTGAACAAGCAACAACTGCCGTTGTGAACGTTTGTGTGACACCTAAGAAACAATCGATTCTTTCAAGTACCTTGACTAGTCCTAAGTATAATAGTGTTAATATGTCACCATCATTATCATCATGTTCATCATTGGAGAATCGGCCCAAACACACCATCGTTAATCACATAAGCAACGGCCCATCACATCCAGAATGTAAGTATTTTTTTATTATACTTGAATGTTACATTTTATTATGCTTTTATCTTAAATAACAGATAAACAATATGCATTCATTGCCAAAATAAATCATTATTAATTATTATTTTTAAATTTAAGAAAAACACTATAACTCTAAATAATACAAATACATACATACATGCATCCCTATATACGCACATAAATACATACATATATACATATCGTCATGCCTATTCTCATGACGATATGTATGTATGTATATATATGTGTTTTCTTTGATATATTTTTGAACAAATTTACGCGTAAATTTGTTTAATGTGGATTAAAAAACGAAGTGAATATTTAGAAATGGAATAAGCATATTGAAAAGTGATTATTTTTAGCGATTCATGATATGTAACAGTAAATATACTTGAAAGTATATAGCATAAATCGTTGTATTAGCCCGTGAAATGTTTGGAATTTTATATAAATGTTTCAATAATAGATAGACATATGCTGTCGCAGAATAAAATACGCAAAATTGATTGAAGGATAGCAAAAAAAAAATGCGGAGTACAGTTATCTTATCTGGTCCTTTAGATTTAAACAGTATAAGCAAATATGAGCCGCGCGCTCCATATAACGCAATGCATTTCATTTGAATGTTTTGTAAAATAATGGCGGCGACCAATCACAGTCGAAGACGCTACTATCCGTACTTTAGATAGCGACTACTCGTCGATTGTTGGCACTTTTATATATCTAGTCACTCTAAGATGACCTATAGTATGAGATGAATTTTAAAAATATACAATGAGCATATTAATACATTTGTATACGGACTGTGGGACGAAACTGTACGTGTTTATTCTTTAGTCTTTATTTATCGGTAATTGCCGAGGACTTTATTGAGCGGTAGCGCTCTGATTTTGTTGTCAGTTTCACGCCGATAAAAAAGTTTACCACGAGTCCTGTTATGATATTGTAAGTTCTTGTCTTGTTTCTTTTCTAATATCGTCTCTGTTTAAAAAGTGATATTATTGTAAACAGGGTTGTGTACTCTATAGTAATATTAAACTACCATCAATAGCAGTATGGGCACACAGTTACGTTTTTTAGTTGTTGAGATTTAAATTTCATGAATTAAATTTTCTCAAGTAGCTATATATTAGTTGTATAGGTGTAAATCATCCTCATTTTTTCAGTTATGTTTATATACACTTACCAAGCGATAAGTCTATAGTATAGAACTATTATGATGCAGGTTTATTTCTTCCAGTTAATAGACAATATTTGCAGTACACAAAGTTATGATTTTTTCGCGCTCTTATGGAGGGTAACGTTAAGATTCTTGTGATAAACCTAATTCCTAGTCTATTAAGTTCGGGATATTGTTTAAGATAGTAGCAATTCAATTAGATTTGTGATTTTATAGACAACACTGATTCATGAAAGGATTATAAATATTCAAAATTTTGTGCCGAATTTCTAAACTGAATAAATATTAAACTGGAGCCTTCTCAAATCAACTGTATATGATTAATAATAGAACAAATATTAATGTGTTCATTCAAGTGCTGATTAGTTGTGTACGAATAAACCAATGTAATGATTAATCTTGTAGTATTTCGTGCTGGTCTTCCTTATACATAGTGGGTACTTATGTTTAGATAGGAAGGATACTATATTATAAAATTTTAGAAATACTAGTATACATAATTATTCATTAAACTAATAATCAGTAATTATTATTGTTGCTTTTAAAATAAATTAAATACCTTACGATATATTTTCAATGTTAGATATCACCAACTTTTTAAACACTTCTCTCTCAATCTATTTTGTACAATCGATGTAAATTCCCATATAAATTACGTCTATTTTGTTTTCCTGTGAAAATATTAACAGGCACAGTTGATTTGACTAAATAAATATAAATTTCACACCTACCTAACAATAGAAACCTAATGCATTTAAGGATTTTAATAGCATTTTTCTTGGATTTGGTGAACTGTTTGAAGAAACAAATCGTAGCAATTTTTACAGTAAATGAAGTCGTTTACAGAGTAAACATGCACTGTCGGTTTAAATATTCATTTTAAAAGAAGAGGTCTTCTTGCTTGCTATATACAAATATTAAGTTTAAAGTTTGAGAATTTTACCTTCAGCACTCACACAAAAGCACACATATAAGAGCGGGCGCACACACACCCATCGCAACCTCATTAGGCTCCCACCTACTCTACGTACGACACAAATAAATATGAAATTGATATATTCGAGTATAAATTTGAAATTGACCAATTTGTGTAATATTGTTTCAGTAATCAGTTCAGGCCGAAAAGGGAATAAAATGCAACATAACGCTTACACGAGTGGCATGTCGAGTGCACGAGGATGTAATGTCACAGGAACCAGTACGCTTAACAGCGAACGTAATACACGTTTCGCTACACACTCCACCGTCACTACGCATAATACGCTTAATAGTCATAGGTAAGTTCCTTACGTACTTCTTAAACATACATCTCACTGTGACAATCCTTTATAAACACACATTCGTTGATTCAACATTAAATTAACGTTGTGTTGGTTGAAGAAACGTTGAGTTAACGATGTTTCAACAAACGTGTTTATTGGGACATTTATTACTCGGCGCAGTGCTCGAATAGAAAAGTTGTAACAAACTAAATGTAATTATTCTGCTAAATAATATTTTTTTGTATTAATCGTATTGAAACATTTCGTGAATCAGGATATACCGTTTATATTCGAGCACTAATTCTTATAAAGTGCAAATAACCAGTAAATACATTTGAAATAAGTGAGTAGGTTCCTAATTCTGATTTTAAGACAAAATCCTCGACTAACATCGGGAAAACCGTCAAATGTGTAATCAAAATGGCGTGAAGGGCGAAGTAAATTTTTCTGTTTTATTATATTAGATTAGTATTGCATACATTTGTACTAACCATATAAAAGAAGGCATGTTCTCTTCTGTTTAGGATTTATATGATTCTCAAAAGAAAAAGTTGGTTAATAGGTATTAAGTTTAGTTAGATTTTTTTCTTTGGACAGATGTGTAAAAATAGTTGCCTATTGTAGAAAATTACATTGAAGTAAATCTATCATAATGAGAATTATGCGAAGGAAAACTTGTGAAATGTTTTACCTAAATACAGATAATTAAATGCATTTAATATTAAAAGGATATTTCAACTCTAAGCCAGATAAACGACTTAAACGAAAGGAAAATAGGAAATCATTATAAAATCGAGCTGAAAGACTCAACAAGAATATTACAAAATAAGAAAACACACAGATTCCCAAGAAAAACACCAGAACAAACATGAAACAATTAACGAAGAACCACTAAAGATATGTGGGGATACGAAGTAAAAGAAGACAAGAACTCAAGAGAGATCGCTATAGATAAACTGCAAGCAGATATGAAAGCGAAGAAGATGATAGCAAATAGAGAAAGAAGAATAGAAACAGAAAATGACATTCTGAAAATATTTTAGTAGGCAAGATAAAACAATCGGATAACATGGTTGCAAGATCTCCTTAAATGTTTAAAATTAGAATTAAAATATTCTTAAATTTCCATTGATAATTTTATTTGAAAGAAAAAATATGAAACATACTCTTTATATACTTAAAGATTTGATATGTATTGCTTTAAACTATATCCCATTTAAATGTACTACCAAACATATATGTATGTCTTTATTGCAATATTTAGCACAAGTGTGTATAATAAATTTTGGACAAACCACTATTCTTTTTTTGATTTAAGTTTTGCAATATTTTAACTTATACTTGAGTAGAAACAGTTGTGGTATTAATTTAGACTTAATTTGGACATTATCTTTGTTTTATTGATTGAAAAAGCATCTCAAATTAGTTATAATTTCAATTTTCATACATTTAAACCAAGCGCAGGAGAAACGAATATTCATGATATTTGTTAGTTTTTTGACTTTTCGGTTTTCTTTTCCGCTTTTGATATGTCAATTATTTTAAAAATTGGTAAATATTGACTAATATTGAATACACAGTTCAGTTATATTTTATAATATCTAATAGAAAAATATTATTATTCTTTATAATTCACAATTCTGCGATCCAATTAGTATATTTTGTTTAAATAGGATATCAAAATACCAAAATTTTAAACATTCCAACCATAATTATTCATTACATTAGAAATTATTATGGCCGGACGATTGTCAATTTACAAATGAACTTAAAATTCAACAAAAAATATTTGAATTGTCATTTGTAAATAACTTTTTAATTCAACGCTTAACAGAACCAAAAGTGGTTCTATATCATAAATACATCCTTGGCATATGTGGTGGCAATGCAACGTTTAAAATGTTTCCGCTATACCCTTGAAATTCAGCTCGTACCACAATTACTTCATTTTTCGGCCATTTACACAATGCTAATATCTCATATTGCTATTCCCCGGTTTTCAATTTGGAAAAGGGAAAACTTTGCATTTCTCTCACCGCCAGTTCTCAATTTATAAAACAGGATTAAACATTTATAATTTTATCTTCAACCGTTTAGGCTGTAGAGCGCGCACATACACACAGACACACACATGCACATAGACAGATATCAGCTCAAAAATAGTCAGACTCGATTCAGGGAAGGTCAAAAGATATATTTCCGTTAAATTCTCGAGATCGAAATTGGCTCGAAATTACTTCTTATATTTATTTTTACATAAATCGTATCATCAATCGTTTATCAAAAAAAAAAAACAAAACCGACTTAAATAATTTGAAGTTTGACATTTTATATTTATTCTAAGAAATATATTTAGTGTAAAAGTGTTCCAAAGGTTCGAACAAATATTATAAATTAGAAAAATAATGAAAATAGGATGTGATTTAACCCAAAAGCGTATAAGAAAGTTCGATGCATGACACTGCAGATGTTTTCTTATTATATTTCTAATTAATATTTTAATAACCTTTGGAACCCTTTTTCACTAAATATATTTCTTAGAGTAAATGTCAAACTCCAAATTATTTAAGTCAATTTTGTTTTTTTTTGTTAAACAATTGATAGGCGTAGATAATATGATTTATGTAAAAATAAATATAATAAATAGAAATTTCAATAGCCATTATTTTGAAACCAGTACTCTTTTTGAAAAACAAAAGTTATGCGAAATATTACTACCTTTAATTTTAGTTCATACTATTTTTTTGTAACTGCAACCATTTTTGAGTAATTATAGAAACCGCAAAAAATGACTAGACTAAACAGGCACTCCCGGTTTGAATTTTTTTTTCAAGAATAGGAGGTGCCCATGCGAGGCATATACAAACCTTAAGTTGAATGTTTCATAATTTTACCTTCAACCGTTTAGGCTGTAGAGCGCACACAGACAGGCGTCATTCCAAAAATAGTCGGAATGTTTTCAAGGAAAGACAAAAGGTATATTTCCATTAAAATCTCGAGATCGAAATTTTTCATGATTACAATACTTACTTATACTGCGTATAAGAATGTAAAAATTATAGTAACCTTGGAATAATGTAACAACAAGTATTAACGGACATCTACATTGCCAATGACAACAAATAAAAAATATCCGCAATGACTTGCACTGAATTTTCTTATACGAATTTTGTTTAGGCAGGAATAATATTCAAATACAAAATTTGAATAGTTCGAGGAAATATAATGTTTAAAAACTAATAATAGTACAGGCTACAACCATCGAATTTTTAAACTAAATACTTATCTGCAATATTTTATTTTTTTATTTTACTAATTTATAATATTTTACTAACGTTTGGAACACTTTTTCACTAAATATATTTCTTAAATTAGTTATAAAATGTCAAATCTAATTTGAATTCTTACTTTTTATTTGCTGTAACTGCAACCATTTTTGAGTTATCGGAGAAACCACAATGAGTAAACATGCATTTAAAAATAAAATATTCTTTTCAAAAATAGATGATTTTCTTGCCAAGCATATACAAATCATATATTTAGTAGTAATTTTATCTTCAGCCGTTTGGGCTGTAGAGCGCACGCACACACATAGAGCAATGGTCAGAATCGATTCAGAGAAGGTCAAAAGGAATATTTACGGTCAAAAATCTCGAGATCGGTTTTTTCATGATTACCGTATCTCTATACTTATTACTTCGCACAAGAAAGTAAAAATCCAAAAGACAATTGTATGGACAAATTGAACAAGAAGAAAAAGAAGAGCGATTTAGAAATTATAGAAGTTTGAAATATAAGAAATCTAAATTGAAAGGTAGAAGAGAACAACAGATTCATTGGGAAACACATATATTGCAATATTATATAATAACAAATACGATTGAAAATCCGAAATAGCGCTCAAATACTAAACTTTTATATTGGAACAGATCAGAGCGACTTAAATCAAGAACATGTCTGATATTTTATTCAAATAGATTGATGCAAATTCTATGATCTATAAAAGCAACTTGATAAAAAATTAAAATTTAATGTGTGACTTGAACAGTAGGCTGCAATACTTCAAGATCCATCGACGCACTAGGCCTATTACCATTACTCAACACAAAAATTATTGAAGTTCAACGTGATCTTGGTATAATTGATGAAACATTTTAACATGATTAGATTGGTGAAAATCGTAATATATCTAACCTTTTTAAAAATATGTTATACTAACTATTAATTATTATCAAAAACATCTGCAGTGTCATGCACCGAACTTTCTTATACGCATATGGGTTAAACCACTTCGTAGTTTCATTATTTTTCTAATTTATAATATTTGTTCTAACCTTTAGATCGCTTTTACACTAAATATATTTCTTAGAATATATATTAAATGTCAAACTTCAAATTATTTACGTCTATTTTGTTAAACAATTGACAGGCGCAGATGATACAATTAATAAAAAAATATCTAATAGGCAAAAATTTATTTTGAAACCAGTACACTTTTTGGAAAAAAAATTCAAACAAAAGTTGTGCTAAATATAAATACCTTTAATTTTTGTTCATAAAATTTTTCTGTAACTGTAACCATTTTTGAGTAATTGCAGAAACTGCCAAAAATGACTAGAGTAAACAGGCACTTCCGGTTTGAATATTTTTTTCAAAAATAGGAGGTGCACACCTCACCTTGGAATCGGTTCAGGGAAGGTCAAAACGTATATTTCAGTTAAAATCTCGAGATCGAAATTTTTCATGATTACAATATGTACTTACTTATACTGCGTATAAGAAAGTAAAAATTTATTAGATGCAGATAAATTGATGCGTGTAGTCAATAAATGTAATATAAACCTATACATTACAATTAGATTGTAATTGAGTTTTTTACATTTATTTTATTTTAGACCATATTGTTTATTAATTATTAGCAATTAAAGTTTCGTATTTTCGCCATCTGGGTGACGCCAAAAAGAGAATGTGCTATCTACTTCTAAACCAATAATAGCGCGATATTATTTTAAATTGACAATATAATTTTGTTTTAAATTGTTTCTATCAAATTTTGTGTAAAATTTTAGTGCTAAATACGATAACCACCAGATGTAAATAAAACGAGAAAATTAACAAAATAGCAATCACAACAGAGTGAACTATCAATAGTCAAAATGTTGACGCGTAAGAAAGTTAGAAAAAACACTAGACGTCATTCATAGAGATGTCAACGCATCTTTAAATATATGATTTTTTAAAATTAAATTCTATTCAATAGTCTTATATTATAAGAACATTTCATTTTAACAAAAAAATATTCGCAATGGCTTGCACTGATCTTTCATATACATACTAAAAATATAAATAAATATATTTTTATTATTTTACAAGTGAACAAGCATAGTTGATACAATTAATTAAATACAATCTACCATACATACATAACTATGACAATATAAATAAGACAAGTAAAAAAGTAACTGGAAGATGAAGAAACCTTGCACAAGTGCGGCATATTAATATATTTCATTTTCATTGGTATACATTTATGTAGTGAAGTTAAACAATAAATAACGCTAAATTTACTGCGAATAATATTACTTTAGTGAATAAAATCCTATTTATATAGTTTCTTTAAATTTAATTTTATTAGCAAATTAAAACAAACCTCTGATTTTAGTTGAATAGTGTTTATCACTGAGGCAATTTTTCTTATTATCTTGTTTAACTGAGGAATACTTACTACAAAACGGACCTAAATTACCCCGTCAACATCGAAAACATTGGTTGTATTTACTTAATTATTTTAAATATTCCTTAATTAATTAAGAGAATTAACTAGACAACGTTATTTTTACATAAGAAATGTTTTATGACGGTTCAGTTCAAATCAAACAATGTAGGTTTCATGCAATATTTTTATTTAAGAAATATAAAAACTTTTATTAGGTGCACCTTAACTTTTCTGTTCAGCGAGATTTTGTGCTAATGAAAACCGATAAAACTTATGTAAATCACAATTTAGTTCACGACACCAGCTTGATTAATTAAACTTATATAAGTAAAAGTTGCAAAACGTACAATTTAGTATATAATCCACTCAAAATAAAATTTCTTTGATATTTGCGATATGATTGATGAATATTTCATCATAAGTTATTTAATTTTGAAAATAAAAGCATTTTGATAAAATTGCAGATTAATGATTTATTTTCTGTGCATGGTAGAATATATATATTTATACGGAAATACCTGTGTAAGTTTATCGTGCACAGAGAACACCGTAACTTGTCGATTGATGAAGCAAATTTTATGATCAGAAGCTTCAGATTTGATCGCTTACATTTTATCGTTTGCCGACAATACCGTAAAGCTTAAGAATGGTTACAATTAGGCAATATCCCTCATAGAATAGAATAGAAAAGTAATCGTATCAATATAGCGTTATTTGATTTATGATATTCTATATTCTGAAATTTGTTTAAAGTGCCAACAATTTGGATATAACTTCACTCCCGCACGAACACAGCGGGGAATCGACGAAAATGAACCTACAGTGCGTGGACAATAACGTGACGGGAACGACGACAACAGCAACAACTACAACAACCAACAACAAACAGAACAACAAACAAACAATCGTGCGAAAGAACAACAGCCTGCCGATGGAAGTGACGTGATGTTGCTGGTGGAACCTGTGTTCAAATGAGAACATAGGGTTTGCTTACCTTATATAATAAAAATTACTCACTGTTCCACGCTTACCACTGCTCTTGTTGCTGATATTCTTGGTAAGGTGTAAACATAAAAATGTAAACAAAACAAACAAAAAAAAAAATGAAAACAAAAATATTAAAACGATAGTTTTAAATCGTTGGTTGGGCTGTATTACTTGAGTAGGTCACTGTGTTTTAAAAGTTTCCTGTTGAAATTTTATCCATCGATTTGTGTGAATGTCAGTGATTTATTATTATTATATCCGATTGAATATATGTGAAATCTTCTGAGGCGCTTTCAATTTACCGAGTAATGTAAGGTCGCGTTTTCTCTGGTTGGCCATTTTTATGCGTGCCTGTATGGTAATAGGTACTATCAAGTGGTCTTTCTAAGCGAACGCCATCTTACGTTAATCACAAAATCAAAAGTAGTTTCATTTTTGGTGCTTTTTGTAATATATTAATATTTAAAATAGATAATTTTTCTTTCTTCTCTTTACCGTCACCTTGTTGAATACGCTTATTGTGTACCATATGAAAATTCATCGTAATTTGTGTTCCTTTTTGTATATTTATTAAAGCAGATATTATTCAAATTCTATTATATTAAATATATAAAACAATTACTATGCCATGGTTCTGTATTTATTCCATAATTAAATTATTTACACAATTTGTAAGAGTTTTAGCAATCACTTTCAATGATTAGCTGCCTCGTTTATATATCATTAACCAAATAGCTAATTGAACATCGGATTAATCTTTGAAAGTGATAGTTTAAAAATTAGATTGATAATTTGACTCAAGATCCAAAAAAATATATCGTAGAGCGATAAATGGAACCGATTAATTCTAAAAGCAATGTTATGTATTATTTTTACTAGAGAAACATATAATTGTTTGAAAATTGTACAATTTTTTCTTTCAAATTTTAGCGATAATATCCATATAACCAGTTACACCATAAATTATCGCTAGGTGTATATTTTCTTATGCTCATAATTTGAAATTAAAAATCATATTGCGTTGTATATACTATGACCGATGATTTTAAATATTATTTATTAACTAAATAAAACAAAAATTATCGCTTATTAAAACCCATTTAGTACTTTTTATTTGTAGGATATATTGCGTAAATATTACTAGAGAGCTGTAGCTTAATGGGTTAATTATGAAACGTCAATATCGAATCAATACTTTGCAATTTGGATTAAGATTTACATATTTCGGATTGAAAAATTTACTAAATATACCATGATTGAAATTTTGGAAAACTTAAAATATTACTCAATAAAACTATATATTTTAGGAACAGATTTAAAGATACTGAAACGTTGCTTTTAAAATTTGGTAACTCTTACTAAAATAACATTTTGTTGAAATAATATTAGTGTTAGTTACAATTATTTCACTCGAAATAACAGTGTTAAATATTAGAAATGGAACAAATTCAACTCCGTATAGTACAAAATAAACAAGGGAGCTTAAATGTTATTATTAGAAATCGTCTATTCTGTTTTCAATTATCTTTTAAATTTCATTTCAAAACTAGTCATCTAAATCAACATTTGAACGCAACAAGTACATTAGCAAACTAAATTACTTTAGTAAACTACGTTTTAGCTAAATTTGATTTGACCATTGTATAGAATTTATATTATCGAGGCTCGCTATAGGTATCTTGGAATTTAAATACAATAAATTGAAATTACATGTAGTTTTTATACAAATCCAGTAATGCTGGAATATATATAGCTACTACCAAAACATAATTTTTCTCTGCTATCATTTATTTTTAAACACTATAAAATAGCGTTTATTCCTTTTAAATGTATAGTAGAAGTAAACACATGTCTTTTCAAAATTAATATTGGCAGAAGTGGAATTTTTTGTGGAAATAAATACACTGT
Organism: Nebria salina; assembly: GCA_944039245.1. Lineage (NCBI taxonomy): Eukaryota > Metazoa > Arthropoda > Insecta > Coleoptera > Carabidae > Nebria > Nebria salina. Next base: position 5,863,760 of record OX063271.1, read on the forward strand.
AAAATATATTCGTATGTCTTATCCGTTATTGTTTATGGGATATTTTAAGCATTTGATACAATTTTTACATATCTCAATAATGTTTAGCTATTTAATGTCTAATTGCATCACTGTTGATTAAGAATCAACAATATCGAATCGTTTATTTGACAATAATGTTATTAATGCCGTAACATGCATAATAATGATTCATTTTTGTTGAATTTGCAGTGGTGCAATTGGGCCTCAGCCATATAAAATTCACTCATTATGTAAAACGCATGGATATCGACACACACATTTAAACTGGTGTAACTAGATAAGGTATAGTTTGTATACGTTCTCAAGCATAGAAACACTATGTACGCAAATGTTTAAGACGTTCTTATCCTTGTTTTCAATGGTTAACAGAATATATAATCGAAGACAGGCTTACATAAAATAAGTAAACTGTATGTACGAATTTGATATTTTGAGATTCTGAATATTTTGCTGACAAACCTTGGAATTATTTATGTTTCGAATAATAATATAAATTCATATACAAATATATAAGCAAATAAGTATTTAGTATAAAAACTTCGAAAACCGGCCTTCTGTTATCTTATGAATGGAAGAATATAGTTCTTTTTAATCTGCAGTAATCATTTGATTTCATCCGTCAAATCTATAAATATAAAATTCATTCCAATATTACAGTATCGTAAGGCGTATATCAATTTCACCTACGTTTTGCACCTTTTTTTTAATTTAAGTGAAATTTAAAAGCGCTTTTTATGTGTAAATTGTTAAAAAATGGACCGATCACAATTAAATTACGAAAATAATGACGTGTTCGTAAAATAAAAAAATATGAAATTGATTTGATATTTGTATTTTAAATTCGTGGTAGTATGTGATTTTTTTTTCGTAAAGCGACCTCATAATTAATTCAAAAGTAATTTTTTTTTATAATTTATTATTTTGATATGTGCATGATTGCCCTTTTAAAAAAACTAAGTTTTGTGTAGTGAGACAGGTTTCAATAATCTAGTTAAATGCAATTCGTAATTTTCGATCAGATATATTCGAATTGACCCATAGTTAATCTAGGAGTTGATAGACCCATAAATAACCTCTACATCAAGAATTGTTGGTCAAATGCGATAAAAACTACATATTTTACAACTGTATTTGATATTTTCCGAGATTTCACTATTGAGTCTAGAAAATATGTATTTGTATTATGTTAATACATAATAATATATTATTTTGACATGCATTCAAATGTTTCATAAAATTATATATTTTAAATTCATTTTTATAATAAAAAATAAAATACACAAAAATCAATCTTGATAATTATACTAGAAAATTTATTTATTTTAAAATTCTTCCTATTGTTGCGAAAAATACAGACACAAATAATATTTTAGGAAAATAAAGTATAAAGGAAACATAATATTTGTATACTATAGAATTTCACAGGATACTTTTATAACAGAAAAGTATTGTAATAATAATAATATTACACTTATAAAATTAAACTTCAAGTTTAAGCAATTGTTTTTCATGATTTATTTAATATTTAGCTTAAAGTAACATTTTTTTTAACAATAATTCTAACGGTATTTTCTATGAAAACGTTTCACTGGTTCAGTTCAGTTTTTAAACAATTATTTTGAGCAGTATTAGATATTATAATATGTTGGTGCCAGTGTGACCTAGGATGTATTAATTTAATGTTACATTGGTATATTTAAACACATTTAATATAATCAGACATTTTAGAATAAAGTACAAACAACCGAAATAACTTATGTTTAAGATATGTTATTTTCGCAATTATATAATTTTATTGCTAGTGATATGTTAGTTGCACTTAGCATTACGCTACACCATGTTGTGTATCTCTTAATTTTTGTGTTTGCGTAAATTTATATAAACCTATAATTTATAAATATGGGTAGTTTTCAAAATATGCTCTACAATTTTTCAATTTTTCCATTAATATATTTCAAATATCAAATAATGTACAGTAATTATTAAGAATTTCAATATTTAAACTTGAAATTTTAATTTTATGAGATCAAAAAAATAAAAACAAACTATGTGAATGTTTTATAAACAAAAAAGAAAAAAATATAAACAAAAAACTAAGGCTGTTATTATAAAAACTACTAATTTGTTATCAATTGGTACTATAAAATAATTAAGCTCTTTCAATTTAAATGTGGATCGATCATATCTTTATTTCTATACAAACTATGTATTACCCGATAATAAAATAGCCATATTGTTGTTTTGTAAAATAATTGAAGTACATTCAATGATTGTACTAACTGGTGAAAGAATTTGAGTAATGCACAGTCTGTGTTAGAAATATCATTGGGATATGCTTTTGTAATTAGGTTATTCCAATTAAGACTGTGTTTAATCACTGATTTTATAAATTAGCCTCATGTAATCAACTGAAGAAAAAAAAAACGTAATTTCACGAGGGCATAAATGCTAATATAAACGTTATGATTTTTTGTTTGTGTAAAAACGGTTTTTCAATTGTTAAATCTCGTGTCTGTCCACAGTAATCAAAGAAAATCATTAAGACGTGTGATGGCACCACAGTCATAGATGGAATTTTTGTTGATCACATTCCTTCACTGGTGTTGCATAAAATGCTCACTACTGCTGAAAATTATATAAAAATCGCATAATGTGGAAGATTTTTATAGTGCTACATAGCAATTTTGATATTATTAGATGTATACCATAGCCAACTTGCAAACAAATAACATTTATTTAAATATTTAATTTTAAATGAGAGTACTTAAAATATATTGTTTTCAATCATTATCAATAATGAATTTATTATAATTGCTGTGTTCATAGAAAATATTAAAAATATCTTTTGTTTTAAATACCTTTAAAATAATAATAAGATAAACATATTGTTTGACATTAGATAAACAATAATTGCCAATTTTTTCAATGGAAATTAAAGGTAATTTCTTTTCATTTTCTATGAATACGAAAACAAAAGAACCCACCCTTTTGACCGAATGTATTTCTATGTTTATTATACAAATTAAACAGTGTTATTAGATGTTTTGCTTTATAAAAGAAATTGATATTCGACTGTAATGTTTGACAAAATTAATGCTAATCATTGATTAAATATTTTTTATAGTAAAATTAAACATAAATAACGCTATATTTAATATCAAAAATATTTTGTAAATATTAACACTTTCTCAGATCAAAAAATGAAAAAGTGTATTAATCGATTTATTATTTTGATTTTCACTTGATTGGCTAAATACAACGTAAATAATCTCCGATTACAATTAATTTGTATTGGTGCAATCTAGCTTAACACTGTTAGTATAAATGAGGGGTGAGAGTGACTGAAACAGTGTAATAGTGTGTCATGATTTTCGCAGTGGAATTAACAGTGTAATAATGTGTAATAGTTTCTTGATGAATTGAACACTCATAGAAAGAAAAACGTATTTATTCCAGATATTTGTGGTGGCAAACAGATCTTTGCTCTACCATAACAATGCAGACTTGTAACCTTTCCAAAGTTTCGTTTAACCGAATATTTGAAGTTGCAAAACTTAGCAGAATCCAATATAGTATACAATTTTAAATACGAACACAAATTAAATATGAATGTAGTGGATAAAATCAAATAAGGGTTGTTTACGATTACGTTTTCGTCTTTTTGTGCTGGTTCAACTTATCAATAAATGTTTTTGTTTTTTATTCTTAGAATTACAAAAATGTTTTAAGTACCTGCATAAAATTAAAATTAAAACATGCAAGTTGACTTTTGTTTTTATATACCAAGGCAGCAGTGTCTCCAAATAATTTGTAAATTTCTTCAAGTACCTACAATGATATGAAAAAAAATGTATATAATAGTTTATGCGTAAGGTATGTTTTGTTTTTAATCTTTTTTTAATTTCAGAATAAAAAAAGATTGCTATGCTGCACTAAACTGCCGCTAAAAAGTAAACGCTTTAAAAATACATTGATTGTGACGGTAGGACATCGTTGTAATTAATAGTAAAACGCGACACTATACGGGTCTTAGTGAACGTTTCTGGTTCTACTTGAATTAGGTCATCTCTGGATGTGAATATTTGTAAATATGTGATTAGTTAATGTGTATGAGTGAATAATAAAATCTGATATATCAGATTTTAAGTGGATGTCATCGTTTATTTGTTTTTATTTTTTTATCACAAACCCTATTTATACCATATTGTTACTACCTTTAATTCATATAAATCTTCCTTATTCCATTGATTTCAGTACTGAATAAGATTCAATTGGAGAAATGGTTATCCAAGGATAAATATTTACTGAAATATTTATAAACAATTCATTTCATGTTTTGCATTTACCACAAATACAAAAAATATCTCAGTCGTACTCATAAAAACTATAAATTTAAATACTTTTAAAGTATTAGCATATCTCGATTTACATTAAATAAGTAAATTAAAGGTCTGAAAATATTAATGCGCGTGGAACACGGAAATCTGAAATAAGGACGGAGGAAAAACTGAAAATTTTCAAAAGTGCCTAAAACGTTTCAAAATAATATGACCCTAAATAGAATTTAAAAGCGTTTCTTTTTCGTCATTACAATTTTTTAAGGTTCGATTTTGTATAAAATAAAATCGATTTTTTTCCTCATGATTTCCGGACCTAAATTGTAACGTTTTTACCGCTTGGTTGGAGAAATCAAACAATTGTTTTTAACTTAACGCTATTATTGATTTATTTAATACACATATACACTAAAACTAATAAATCACTTATTGAACTAATATTTATGTTATACACTAATCTATAATTTATTTCCACACTAATGTTTATATCTCTACTCGCTCAATATTTATTTCCACATATTAAACTTGCACACTAGATAGTGATTCACGCGTACACTGGTTTCTCACTGCCCGAGCCGGCCGCATATATACCTGCGTATATCCTTCTCGAAGTTATGGAAGCTACTAGGGCTTCCTGGGTTACTGGTGTAAGGAACCCGTATTTCATCCCTATATTCGGGCATACACCGTAGGTTCGTTAACATATTAATGCTTTTTTCCGTTCCTTGTTCAGAAAACTTCAGTGCTACTGGTCAGTATACACAAAATACGTCAAATGTTAATTTATTACTAATATTTTAACTAAAATGAAAACGCGCAAATAAACGTTTTATTTCGAAAAAGGGGACGACGAAAGTTTTCGCAGAACTAAATTTCAGCGGGAAAGTTGTTCCTTGATGTAAGGAAGATTTTGAAAAAGTTACAGATCAAAATATTGATAATTGCGAGTTACGAGTTAATACTCGCGCTCGAGAAGCGCCGCGGTATGTTGTATGTTTACAAGTAACGATAAATTTTAATCATATCAATTATATGGGCAAGATAAGTGGGTACGGCACTAACTGCGCGAAAATGAAAATGTACACGCTCAACGTTGAGACATTGTTATTCTTATGGCGAGAATCGGCAACGCATTTCTTGTGTGGCTTAATTAATGAAAAACATCTGCAGTGTCATGCACCGGAAATACTTCTTTACTTCAGTTTTTTTGCAGTTCCTGCAATATCACTGATACGGCTGCAGCAAAAGTAAAATAATGAACAAAATGAAAGATTAAAAAAATATACGGATAACAAGAAAAAACATCTGCAGTGTCATGCACCGAACTTTCTTATACGCATATGGGTTAAACAACATCGTAGTTTCATTATTTTTCTAATTTATAATATTTGTTCTAACCTTTAGATCGATTTTACCCTAAATATATTTCTTAGAATAAATATTAAATGTCAAACTTCAAATTATGAAAGGCTATTTTGTTAAACAATTCACAGGCGCAGATGATACGATTTATGTATAAATAAATATAATAAGAATAAATTGAAATAAATATAATAAGAATAAATTTAAATAGCCATTATTTTGAAACGAGTACTCTTCTTGGAAAAAAATTTCAAACAAAAGTTGTGCGAAATATAAATACCTTTAATTTTTGTCCATACAATTTTTCTGTAACTGTAACCATTTTTGAGTAATTACAGAAACTGCAAAAAATGACTAGAGTAAACAGGCACTTAAGCTTTGAATATTTTTTTCAAAAATAGGAGGTGCACACCCCAGGCATATGCAAATCTTAAGTTTAAAGTTTCATAATTTTTGCTTCAACTGTTTAGGCTGTAGAGAACATATACACACACACAGACAGTCGTCATTCCAAAAATAGTCGGAATCGATTCAGGGAAGGTCAGAACGTATATTTTCGTTAAAATCTCTAGATCGAAATTTTTCTATGATTACAATACTTACTTATACTGCGTATAAGAAAGTAAAAATGAGTCCGTTAGTGGAAATAGAATAAGCTCCATGATGTTGTGTGTGAGCATCTTTAATAAAGCTATATTTTAAAATTAAAAATGCATATTACTTTTTATGCCATAAATGGCGCTTCTGCACATGCGCAGTGAGATAAATTATGTTGCGTTTGTTTGATCTCGTATTCTTTTAAGAAAGTAAAAATCCATAATTGACGTTATTTATGTCAATTCTATAACGCTTGTAATAAAATCAACAAGCCGAATAAACAAAATAGAGCAACTGATTTTGCTTGGTTGTAAAGAAATATTCGCTAATAAAAGCATAATTTTTAAATTAGTAGTCTTGGTAAATATGTTGAACAACACATAGTGAAGGAAAGCATATTAATAAAATTAATTATTTTAGTTTAAAGCATTGCTGATTGATCTTAAATATTGGAGACATTAACTTGCATTCATAATATGTTAATGTATGCATTCGACTAATGATAATATTGCTAAAAAGAAAATGTCCTTCGAACGCCACGAATTAAAAAGCTACTAGAGTCAACCCAGAGACACAACTGCAATTGAAGACTAAAACATAGTTCGTTATTCAAATCTGACTAATAAATTAATACAAAAAATTAAATAAACTTTACACATATTTATTTATATAATAAAAAATACACCATTTCGAACAAAAATGCATATTAACTACTTCTCTCCCTTCTTCCACCGTCACGGTCCCGAGCCATTGCAAGACAAGAGGATATCTTTTTTACAATTTCATTTTGAGTCGCAAATGGGAAGTGATTCCTTATTGCCACTAAATAAATAAAAATAAAAAATAACATGTTTCCTTTAATTTAATATTGCTTGTACTTACTATGTAAACATTGGCATATATTTAAAACGGAAAAATTTAATTTTCCTTTTTTTCCGAATCCGGAATATTTCAGTGCCATTTCTTTGGAAAATATTTTTTTCATGCACATACATATTGCTTGACTGTATGTTTCACCTCCTATCATACCTAGGATATTGGCCTACATGAAAATTTAACGAATATTTTATATATATATATATATATATATATATATATTTATTTATAAATCCTCACCATTCTAATGCAATTTTCTTCCGATTCTTTCAAATAAGCTTCAATTTTTGCTACATCATCTTCAGTTTTGAGAGGAAGAATATCGAATATTTCATCGGCTTTAGGGAATATTATTCCCTTTGTCGTAAGCAATGATTCTAGTTTATCTTGTTTTTTTATGAGCATCTTAATGTTTGCATTCATTTCAAGAATTAGTCTTTGCATTGTAATAGTTGATGTAGAATCTGAAAATAAAATATAATTCTTCGTAAAACTAAAAAATAAATTTGTGGAATAGTTCAATTTCTTACTAGTAGCTATGGTTGGAGTAGAGCCCGAACAAATTGACGATGATGGCGTCTCGGATGATGATTCATTTTTTATATATGAAAAATCTACAATTAAAAGCAATATAAATAAATTTTAAAATTAAATTTATAGATATAAAAATTAATTTGGGAGTAAATAATTTAAAAATCAATGCAAATATATATGTACCTTCATAATCAAAATTGGGTCTCTTGCATTTCGATTCATCTGTGTCAGAAGAGCTTGAAGATCTTTTCCTTGTAGTAGCTGGTTTTTTTGCTGATGTTTGTTTACTATCATCAGTATCTAAACTTGATTCGCGTTCGCCTTTCCTTGAATAATGCTGGGCTTCTCTTAGAGAATAGCATGTCATTTTAAACGTTGCATCGCACCAGTCGAAAGGCCTTTCTAAATCTTCGCATTTACTTATTATTATCTTGATGCCTTTAACGTCAGCAGGCCATTTATACTGAGTTTTCGTCTTGTTTGCCCAAGATGTTGGAACATAATCCACCGCATTATCCGAGTTCCAAAATATTACATCCCAAGAACACATTCTATCAGGTTATGAATTGTCAATTTTTGTTTTATTTAAAATCTGAGACAATGAATATTTATGAGTGTAATAAACCGATGATGAGAAACGAAGCTTCATCATTATTTACAAACAGACATTTACATTCAACAATCAAATAAACATATTTGATTTTCTACTGCATGTGCTTTGTATATTTTTAATTTAATACACAAAACGAACAAATAGAACCACTAAATATTAACAAACTCAAAAATATAACAAGCAACGACTCGAAAATTTCTGAGAATGTCAATGCATGTGTCAATGTCAGAGTGACAGATCAAGCAGCGGATTATGCGATCAGTTGACATGAATATATCAAAAATAAATTATTTATAGGCCCATTTATTCATATTGATAACGAAACAATGATATTATTTAATATTTTTTGAATTTATATTAGTTTTTGAATTATCTATGATTTTAATCGTTTTAATCGATGTATCTTCCGCGACATCTTCAGACTTATTTAGAATTTTAAATTTGCTTTTAACGGTTTTTGTCTCATTTGATTGTTTACGAAATGGCAGAATCAAGAAATAAATTCGCGTTATTTTTATACGTGCGTGACCCTAGTATACTAGCATGGAACAGGCCAAATATAAATTCATCCGTAAAAGCGAATTTATGTACAGCATTTTCGACAGAGTCCACTTCAAAGTTGGTACGTATATTTTCATAACTTGATATTCCTCGTACTAATAACGTAAATTTAGGAGAAACCAGTTGAGCATTTGCAAGTTTATCTACGCTTAAAACCATCGAAAGACCTAGAAGATTTGTACGAAATCACGAACGATAATAAATTGGTGTCACGAGATCCAACCGGTCTGCGACATGTACAAGATGGCAAGAAGGTTAAACGAAAATATTCATTTTCAAGAATTTATGGTCCTGATTCATCGCAGACAGAAATTTTCAATGATTGTATCAAGGAAAAGGTTTTAAATTTTATAAATGGACATAGTGGTACTATTTTTACTTATGGAACTTCAGGATCAGGTATTTAAAAACTAAACTGTGCAATGTTTTGTAATTAATTAATTATATGACTTTTTAGGAAAAACTCATACTATCTTGGGCAGTGCACAGCATCCTGGCATTATACCTCGTTCTTTGGAATATATTTTTAGGTCTTTACCAAAAATTGAAAATGCTCCTACTGTTAAACCTACTTCTTCAGATGAAGTTATTGTGTTGGATTCTATGGCCGGTAGAAACGAATTTATGTTGAGGACTAATTTATTGAATAATGCCTCAACTGGTATCAATAAACATTTACACATCAAAACATACAAGTGAGTTTCAATTCGAACATTCTAATTCTTAATTCATTATTAGCAAAATTCCTAAGCGTGAATTTAATAATAAATACATACATAGTGATGTATCTTCAATGGCGAGTGACGCGACTCACTCGTAATTTTCATAAAAGCGGAATCATACATACATATCATCATGCCTATTCCCATCAATGGAGTGGCAAAAAAATCCACATTTTTTCATATCTTGATCACCTTTCGCCATTCACTCTATCCTTATACGTTCTTGTATTCCGCTTGCTTACAACTGTTTTTTCACGCAATTCATGCACAATCAATACTTTCTTTCGTTCAATTTGACATTTTATCCTGCTTTTACTCTACCTTGCACAACCACTACTGTTTTTTTATACATATATAAATAAGTAATATATTTTTTAATCAGAGCAATGCAAGAACGTTTAAGTATAGAACCGGCTGGAATTTTCGATGAATTAGGTGATTTAAGTGTAAATATTTGGGTATCATTCGTGGAAGTGTACAACGAATATATTTACGATCTTCTCCAAACTGCACCAGACCGTGGAAAACAACGACCCAAGCTCCGATTGGGGCAAGATTCAAAATCGAAAGCCTGCGTGAAAAATCTCACATCAATCAGCGTCTCATCCGGATTAGAAGCTTACGAAATACTTCAATACGGTAAATAACAAAACAATTCAGCATTAAATTCGTCTACATCAAAACTATGTATTTTAGGTATGCACAATTTAAATTACGCCGCAACTTCAGTAAATGACCATTCCAGTCGGTCACATTGCATTTTTACAATTAAATTAATCCAAAGTAGTTCCGACGGAAATATTCAAATTAGTCATTTTAATTTCTGCGATTTGGCGGGATCGGAGCGGTCAAAAATCACAGGCAATGTCGGCGATAGACTTAAGGAATCAAACAATATCAACACCTCTCTGCATGTGCTGGGACGGTGTATTTCTATGATCCGAGAATCGCAAAAGAATCCTACTGATTCCAAACTAATTCCGTATAGGGACTCGAAACTGACAATGTTGTTTCAAAGCGCTTTAACCGGACACGAATCAATCGCAATGGTTGTCAATATCAACGCAACTAGAGAAATGTTTGATGAAAGTCAACGAGTGTTAAATTTTTCAGCAATTGCAAAGAATATCACAATAGATGTTGACTTGAAAACGAAGAAACGATTTTCACAATATGTGCACAACAGGAATAGTTCGAGGCCCATCATTAGTGAGTCGACTGAAAATGAACGATTAAGGGAGCAGGTACGTTTTTTTAAAATTAATTTTAAGGGGTATGAAAAGCTATTACACGTTTCGTAGATCAGATATGCAAAAAAAAACATTTCGCTGGGCCAGTTTTTTTAGTTAATAAAATATCTTTATTGTGTGATGTATTTTCTGTTTAGGTTCATTCGTTAACATGGGAGCTCAAGAACCATAAACAAATGTTGCAAGTAAAGGAAATCGAAATTCGTAAAGAAGTCGTAGACGAGCAAAGAAAACGACACCAAGAAGCCGAACGAAGATGGGCGTTACGTCTAGACAAACAAGAACAACGTCTTCGCAACTTCTACGAAGCCAAAAATGAAAATCTAATGCAATATTACGAAAAGATTCATCCGAAACGTCCTCGAATTTCCATCATTGAGTCTGATGAGGAAGAAGAAATTCGCGAGCAATTACAAGCAATAACTAAGAAATGTGAGCTGGTTGAGAAAGAGTGCGCACAAAAGAGCGATATAATTAAAAGCTTGCAGTTAAGCTTGAAAGATAAGGACTCGTTGCTTGCAGACGCAGAAGCTGAATATAGGGAATTAGAAGTACAGTTGGAAGAGAAAGTGTGTGAAGTGTTTGAACTACAAGAAGAAGTGTGCGCACTGACGGATAAATGTGCAAGAGAATAGTAGTCGAGAAAAAGTGATGTTCAGGCGCGTGAAGTGGAAATGCACTTACTCATAATTGCAATAACTTTATAAGTATTTTGTACAGAAACATTTTAGTTGTATATTATATATATATATATATATATATATATATATATATATATATATATATATATATATATATATATATATATATATATATGTACTGGATCTTTTGAAATATATATCGTTTATTTATTGAAGTGTAGTGTATTATTATTCAACAATTATGGGTAAACCTAAAAACAATTATTATAAATACCCAAGAAAATGATCTAAAATATCTGCAGTGTCATGCACCGAACTTTCTTATCCGCATATGGGTTAAACCATATCGTAGTTACATTATTTTTCTAATTTATAATATTTGTTCTAACCTTTAGATCGCTTGTACACTAAATATATTTCTTAGAATAAATATTAAATGTCAAACTTCAAATTATTTAATTCTATTTTGTTAAACAATTGACAGGCGCAGATGATACGATTTATGTTAATATAAATATAATAGCAGAAATTTATTTTGAAACCAGTACTTATTTGGAAAAAAGTTTCAAACAAAAGTTGTGCTAAATATAAATACCATTAATTTTTGTTCACGAAAATTTTCTGTAACTGTAACCATTTTTGAGTAATTGCAGAAACTGCAAAAAATGACTAGAGTAAACATGCATTTCCGGTTGGAATATGATTTTCAAAAATAGGAGGTTTTCGTGCCAGGCACATACAAGTCTTAAGTTTAAAATTTCATAATTTTCCCTTTAGCCGTTTGGGCTGTAGAGCGCTCACATACAGACACAGACGGACGTCATTCCAAAAATAGTCGGAATCGATTCAGGGAAGGTCAAAACGTATATTTCCGTTAAAATCTCGAGTTCGAAATTTTTCATGATTACAATACTTACTTATACTGCGTCTAAGGAAGTAAAAATCAAAAGATTTTAAATTGTATCATGAAAACAAAATATATACATATGCCTATTCCCATCAAATGGACTGGCAGAAAACCCTTTACATATTATTATGCATTTAATATTTGCTTATATTCACTAATTAATTTTGATTATTCGTAGTGAAACTGACTATCACTATAACGAATTGTGATTCATCTGCTTTTCCTGTTGCATCTACTTCCGGTTTATAAAAAATTAAAACTTAAAAAAATGTGGATTTAGAAAATATATAGGCAAACAAGTAAATACATTTCAATATCAATTAAATTTTATATTATGCAAATTAATATTAATATAACATTTTTACTTTCTTATACGCAGTATAAGTATTGTAATCATGAAAAATTTCGAACTCGAGATTTTAACGGAAATATACGTTTTGACCTTCCCTGAATCGATTCCAACTATTTTTGGAATGAGGTCCGTCTGTGTGTGTGTGTCTGTGTGTGTGTGTATGTGAGCTTAAGTTTAAAATTTCATAATTTTTCCTTTAGCCGTTTGGGCTGTAGAGCGCTCACATACACACACACACAGACACACACACACAGACGGACCTCATTCCAAAAATAGTTGGAATCGATTCAGGGAAGGTCAAAACGTATATTTCCGTTAAAATCTCGAGTTCGAAATTTTTCATGATTACAATACTTATACTGCGTATAAGAAAGTAAAAATGTTATATTAATATTAATTTGCATAATATAAAATTTAATTGATATTGAAATGTATTTACTTGTTTGCCTATATATTTTCTAAATCCACATTTTTTTAAGTTTTAATTTTTTATAAACCGGAAGTAGATGCAACAGGAAAAGCAGATGAATCACAATTCGTTATAGTGATAGTCAGTTTCACTACGAATAATCAAAATTAATTAGTGAATATAAGCAAATATTAAATGCATAATAATATGTAAAGGGTTTTCTGCCAGTCCATTTGATGGGAATAGGCATATGTATATATTTTGTTTTCATGATACAATTTAAAATCTTTTGATTTTTACTTCCTTAGACGCAGTATAAGTAAGTATTGTAATCATGAAAAATTTCGAACTCGAGATTTTAACGGAAATATACGTTTTGACCTTCCCTGAATCGATTCCGACTATTTTTGGAATGACGTCCGTCTGTGTCTGTATGTGAGCGCTCTACAGCCCAAACGGCTAAAGGAAAAATTATGAAATTTTAAACTTAAGATTTGTATGTTCCTGGCACGAAAACCTCCTATTTTTGAAAACAATATTCCGACCGGAAGTGCATGTTTACTCTAGTCATTTTTTGCAGTTTCTGCAATTACTCAAAAATGGTTACAGTTACAGAAAATTTTTGTTAACAAAAATTAATGATATTTATATTTAGCACAACTTTTGTTTGAATCCTTTTTCCAAAAAAAGTACTGGTTTCAAAATAAATTTCTGCTTATTATATATATATTGTTACATAAATCGTATCATCTGCGCCTGTCAATTGTTTAACAAAATAGACTTAAATAACTTGAAGTTTGACATTTAATATTTATTCTAAGATATATATTTAGTGTTAAAGCGATCTAAAGGTTAGAACAAATATTTTAAATTAGAAAAATAATGTAACTACGATGTGGTTTAACCCATATGCGTATAAGAAAGTTCGGTGCATGACACTGCAGATATTTTTACATAGCGATAACGTGTCATTTGATTCTTCGACTATTGAAAGACCTTGCTCTTCTAATGTAATGACAAACGATTACTCAATTTTATCAAATGAGCAATATGAAACATTAAAACTAAAATCGTTTTCAGAACTTTTCCCAGTACAATTCTAAACAATTCCAGAAATAGTCGGAATCGATATTTATATTAGAGTACGAGTAATTTTTACTTTCTTATGCGCAGTATAAGTAAGTATTGTAATCATGAAAAATTTCGATCTCGAGATTTTAACGGAAATATACGTTTTGACCTTCCCTGAATCGATTCCAACTATTTTTGGAATGACGTCCGTCTGTGTGTGTGTATGTGAGCGCTCTACAGCCCAAACGGCTACAGGGAAAATTATGAAATTTTAAACTTAAGATTTGTATGTGCCTGGCAAGAAAACCTCTTATTTTTGAAAACAATATTCCGACCGGAAGTGCAGGTTTACTCTAGTAATTTTTTGCAGTTTCTGCAATTACTCAAAAATAGTTGCAGTTACAGAAAAATTGTTACAATAAAAATTATATATATCAGCATTTTGTACAACTTTTATTTGAAACTTATTTTCCCAAACGGTACCGGAAACAAGATAATGGCTATTGAAATTTCTTCATATTATATTTATTTTTACATAAATCGTATCAACTGCGCCTGTCAATTGTTTATCAAAAAAAAAAACAAAACAGACTTAAATAATTTGAAGTTTGACATTTTATATTCTACGAAATATATTTAGTGTAAAAGTTTTCCAAAGGTTAGAACAAAAATTATAAATTAGAAAAATAATGAAAATAGGATGTGATTTAACCCAAAAGCGTATAAGAAAGTTCGGTGCATGACACTGCAGATGTTTTTCAATTGAAATTTAAATAAAATATCAAATTTCCGCATCCATGCTTAAACATCTTTTTATTGTATTTCTAAATACATCAATATTAACATTATTTTACATATAAAATAATTCAAAGGTTGAATATCACAAAAAAAAGGTACATATTAAATAAAAAATATTGTTGACACTGAAAATTCGACCCTTAACTTGAATTTAAAAAAACCACTATACTTATACAAAATCAATTTTTCATTTAGGAGCATTTTTGTATTGATGGAATCGAGTCCATGTATTAATATTATTTTAAAAAAATAATAATGAAGTTTGTAAACAATAATACAAAAAAAAAACATGGAACGTGTGCTTAATTGAGATGAGTACAAAAATATTTCATTTGTAACATAAGGAATTTACTCGGATGTCGGTGCACCTGGTTTCAACCCTCGAATACTTAAATCATAAACAACTTCTTCAATCTTTTTTACGTCATATTTTAACGCATCAAATCGCTTTCGAAGCGAATCGTTTTTCAAATTTAATAATCGGAATCCAGCATTTAATTCGCCAACAAATTTGGCTATCTCCAACGGACGATTGTAGTCACCGCTAGTTACCGAATTCACTGCAAAACGAGCCTATAAATGGCATACATAAAAATTTAATCACAAATAAACAAATACATTTTATTATCGAGAAACATCACAAAATCAATATCAATGTGTTAAAATTATTTTACGTGCGACCATAATTTAATCATTTTACAATAAAACTAGGCATATAACAATTAACCCCAGTAGCACAGTAATATAATACCAATATTGGTTGACATATTAGCTCAATGTAGTAGAAGAATTAATCAACGAAAAAAATCAGCATATTAGGGGCAATAGAATAACCTTTATGCTATTGTATGTATGCAATGGCGAACATTTTTAATAAAACTAAATTTTCAAATTGAAAATGCATTTTATGTTAAATGCGTCCCTGCACATGCGCAATATGCTGCGTTTGTTTGGTTTCGTTGTAGAAAATGTAAAAATACAACAAAACCAAACAAACGCAGCATATTGCGCATGTGCAGTAACGCATTTAACATAAAATGCACTTTCAATTTGAAAATATAGCTTTATTAAAGATGTTCGCCATTGCATACATACAATAGCATAAAGGTTATTCTATTGCCCCTAACATATCAATTTTTTTCATTGATTCATCGACAAATACAGGTGTAATGTCTCAAAATAAATGAGCCGCCGATTCTCATGTTTCGCATCGTTGAACGCGAACATTTTTAAACCCCGTGACTTTTGTCACGTGCTCACTTTTTTTGCCTATTAGTTTGGTATTTGGTGCTACTAGGGAATGATGATTACTCCATATTGGATCAGTTGATGCTAAATAAATAGCATTAGATAAACTGATTTTGATCAATTTTCCTATATCTGGATTTAAAATAATATTTTATACGAAAGCGTAGATAATTTAGTTTTTTTTTATAAATGGACAGCAAATACATTTAATAATAATCGAATAACCTATATACATTTTTAAAATGTAGTTGTATTTGAATTAAATACTTTTTTAACTTACCAATTCTGATGATAATTGCAGTAATCCATGCAAATAATCTTCCAAATCTAAGTGAAATCCATTCGCATGGTCCGTTTCAACTAAAATAAATAAAATTGTAAGCATAAAATAAATGTTCAAACCTAAATTTAGAATACGTTTCCAGACTGTTTAAAAACAGTATATACAAAATTAATAAAATGCAAATACATAGATATAAAAACAAATTTAAGTGTTGTTCCCTTCTTAAGGGGAAGTAACACTTCGACATTTTAAAAAAATCAATTTTTTTTTTTACTTAAATGTATTTTTTGAACCCTTTAGAACCAGGTTTTAAAAGATGGAAGTGTAACTCACAATAATAAATGAGGAACAAAGCATTATATTGAGTGCGCTCAGGAGCGCTCACAGTAAAATGTATATGTATAAAACAGTACTAGAAACTTTAAACGCGTTTCTATCGAAATCATGTTTTTCAACTGCGTTGACAGCCTACAGGTCGCATTTTTCATCTGATTTATTTGAAACTTTGGGAATGTGTTAGTCGTAGCCCAACTTAGGGACCAACTGGTCATTTTTTTGAAATTCAGTTTCCTTTATTTTAGAGACCAAAAAAAGCACAAAATATTTGCATGATTTGCAACTTTTTTTTTAAATGAGTATAAATTAGCGAAAAATCTATTTTTTTAAAATCCGGCCAGTTGATCCCTAAGTTAAAACCTACTTAACAAGTACAAAAGATGAAAATTGATTTTAGATGAGAATTGACCGCTCCAGCCTGTCAACGAAGCAGCTATGATTTTTGGACATGGTCATGGCTCGGAGGTTCTAGCAGGCGCTAGATTGAATAGACAAATAAGGATGTACTTAATACAATGTAAAAAAAGATAGTAATTTACTTACATTCCTGTGGCTCAAAAAAAAAAATCGCGAAAATAGTCTATTTTTTCGACCTTCAGAGTGTTACTTCCCCTTAAAGTATTATACCTCCTCCATATTTGAAAGTGCAGTGCAAAACATTACAGTTGCGTAAATAAGATAGGATATCTTACCTCCTAGTATTTCAGCTACAGTTTCCTTTGAAACTAATATACCGACTTCAAGATAAATAGTCATTGCAATTAAAAATACTGATCTTTGGGTTACAAATCGCCAATGATCATTGTATCGGTAATATTGATCGATAGGAACAACTTTAGCCAATTTTGCATATCCATTTCTCACTTCGTCAAATAGCGCCCGAGCTTTTAAGCAACAGCCTGAAACTATATAAAATTGACCGTTAAAGTGATTGGTCAAACTACCCAAATATAGCACATACTTTCTTGAGGAGCATTTTCTTGGTGAATAGCTTGCAAAGTCATAAGTATATTCCGAGCTACATTCTCAATTTCTTTGATTATTGGCTTTATTTCCTAAATGAAAACAGTTTTAACCCCAAATTCAAATTGTGTTGCTAGAGTTGCAGGTGTCTTACCTCGCGAACAGCTTGTTCTGAATCCAAATAATCTTGAAATGATGTAAATATATCTGTCATTATAACATTTGCCATTGTAATATTATATTTAGTTAAACTCGTTCAAACAGTAAACACGTAAAGCAAGATTGTAAACCAACGGTGTTTCACAGACGGCCATTTTGTTGGGGGGAGGGCATCGAATTAGTTCGAGTAATATGCGCCGCCAGAATGGCTGCCGTGAGCGTGACCGTCGTTTTTCAGGGTACTAACCGTATTAACGTTTCCTACAATATTTACTGAGTGATTGTTTCGGCAAATATTGGAATTAAAATTTTTCTGTATATTTTATTGGCGTTTGAATCAAGGTTTGAATAGTGTGTTACATTGTAACAAAATCCGTAAGTCTTGCGTTTTACTTGTATTTTATGTATTTTACTTGATTTAAAATATATTAGATTATGTCGTCTAACATGAGTTGCGCTGTGCCAAGTTGTAAATCGACGGAATACAGTTTTTTGCGGTTTCCGAAAAATTTTAGCACGATGTTTAAAAAATGGATTGGGCTGGTAAACAATCCCAAATTATTTAATATGCCAAAAATGCAAATTTATAATTCATATCGGTTCTGCCTCAAACATTTTAGTCCTGAGTGGATATATGTAAATGGTAGAGGCAGAAATACCGTATTACATGGTGCTTATCCAACTTTGTACTTGGATGAGCGGCACGCTGTGCAAGAAGGTAGGAGAACCATTTTAATTTGATAAATGCTTTTATTAATAAATTTATTTATTTAGATGTCCCCATGCCCGATGTAACAAGTGCATCTGCTTTTACATCTTCGTTGAGGGAGCACGTGCGAAATGGGAGATTTTCGAGAAGAGCATATACAAATCTTAAGTTTTGTAATTTTATATTCAACGTTCACCTACACGCACACGTCATTACAAAAATAATCGGAATCGATTCAGGGAAGGTCAGCAGGTATATTTCTGTTAAAATATCGAGATTTAAATCTTTCATGATTACAATACTTATACTGCGTATAAGAAAGTAAAAATTAATTTTGTTATAGCAAAATAGAGGCAATTTTGATTTTATGGCACTGCTTAAAACCTTGCCTTCAAGTAACTGTTATTGATTCCATACATTATGTAAATGAATTAAACATTTTCTAGACCAATATTATGTTTGTGAATAATTTAGTTTAATTAACAGCTCAGTCTAAGCTTGAACATATTTATTTTAAAGACCTTATGGAAATATATTGATTTTATTTCCTAATATTGTTTTTTTTATTCTATGATTAACATTGTTCATTAGATTGCAGTAGATTTATAGGGCGAAATTGAGCAAGACGATTTTTTTCCACAGCGTTCCAATATATTTCAGGGTAAAAATAATTTTACCGACCGGCAATAAATTACCGGTCGAATCAGTAAAATTATTTATACCTTGAAGTATATCGGAATGCTGTGGATAAAATTGTCTTTTCATTTTTTACCTATACATCTATCTCTTTCTAATGCATATACCTATCTCTCTCATATATCTATCTCTGTCTACTATGTCTATCTCTTTCTATACGTCTTCTTAAACTTCCAAACCCAACCCGTACACAATATTCCATAAGCCCAAATAGGAGTATCTATTTTCAGTTATATTACTAACACCCCCCTGGCCCACAAATATCCCTAAGTGACCTTTCCTGCTGTTCCTTGTTGTAAACAGAGAGAGATTGTGAAGGAAGCAACCAATTTGTCGAAGGTTGACATGAGCGGACACAAAAAGAACGTGTTACGGCGGGCGGGAAATACGATTGAGTAGATGAAATTTTTTCTTAGGAAAGTCTCATGCTATTCTTATGAAGAAATGTACTTTTTTAAATGCAAAATAAACCTACTAAACATTTAAGAAGCATATTCATTAGTCTCAGTATAAAGTGGGTAGTTAAAATGTTAGTTATTAATATATATTATTAACGGGTCTCATCTATAATTACTGATTTATTGCTATTTCAAATAATTTGAAATACAAATTTGGTGAATTTTTATATTTCCGAAACTGAAATTTCTGATGTATGCGTTAAGAAACACATGTTTTGATGTAAATTGAGTTGTGACAGCGAGAGAGATACAATGCTTCCCCTTCTCCAAATTCAAAAGCGGGGTATAGCAATATGAGATATTAGCATTATGTAAATGGCCGAAAAATGAAGTAATTGTGGTACGAGCTGAATTTCAAGGGTATAGCGGAAGAATTTTGCAAAACGTTGCATTGCCACCACACATGCCAAGGATGTATTTATGATATAGAATTACTTTTGGTTTAGTTAAGGGTCGTAATAAAAAGTTATTTACAAATGAAAATTCAAATATTTTACCCTCAGTTCAGACTAGCTGCTGTGAGCGCTGGTGGTGGTAATATCTCTAAGCTCAACCTGTCAAATCTGTTAGATATTATAACTTTTACTCAACGTAATGGACCGCTAGCAAAAAGGGATATTGTTTAATATTAAATCAAACAATACGGGAGAAGAACAAATCAAAATTAATGATTAAGAGATAAATTTTGAAACATATTTAAATTACAGAAAGTGACACATTGAGTTTCTAGATATAACCACCACATGCGCTCGCGGTAGAACACAAGTAAAAAATATTTGAATTTTCATTTGTAAATAACTTTTTATTTCGACACTTAACAAAACCAAAAGTAACTCTATATCATAAACACATCCTTGGCATGTGTGGTGGCAATGCAACGTTTTGCAAAATTCTTCCGCTTTACCTCTAAATTCTGCTCGTACCACAATTACTTCACTTTTCGGCCATTTACGCAATGCTAATATCTCATATTGCTATACCCCGGTTTTGAATTTGAAGAAGGGGAAGCTAAAATGTACTCTTTTCAATTTCGGATCTCTATTAATATTAAATTTATGATTTAAATTCCCAAAATTGCTAAATTCAAACTAATATAAAATCAAAAACTATTCATTAATAAGATTATTTCGTCATCAATATGAATAAATGGGCTTATAAATAATTTATTTTTGATATATTCATGTTAACTGATCGCATAATCCGCTGCTTGATCTGTCACTCTGACATTGACATTCGAAGAAATTTTCGAGTCGTCACTTGTATTTTTGAGTTTAATAATATTTAGTTGTTCTATTTGTTCGTTTTGTGTATTAAATTAAAAATATGCAAAGCACATACAGTAGAAAATGAAATATGTTTATTTGACGTTGTTGAATGTAAATGTCTGTAAATAATGATGAAGTTTCGTTTCTCATCATCGGTTTATTACACTCATAAATATTCATTTTCTCAGATTTTAAATAAAACAAAAATTGACAATTCATAACCTGATAGAATGTGTTCTTGTATATATTTTTACTTTCTTATACGCTGTATAAATAAGTATTGTAATCATGAAAAATTTTGATCTCGGTATTTTAACGGAAATATACCTTTTTGACCTTGACTGAATCGATTCTGACTAATTTTGGAATGACGTCTGTGTGTGATGAAATTTTGAAACTTTAAACCTACTATTTTTGAAAACCATATTCAAGCCAGTTTTGCGGTTTTTCGAAAGCGTTTGCACTTATATCAAAAATAGTTAGAATAAAAATTATAGATGGTAACATTTTGTAGAACCTTTATTTGAAACTTTTCTTAAAAACGGTACTATAAACAAGAAAATGACTATTAAAATTTGTTCTAATTATTATTATTTTCACATAAATCATATCAAGTGTGCCTGTCAATGGTTTAACAGAAAAACAGGAAAAATCTTAAATAATTTGGAATTATAATATTTATTCCAAGAAATTTATAAGTTTATAATGCGTATAAGAAAATTCAGTGCAAGCCACTACAGATGTTTGCTACTGTTTTTTTTTTGCATCAATATTATTTTATTTGTGCATCCAATTCATTTTTACTTTCTTATACGCAGTATAAGTAAGTATTGTAATCATGAAAAATTTAGATTTCGAGATTTTAAAGGAAATATACGTTTTGGCCTTTTCTGAATCGATTCCGACTATTTTTTTAATGACGTCCGTCTGTGTGTGTGTGTGTGTATATTATAAAACTTTAAACTTAAGATTTGCTTATGCCTGTGGTGTGCACCTGAAAAAAATATTTAAAGCGGAAATGCCTGTTTACTCTAATCATTTTTTACAGAAAAATTGCATAAACAAAATTTAAAGGTGTTTATATTTAGCACAACTTTTGTTTGAATTATTTTTCTACCAGAATTATTTTTTCAAAAAGAATACTGGCCTCAAAATAAATTTTTGCTTATTATATATTTTTACATAAATCGTATCATCTGCGCCTGTCAATTGTTTAACAAAATAGACTTAAATAATTTGAAGTTTGACATTTTATATTGTTTCTAAGAAATATATTTACTGTAAAATTGATCTAAAGGTTAGATCAAATATTATAAATAAAAGGTAACTACGATGTGGTTTAACCCATATGCGTATAAGGAAGTTCAGTTCATGACACTGCAGATGTTTTAATGAAGTTGTATGATATTCTATTAAATGTTTTTTGAGAATGCTTTGTGCGATTGATTTGAAGTTGAAATATAATAATATGATATACTTATGGCGAGAATGGTCTTTACTAATAATGAATCGTCTTCAGTAATAATGCAATAAATCAGTATACTGATTCATGTCAAATTAGAACGTTTATTAGTGAAGACCACGATATTCCGAATCTTGAAAAGAGAAGCGAGAACAATGACTTCGTATAAATTAAAATATAAAGGGCGTTATTTTCGCTTCTCTATTTATGATTCAGAATGTCATGGTCCACTAAAACTCGCTCCAATTTTATATTTGTCTGCATTGCATTTGGAATTCATATTTCCCGCCACCCGTTTAGTTCAGGCTCCATACGCTAAAAATATACATTTACTGCGCTTCCTTATAAAGTCGACGATCTATCAGTGAATCATATACTTCAAAAAATGCAGTGCATCTAAAACATAATTAGTACGACCTTACTTGATAAATACGTAACAATTTCTTTCATGCCTATCACTTGTTATTAAAATATAAATAGAAAAGTATTAGAATTTTGCTACCATATATTTCATTGTTATACTAAAAAAAAATATTTACGAATATTAAAATCACTATTTGTGATTAACTTCATTCATCATAAAAATGCGTCGGTGTAATGCCGCCAAATATTTTAGGTTATAATTTGATTATAATGAAATTATCTGTATGATTAGTATTTATTACAATAAAATATGAATGAAGAGGTTGGTGTAAGTATATTTCATGGAGCAAATTCTGTTCATGTCCAAAATGGTGACCAAGAAGAGGAGGAGGAAGACTTGGAAGATCAAAAGAGGAGACGAGAAGAGGTTAGACATCAATTTTAAAACTTGTTGCTTCATAATCTAAATAGTTACTCGTTACAGTTACAAAACTTGATTGCAAATGCATTTGACGATATTGATTACGGTGATGAAAACAGTATGGTTAATAGTAGTTGTGATGAATCTGCTAATAATTCGAAATATAAATTTCGAGAATCGTCAGTTGGTAAGAAATGCATTCATTTTTTTTTTCAATTAATATTAATATCTTACTAGCCTTTGAAACACTTTCATTATATATATATATATATATATATATATATATATATATATATATATATGTATTTCTTACAGTAGATATTAAATGTCCAAATTATTTGAGTCTATTTTGTTTTCATGTTAAACAAGTGATAGGCACAGTTGATGCGATTTAGGTAATAATAATAATAATAAATTTCAGTAGTCATTTTCTTAAAACTTGTACATTTAAAAAAAAAATTCTGGCAATTCTTGTGCGAAATATTAATACCTCTATTTTTTGCTGTAAGTGCAACCGTTTTTGAATTGTTGCAAAAACCGCAAAAATGACCAAAGTAAACATGTACTTCCGGTTTAAATATCCTTTTCAAAAATAGGATGTTTTCTTTTCAGATTTGTACAAATCAGAAGTTTGAAATTACATAATTTTAGCTCTAAACGTTTAGGCTGTAGAGTACATACACACGCGCGCACACACACAAGCAGACAACCAGGCATTATTCCAAAAATACTCAGATTTCATGCAGGGAGAGTCAGAAATTTCTGTTGAAATCACAAAATCGATTTAATTTTCAAAATTATAATTCTTTTTTCTACGTATAACAAAGTAAAAATCGGATCATATAGTAATTTTAACTGGATAATAATAAATTTTAGTATTGAACCACTGTAGATACAAATACAGAAATGTAAAATATGTTTTTTGATCCGAATATTTCTTTAATATTCTAGATAACAATTACCATGAAAACGTACCAAATGCTGCGGATTATAAAAATACAAGCTTTAACAGTATGGAACAGTTACAAGTTTTATACCAAATTCGAGTTCGAGAGCTTAAGAATTTAATGGATCAATTGGACGCTGTAAAAGCAGAATCAAAGCGAGAACGCGATTCAGCCCAGAAAAAAATTATGCTACTTTTGGCGGACCAAGAAAGAACGAATATTTCTCTTACACAATCACAGAGTTTGCTATGTAAGTTATTTAAAATTATTGGATGTTATAATTTATTACCAACCAACCGGTTATGTAGCATTCCTATTACTTAAATGACATGATTTGGAATTTCTGATACAGAATTTCGTGTTGAAATTTGCTGAAATTTCTTAAAATTTCTTCGTGAGAGCAAGGCTTTACGGCATTACAATACATACTTTTTCCAGTACACACTTATAAATTAATACGTCATGAAATTTAGAGTGTGTGTTTATTTATATAATATACATATATAATTTATAGTTTTCGTAACAAACGCGGTTTATTTTTTATAGTGATTAGTCTGTTATATTTATCTAATGAAAACAAATATGCCAATGGTTACCCATTCCATATTGCATTCTAAAAATCGTAGTTATAAATATAATTTTTGTTATATTAAATTTTATAAAATTGCAAACTGATTTATTTTTGCAGTGGAGAAGAATAATGATCTAATGGGTAAAACGAAAGAAATAGCAGGATTAAAAGAAACTGTAGACGGTTTAAAGAAATCTAATGAAAAGGTTGCTTTTTATAAATCATTTCCTTTATCTATTAATATTATGTTAATTTTTACAATGTTTAGAACAACGAAGAAATGTTATATTGGAAAAGCACTTCTGATGAATTACAACAAAGACTAACAATGGTTGAAAAAGGTTTGAATTCAAACTTATCCGAAAAACATATACGAAGCCATTACGAACAAGAAGTACACGAATTACAAAATGCCTTAGACGTGTCCAGCAAAAAATTAGAAAAAGCCGAACGTGATTTTCGTAAATTACAAAACGATTTGAAAGAAGCGCACCATTCGAGGGAAGTCACATTAGCAGATAAAGCGCAAATCATAAATTCGATGACGGAGAACTTGGAAGAATCTCAAGCGCATCGGCATGCTTTACTAAGTAAGGTATCCGGACTTCAGATAGAAAATCAGTCATTGCAACATGAATTGGAATCATTGAAGGTTGGTTAATATTTTAATTATTTATGTTTTGTAAAAGGCTTGGTAATTTGCTCCTAGAAATACCTCTGCAAAATATGCGTACAATAGAGTGATAGTTAAATAAGATATTACTTTAAGGGGACATTACAGGTTGTAGGTCTGAAAAGTGGTTCAACTTTGGGAATTTTTTATGAAAGAACTAAAATCAGTAGAGTCATGCAGTTTTGCGGGTTGAATTTATCTATTTTTCCTCTATTATTGACCATTTATTCAACAATATGTTATCACAAACATGGCCGCATCAGCGGCCATCCTGGCACCGCGCACGCTAAACATGTGCCTACTGTGTCTGGCCCCGGGCCCCTTCTGGTCATCTAAATCAAAAAAACGCACATTGGTCAGTAAATTATTATAGATTTGCTGGATTATGAACCTAATTTCAAGAAAATTTTTGGAAATTACAACAACATTGCGACCGTGTGAAAAAAAGTGATGAAATTTCCATTGCATTTTCGAGCTTAAAACGTGATAAAAAATAGTAAAATTTAACAATAATTGAATGAAAATAGGTTCAGGATCCAGCAAATTTTGTCTAGTTTTCAGCCCAATTCGTTTCAAGTCAATTGGTCGAGTCGTTTGACCGCAATCGACGACATAGTAAAAAAAAGTAGTTTCGAGAAAAACGCGTTTAAAGTTTTCGCAATGGTTCCGACTGCAATAATAATTTTTCCGTGTCACCAATGTGGACGAAAATATTCCATTATTTGTTGTGACACCATATTAACTTGATTTTGTTATCAAATTGCAATAATTAGAGGCCACAGATCCAATATGGCGGATGATGTCAAAAAAGCATTTCCCAATTCTCGTGAAATTGAACATATAAGCGTGTTGCGGACTTGTATTTAAGAACATGGGGTTGGAATCATAATAATTTGCAAAGTAAAAGAAGGTTGAATCGAAATGGCCCCCCAAAAATGAAACATAATAACTCTGCGAAACCGGCGCTCCGCTGAGCTCTCGGGAGGTACCTGTGTATAAGTGGCCGTAGGGGCCGTAAAACTTTCCGGATCGCATAGGCCTTTCGGTCACTGATTCTACATGAATGTAGCTTAAAAAAAATGAAAAAAAAAAAATCGATTTTTTCAAAGTTGCAACCTGTAATGTCCCCTTAAATGAATAAAATAAATATAATAGAAATGTTTATGAAAAGTATATTAAATTGATACGTCGAAAAGCAACTGACCATATATTTTACTTAACTAGAAACATTTTAAAAATATTAAATCAATGATTTTTGTAGGAAACATATGAAAAAAAATTCATACCAAAGGAAAATCGCGATGAAATGATTGCAACACTACAAGACGAACTTAAGAGATCATTTGATGCGCAAATTCAAAAAAGAAATGAAATACAAAAACTCGAACACATAATAAAAGAATTAGGCGAAAACGGAAGCAAATTACAAGAAGAGTTAAAAGGAAAACAGGTGGGTAAAGTATTGATTTCCGATATTTCTGCGAAATGGAACAGTGCTAGTTCAGCATTTTGTACAAATTGGAAACCAAAATTGTTGATACATATTGTGTAGATATTTTGTTTTTACAAATATGTTAGTTAAATGGGTTATTTTAGAGTATGGAAAAACGAGAAATGGAGCAATTAAAATTCATTGAAGAACTGAAAAAATCACGAAATGACCTTTTAAATGAAAATAAGATGTTACAAGGACGGATTTTTGATTTAGAACAAAAATTGCAAGAATTACACAATTCAATTCCACCAAAAACAAATTCAACATCAAAGGAAATGTATGTTTTTTGTTTATATTATATTTTTGAGCAAATCAATTAAAGCTATCTTTACGCATGCACTTTATATTCGTTAAAAGCTTTATTCATACTATTTCACTGACTCACAACTTATCTTTTACTAAATACATAACCAATCACTTATTTAAATATAATAAAACCATTTAATTTTCAATAAAAATTTGCTTTAGGCGTCACTTTTCATATTAAAATTTTAAAATAGTAGAGCTTTATGTTCACTGAACTCAATGTTAGTAACATTTTCACTTTAGATATTTAAAACATTGATTCTGACATCTATTTATTCTTAATATATCATATTTTTCAGTCACAACTTTCAAAACTTATATTTGTTATTTATATAAAATATCATTTAAAAAATAAAATGAAGTATGAAATTTATAAATTTGCCATGTCAGCAAAACGATTAGTGAAGTTAACTATTTGATTGAAATTTATGTAATTTTTAGAGACGATAATTCAATAACGAAATCATTTTATAAAGAAGAATGCAACAAATTAAAAGTAGAATTAGATAATTTGGAGAAGCAACTTACCGAATCAAAAAATTGGAAAGAGCGGTATTTGCAACTCGAAGAGCAATGTTTAAAGTTGCAGGATACTCTAGCGCAATTGAACTCCAAATTCGCCGAAACCCAAGTGACAATAACAACATTGCGCGAAAAAATCGCATTAAAAGAAGAAAGGGACGGATTACTAGATGTTTTAAAGCAAAAAGCCGCCATGTTTGAAGATTATATGACACACAAACCACCACAAATTAAATCGGAAGATAAATCTGTGAATACAGACGAATTTATTCAATCCAGTGCACCAAACAATAAAGAATTGCTACAAATGATAACGACTGTTGAGAATCAAACATGCGAAAAAGTCAAAAATTTGTTCCAAGCTAAATTGTCCGAGTTTGAACAAACAATGGCAAAGAAAACTTTGCAACTTCAAATGTTATCCGAAGAGAATAAAACGCTCAAAGATAAAATATTATTCGATAGGACTGCGTTTACTGAATTGAGTGAAATGTGGACGACAGAATCTGGAAAAATAAATAACGCTCTACATACGATGGTTGAGAAAAACAACGAGTTGACTAAAAATGTTAATAAATTAGGTGTGGAAATCCAACAAAAAGAAATTATGTGTAATAGTTTAAATTCGCAACTGACCGAAACACATAAACATATCAAGAAAATTAAGGTACGGTTTTTTAATCCTGTTAAACCTATCAAGAATTTAAAATACACATTTGACAAAATGCCTAAAGTAACTAATACTGAATTTAAATAAAAATTACAGTTTGCCAATGATGCTTAACATAATTTGTATGCTTGTGGTAGAAATCTTAGTAATGTTGCTCATTCGCAATATATATGTTTTTTTGTTTGTTTGGAAATTCTAGATTACAAGCAAACGCAAGGAAGAACACCTGCAATCAGAATATAACCGGATATCAAAGAAATTTCAAGATTTATTAGAAACAATTCAAAAAAGAGTAAATAGTTATATTTCTCATGAACATGCGAAAAGTTCATATTTACAAAAATAATAATACGGTTACAACACTATATTTTAAATGTGATTTTTAGCTTATTAGATATTGATATGTATAAATGATGTTATGAAATTGTATTATATTTGGTAAATGAAATAAATTTTTTTAAGATTTTAATAAACATCTGCAGTGTCATGCACCGAACTTTTTTATACGCATATGGGTTAAACCATATCGTTTCATTATTTATTATTAAACGGTTGAAGCTAAAATTATGAAACTTTAAACTTAAGATTTGCATATGCCTGGGGTGTGCACCTCCTATTTTTGAAAAAAATATTCTAAGCGGAAGTGTGTTTACTTAAGTCATTTTTTGCAGTTTCTGCAATTACTCAAAAATGGTTACAGTTACAGAAAAATTGTATGAACAAAAATTAAAGGTATTTATATTTAGCAAATCTTTTGTTCGATTTTTTTTCCAAAAAGGGTACTGGTTTCAAAATAAATTTCTGCTTATTATATATATTTTTACATAAATCGTATCATGTTGTTTGTGCCTGTTGTTTAACAAAATAGCCTTTCATAATTTGAAGTTTGACATTTAATATTTATTCAAAGAAATATATTCAGTGTAAAAGCAATCTAAAGGTTAGAACAAATATTATAAATTAGATAAATAATGAAACTACGGTATGGTTTAACTCAAATGCGTATAAGAAAGTTCGGTGCATGACACTGCAGATGTTTTTTGGAATGACGTCCGTCTGTGTGTGTGTGTTTGTGTGTATGTTCTCTACAGCCTATACGGCTGAAGCTAAAATTATGAAACTTTAAACTTAAGCATGACACTGCAGATGTTTTATTTTTGAATATCGCATTTTGTTGTCTATGAAATACACAACCTATGTATATAAAAATAAGAGTGACTTTGGCAAGAATTGGTCAAGAATCACTATTTGATTATATAGAGATAAATGCATGTAGATATTTATTGAGAAATTATTTTCAAATAAAAACTAATTATACATATTTGTGGTATTAAAACCAAACAGTAAATGAAACGCCAAACAAATCGTAAAGCAACATCTAGATTTCGCAACATTCTTTTGTTTCTTAATAATTATCTGATGATTACACTAACTAATTAGTATTTGTTTAATATTGTTACAAATATATGAATGTTTTATGCAAAAATTTAAATATATATTTTAATTTTTCAGGTGATAATATAAATGTGTTAATAAAATCGTAAAAAGTAATAAACAAAAATAATGATCTAAAACGATTAAATATAAATAAAATATATTACAGAACAAATTACAAAAAAAAAACCAGAACATCGCGTGAGCCGTGAGTAATCAGTAATTCCGTGTATGCGCATAAGTTTGTATCGAATCGTCAAATGTATCCCGCATTTTAATTTAGTATCAGGAAGTTTGTAGATGGCAGTGTAAATTGATTATTTAACACAGATTGTCGTTTCTCTTTTATCTGCTCCGATTCGCTGTTAAGTGAGGTACATACAATCTGGTGATTTTTGGTTTTTTCGTACGTCAACGTCAAAAACACCTGACTTTTGCACAGTTGAAATTTTTTGCATTTATTTACCAAAGTTATCATTTACATAACTATTAATTCGTGATATATAGTTCAGTGTATATATTTAAAACACAAGAAATCATGTCTGAGAAAATTTGTCTACCTGAAGTATTTCCACTTTCAATGCCGAAGGAGGCATTAAAAGAAATTATTGAAAAGGCGAAAGATTGGGCACTTATGCATGGAGCATGCATGCGATCCAGAACAAAATTCTCCAAAGATTCACTACAGTTTGCACCGTTCATATTAACTCCGTCACCATTTCCCAGAAAAGAGTTTAAGAAAGCCGTTGAAATTCAGATTATTTTGAATGAATTGATGCACAACATTGCTCACGATTATGCATTTTTAAGTAGCAGCTTGAAGGGTACTATTCAAGTGGATGAATTCACAGCGAATTTATATAAAATATTTGAAACCGTGCAACGAGAAGGTATTTCACAGGTAAGTGCGAAGACAGGCTATAATGTTTTACATAATATGGTGTATTCCGAAATTGAACCAATCGTTTCGATTATAGAAAATTCATGGTTGTTTAGTATTTTTAAATATCGGTTCACATTTTAAATTCTATTCGACTAAACATTTTATACTTACATGACTGCCAGTTTTTCGTATTTCTATATTTATAAGTTGAACAAATTATATATATTACTCATGCACCAATTCATAGGAGATATAATTCATGCAATAATCCACTCAAAAGAAATTTAAATTCTTCTTTAATTATTAGAACTACTGAGCAGTGGAAATTATTTATTATTAATTTGGTAACAAGTAATTTATCATAAATTGAAAAAACCATTCTTCGAATAGTAACCATTTTCCAAAAATGGTGCATTTGCTTTAATTTTAAAATGTGAAACCGACACCCTTCAGCAACAATGGCCATTTTTGATTCAATTTCAGAAGAATCACAAGTCTGCTTCTTTTTAATAAATGTAGTTATTGTAAATAAGCACAAAATATAATAGTATTTTTTTCTATACGATTCAAGTTTTTTTAAATATGTACGCAAGAAAGTGACAGTTTTTTCATAGAAAAGCTTAAAGATGTTTTAGTAAAGTAATGTTGTTCTATAGCGAAACTCAAGTTATTTATCAATAAATAATTTATGAAATTAAAAGTGTATTATTTGATCATTATGTATAACAACTTTCACTAATTAAGAGCTACAACAATTTTAATAAATAACACAATTAACTGTTTATTATTAATAGTTAAGATACAACAGAAACAACTGATTCACTAACATCCTGACAACTGTAAATAATATATATAGAATTTAATTATTCTACTGTTTAAAATTCTGCAAATTTCTTAATTTTATTTACAGATACGAATTGTACAGGAAAAAGATACTATTTTAATGAAATATAATTGTGAATTTATAGAGCAATTTTATTATTTTAACCTCACAGAATTCAGTACTTTACGTTAAAAAAAATTGTGATACGTTTCTGATAAATTTTGTAATTGTGTAAGAAGAATTTGTAGAATTTTGATTGAAATTAATATTAAATATTGATCAATATTTGAATAGCTTTCAGCAATTAAGAACTGCAGGCCAATCGAATATTTTCAGATATTTCTTGTAGATTTACAGACTTTCCCAGATATATATTATTATTAATATGTCTTAAGGCAGGTCTCACATCGTTTTTATATTAAATAAAATTATATGTTTTATTCTTTATTGCCACGTAAATTTCGATTTGAGTAAAAAAGATATGAGAACCGGTTGTTATCTTTAAAACTAATAAATTTCGTTGTTGCTTTATGGATTTACAAGTGCATAGATATAAATGAATTGTTTAACAAGTAACATGGAAACAAACTGTTGCCTAAAGTTTTCTTTGTATTATTTGTTCGTTGAAATCGTTTAAGTAGCCTATATCTTTGGGTCTAATACGTTCTGACCTCATGTTGGAAACGAAATGTTCTCGCATTGAAGAATGCAAACCAAATATCTTCTACTGCTGTTGGAAACAAGTTGAAATCAATACGATCGCATCCGGTTTTGGCTGGCTCGGACCTTCTTCCGCTGCCATTCAAAGGTGTGCTTTACAACTTGACGCCAATTTTATATATTTCGATTATAATAATGAAGGGAAAAATTTGATTTGTCTCTTTATGCTAAATATTGAATAGAATTGGCATGCATATATTATAATAATACGCATGAATGGGAGGCTCCTAGAATGCTGCAACCTATTTTGCATACTGCATCACTAAGTTACGGAATATATAGAATCACCGTGTAACTCTTATTTAATCGTTTTGCTTAATTACATATCTTATATTAGAATTACCTTTTACAAATATATGTATATATTAAAGTATAAATTTTATTTTGTGTAATAAAATTTTAATTTTTCTAAAGATTAAGTCCGATATAAAGATAAATTATTTCTGGAAAAATTTGATTATATATAAATATCGTGGCAACATTAGCAATTAAATAGATGTACTAATAATAATACCAAGTTGAAGGGTTGTGAACAGGGAACCTGTATGTTTTTGCTACGGACAAATGAACCCATACTTTAATATTGTGTTATTTTCGAATAATCAGTTAAATTTAAAAAGATCTGAGTTTAATACTTATTCAATTTAGAAATTTGAAACTAGATATTAAATATTTCTCGCAAAAATTATAATCCTAATATTCCACACTATTATAGCCGAAAAAAGTGAGTACATCATTACGGGCACCGGAATAACAAAATGTTCGGATTCAATGTCGAGAAAAATGTTATTTTTATGGCGAGAATCGGCGATGCAATTATTGTGAGTACTGCTAAAAAGCATACATATAATATTTTTTTAAATTATCATATCAAATACTTGGCGAGTTGTGTATATTATTATATTAAAGAGAAGAACTAAACGAATATCGTGATTAAATTTAAATACTGAGGTCATGAGGTAATAGATTACTGGCAGCGAGAGTGATGCAAAGCTTTCTCTTTTCTAAATTTAAAATCGGTGTATAGCAATATGGGATATTAGCATTGTGTAAATGGCCGAAAAATGAAATAATTGTGGTACGAGCTGAACTTCAAGGGTATAGTAGAAGAATTTGAAATGTTGCATTGCCACCACATATGCCACGCATGCTAAGGATGTATTTATGATATAGAATCACTTTTGGTTCTGTTAAGCGTTGAATTGATATATTTTACACTTGAGTTCAGAATAGCTGCTGTGAGCGGTGGTGGTTATATCTCTAAGCTTAGCCTGTCAAATCTGGGGCAATATAGGACAAAAACAAAAGAAAATTAATGAAATACGAGATACATTTTGAAACACATTCAAATTACAGAAATGGGCTGCTTGAGTTTCGAGATATAACCACCACATGTGCTCGCAGCAGAACCCAAGTGTAAAATATTTGAATTTTCATTTGTAAATAGCTTTTTATTTCAAAGCTTAACAAAGCCAAAACTGATTCTATATCATAAATACATCCATGGCATGTGTGGTGGCAAAATTGCAATTGCAAAATTATTCCGAATTACCCTTCATATTCAGGACGTACTACAATTACTTCATTTTTCGGCCATTTACACAATGCTAATATCTTATATTGCTATGCCCCGGTTTTGAAAAGTGGAAAGGGAAGCTAAAATGTTTTCATTTCATTGCCAGTGGTCTATTGCCATTTCTCTATTAGAGCACATATATAGTTTAAAAAGAATTACATTATCATTTTAAAAGTAGTCTATTTTTATTATTATATATTATATATTTCGTCGGACTGTGATGTTGCTTGCAAAATTATCTTGGCATTTAAGAAGCTTCCTACACGAATGAAAATTATATTTCAATTATTAATTTATTTAATATTTTGGTTGTCTAGCCATTTGTGCAATAAGGCTTTGTTAGTTAATGGCAGTAAAGGTGTTAACATTTATTTATTGTTTACTTAATGCTAACACATTTTATATTAATTTGTTAATTCATTTAAACCTTCTAATATTTCAAAGCATTCTAAAAACTATAGCTATATATTTGTACTGCAATGCAGTTTTAGTAACCAACCCGAAGGATCTGGAACATATATTAGACTTGAAATCCTTTTAATCAATTACGGTAAAAATATTAAAAATTTTTAAATAATTATTTGTGTTATAAGTTTAGAAATCCGCAGAGATTCGTTAGTATTTAAATTGTTTCTCATAAAATCAGATTGTTTACAACAAATATTTAATAAAAAATTGTATGTAATGATGTCTATATACCGATATAAAAATGAATTAAATCATTCATATAATCTTCGCAATATTGCTTTATTGATTGTGAGGTGAACTGTTATATAATAACGTAACTGTAGCAACTAACAAGGAAACATCCCGAGGTGTGGCTCACCAATTTTAACGAAACTGTAGTATGTGAGAAAATAATCGATACGTTTTTTTTCGGCCCCTTTTTAACTTCTAAGGGGTGAAAAAAAAATCAATTTTGACCTTCATTTGACCTTGAAAATAAATTCCAAGGTCAAATGAAAGTCAAAATTATATAACCCTCTCCAAACCTAGCAGCTTTTGTATTTAAAGTTTATTTTGAAAAAGCTCATTTTTAGAGTTATGCGTGTTTTTCTGATTTTGTTTAAATTTTTGGAGGTGGTTTTCACCCCTTAGAAGTTAAAAAGGGGCCGAAAAAAAAAACGTATCGTTTATTTTCTCACATACTACAACATACTACAGTTTCATTAAAATTGGTGAGACACACCTCGGGATGTTTCCTTATATTATTAATTTAATTATTATGGACATATCATTGACTACACATACATTGCTATAATAAAAGCAATGCAATTTTAATAGGGGTCAGCTAGCTTAAATCTTTGTCAATTGTCCGTATTACAAAACATTTTATTTAAATCATATTATATAATATTTGTCGTAATCTATCTTATTTTATAAGGAGCTTTCCAATTTCGGTACTAGCAACTAAAATATAGGTGATCTACCAATTGCTCTATCAAATTACGCTATATATATTCTTTATATACAAGCCCAGGCCCATAATAGTTCGACCGGCTTGAATTTTTGAGTAGATGCCTGAACAAATTATTAAATCTACACAAATGGTGAGAAATTTCTACAGAAGTAATTAACGATATCTTGCACTGTAGAACGCGGAACCGAATGCGAAATAGATATTTGACGTGCCGAAATGCCTTTTTTATGAGCAATAATGATACTCAAGCGCAAAGCTTTACTCACAGAATTACCACGAGACATTATACTTGCAAACGAACTTAACTAACTAACTTATAACTAATACTGATAGATATTTTGTTGATTTGTTTAGTTTGTGTATTGTTATAACAAGCAAATTAGTAGTTTCATGGATATTATTATAACCGGCCGAACTATTATGACCCTGTATTCGTTATATAAATTTTGATCATTATCTAATTTAAATAAAATATTTATTTATTGTAAGTTTAAAGTCTATATTTTAATGTAGTCGTAACAATTTTGTAGACATATCTCACCATTTGTGTAGATTTAA
Organism: Nebria salina; assembly: GCA_944039245.1. NCBI lineage: Eukaryota > Metazoa > Arthropoda > Insecta > Coleoptera > Carabidae > Nebria > Nebria salina. The sequence continues at coordinate 5,899,772 of OX063271.1, forward strand.
GGGGGAATACTGCTTTGGACGCCCAAAAACCAGGCCTATCTTTGGCGAGGTATATCTGAAGATCTAAAAGTTTCAAAGACTTGGAGACTTAAAAGATGAATATATTAGAATTTTTACTTTTGAGAACATTTATTTTTAGAAAAGAATGTTTCGCGCTGCGCCCGTCAGGTGGTGCCAAAGTAGCCTCTGCGCGCCATGAAAACAATTTTTGCGTGCACGAGAACGCAAAAACGGTAAGTCGTGGAACAAAATCGATAAGGATTTATAATCTACATTAAATTTAGCACCGTAATATCGTATCCGAATTTTGAATTTCGCATTTTGAAAAGAATGGCGGCTATTTGAACTTTGGGGTACGAATTTGACGCAAAAATCGAGCATAAAAGTGGTTCCCAAGAAAAATTTAGAAGCAAATTCAAAAATGCCGTACGATTTTCAATTGCGCGTAAATCACACAAAAAATGACGGCAATCCGATGAAAATTGTGGGAGATACCGTGCACGCAAATTTGAAAAATACTGTTTCGAGATAATCGCGTTTAAAGTTTTGACAAGTCAAAACTCATGCATATTTTGCATTTACCTTCAATCTGCGCTTCTAGGAAATCGGCTATTTCACTTTGAATAAAAGTCCGGTTTGGGTTCTAACATACAAAATTATATTATACACATTCCAAAGTATCTTCTAAACACAAAAAAAAAATTCTCTTTTTGAAACGGCCAAAGCAGTATTCCCCCTTAATAATTTGCTCAGGCATCAACTCAAAAATTCAAGGCGGCCGAATTATTATGGGCCTGGGCTTGTAGTAGTTTAGAAAACAAATGTATCAGCTAAGTTGCAATATTTCTTTTGTATATCAAATAATTTTACATGAATAATATACGGGTCTTTACTCATCCTAAAAAAAAAACAAACTTTATGGTTGTTGCATAATTTAAGAAAGATAATATATGCTTTCTTGCTGTATAGTACTTTCGGATTTCATCGTCGAAGAAAACGATGGTAAAATTATTACCACAACAATGGTAGTTTCAGTAGTGAAGATACAGAAAAATTATTTGAATATGTATGCAGTTTAACTAAATGTAAGTTGACTAATCCAGGCAGAGTGTGTATGGTGCGAATGGTAGTATTTTAGTATTATTTAAAATTTGTTTATTTTGTAACGAGCCTACACAGGAACGAAATACGGGTTGCCTATGTAAATAATCCAGCATAGTTCCACAAAACCTTCTAATTTCCAGAAGTTCAATAAGTGTTATTATATTAGCTTTAGTGTATAAGTGTGCTAACTAAATAAATAGTAGCGTTTCGATTAAACACTATAATTTGATTTCTTCACTCAATAAGAAGAACGTTACGATACATAAAATATAGGCTGGTTTCATATTTGTAAATAATTCCTTTATAATAGTAATTTGAAGATCTTTAACAAAATAAAATGTTTTCAAAATGATATCATTGTAATACAACGTTATATATAAATAATATTCCAATACTACCCTATTAGCAATGAAAAGTGTTGGACCACTTTTATAGCGACCTTACGCTATTCGTGATCGAAATTAACTACTCGCCCTCTGGCGGTGAAACTAATGTACTACAAAAATTGGTCATTACGCCGGGCATTAATTTACCAATCAGCTGTTTGTACCATTAATGCCAGCTGTCATATTTTCATAAATATCGAAGGAACAAAATATCAATCAAATCTTACGAAGTAAATTCTTCGGATAACTCACAAATAAATTTTAAATAACAGTTACAATCAAAATACACTTTTAAAGAACACAAAATAAAAGATTCTGACTCCAAGTGTGATTCGTTTTGGCAAAGAATATTTATAATCAATTCACTTTAAAAGATATTTCACTTTGTTGGTTTTCGCGTGTCCAATCATAGCCTCTATCTCAACTGTCAAATACATTGGTCATTACGCCAGGCATTTTTATTAACGCTACTAGCGCCGCCAACGATAATTTCGATCACGAATACACACTTTTGGTGCATTAGTCAACTTACATCTTTCTCTTAGGCGATAAAATTTTATGTATTATACATATTTTTCGCTATCTTCACTACTGAACCTGCCATTGATGTGGGAGTGATTCTATTTTTTTGTTTCGGTGAAGAAATTTGTATAAACTATATATTGGTATTTGAATTTAAACTATTTCACAATTTTACCTTTCTCGCTCAGATTTACTACTTTTCAGTAGAAACACAACCGATTTCAACTAGATGTCGCATACATATATACTATTCATACTATACACTATGTTTATCTGATCCGATTCTATGTTACATTCCGAAAATTTACTAAAAATTCAATATTTTTCTAAATTTTATATTTTGACCAGTTTAATGCTTTTATTTTCTGAAACCTTTTTAATTATAATTTGAATGTTACATCTAAAACTGGGAGTATTGGTGCTTCTATTAATGAATTTATTTGAATTTTAGTTGCTGATAGCGATATATTAAAATATAATTATATAAATTTGTACATGGAATTTAAATCAGGAATCAAAATCTCAGCTTTTACAACTAGTAGGTTTAAAGCAAAATTTATTAAAAATGTGTTGCTTGAGATGTTGATTGTTTTCGATTTTTGTTTTTTTTGTTTTGTTCTTAAAATATATTTTTATTTGAACTAGGCTTTTGTGATATGTTCCACACTAGTTCAGATCATCGAGTGCAGGAAATATTCCGTTAGTTTGTCACAGTATAATTGAATAGAAACTGTTTATTCAGTGCAGCTTAACAGAATTCAGCTACTTTCTACATTCACGAATTTGTTGAAGCAGGAAGTGTAGAACAATTACCAGATATGCAATCAGATTGTCAGGCATCTTCTATTTCAGGTTTTTTAACATAAGCCTAGTTAAAAAATGCGTTTGATTCAAACTGTTTAGTGCCATTACATCAACATATATTTTATAATGTCATTTTGTAATGCGCAGAGTAAACCGTAAATCAGTGCATGACACTTTATTTTGCAAGAAATGAATAAATAAAAGACGGCGATCTTAATTTGTGGGCGTTTTCCTTGAATCGAATGATATTAAGGAAAACGTCCTGGAAAATTTACTTTGATCCACTTGCATAGTTTTTCCTTGTCTTTTCTGAAGTATTTGTCACAAAATATGTGTAGGCTCGTCAGATTTGACTGGCTCTGACCTGATAACATAATATAGAAATTCGTCAGGAACCGATTAACGTAAGATGTAGATGAAATCCATAAACAAATTACGTGATTAAATAAAAATTTAAAATATATGTGCATCTTTAGATAGCTTAAATTAGTTCGTTTATCTAACTTACTTTCATTTATATTTTTATATTTATACAAATAATTTTTATAAATGATGGTATATTTATTTCTTCAACTCTATCTCACGTAGGATGAAGTAGATCCAGCTATAAATCTGATCTTTCTGTCATAACAGTAATTCTTTTTTTAATTGGTAGCGGGTGGCAACAGTTACTTTTTGTGAGCTTGTTTTTTTTTTTGCTTTTATATCTTGAGTCTGCGAATCTGTTATTTGTCATTGTTTTCAGCCTCTCTCCTTGGGTTTACTGAGGTCCGATTATATGGCACATACAGACTCTGCGAATATAATAAAACAAGTTGAAATTAACACAATTGCATCTAGTTTAGGGGGAATCAGTACTTTTATTGTGCATTTAAATAGGTACGACAACAAGGAATTTCAATTAATCACCAAATGCTTGAATCATATAGATTTAATGGGATGTAACTGTGAGATTTTAATTGTATTGTACGGAAGATATAAATGAAAACTATTGGTTACTTTTATCCAAATTTCCATATAAAATCTGTCTCTTTGTTTGAATTTTTATGTAAATATAATCATATTCATACCTTACAGTATACCGTACTGGTTTAAATACTGACCTGAAGTTTGGAGTGTTTGTAATCATGGTACTTCAGCACGCGTTTCATCGTTCGTGTTTTGGCGTAAATGAGGAAATGTTCCGCATTAAAATTACACTATTGCATGAGGTATAGTAGTAATCTTTTAACACAGCGTGATTGCCATAATAATTTAGCTAACAGCTCCTTAATTCTATTGACAAAGGTTGATATGTATAATCGATCACCGCAAGTTGTAAATTACCTAGCTTATAGTGACTTGTTTATATATACAGGGTGTAACAGCGAAACGAGCTACCTCGAATAACTTCTATGTTATTAAAGATACAATAAAATAGTATAAGACAATCTTATGCAGGACCAAGGGGGACATCCAACTATAAAAGAAAATATTTTTTAAACCAGTGGTTCTCAAGCAACAACACAAAGTTATGTTTTTTCAAATGAGATGCTATATATTTTTTTAACCCATTCGATAGAGTATTTTTTTCTGAATTCCATTATGTATTCGTTTTATACCCTTACATAAGTAAAATATTGAGAAAAATAATAAAGTAAATAACAAATAATTTAATGTATTTAATTTATGTTTCGTTGTATTTAAGCTCAATTTTGTTTCATAGCCTACTGAAAAGTAACTATAACAATGAAATTTCTTTAACTTTCAATCGCATTTTTCTCAATATTTTACTTATGTAAGGGTATAAAACGAATACATAATGGAATTCAGAAAAAAAAACTCTATCGAATGGGTTAAAAAAATATATAGCATCTCATTTGAAAAAACATAACTTTGTGTTGTTGCTTGAGAACCACTGGTTTAAAAAATATTTTCTTTTATAGTTGGATGTCCCCCTTGGTCCTGCATAAGATTGTCTTATACTATTTTATTGTATCTTTAATAACATAGAAGTTATTCGAGGTAGCTCGTTTCGCTGTTACATCCTGTATAAAAGTGTTTTCTACAAATAATTTTAATAATATATACTCCTTCTGACCCAAATTAGTTATCACATTTGACTATTTTTCTGCTGATTATTGGCAGATACAAGTTAATCCTGGAAGTAATATGCTAAAAAATTAAATTCTCAAAAGAGAAGTTTAAAATCACATCATTCATAACATTTGTTTAAAGTTTACAATTAATTACAAGTAGGCTGGTAAAAGATAGATAACAAACACAGTTTTGAGGGTGCATCCGCTGCCTCTTTAATTCTGTATGAAAAGTGCCAAAAAATGAGTGATTCGACAAGAATATTAATTAAAAAAAGGGAAATGAACAACACTACTCAAAATGCAGTTCTTCAGTTTTGCTGCATCGTTGTGAAAATGAAAAACTCAAACATGTTGTTGCTTCAGAGCAATTCATGCTGCACGAGTATGAAATCAATATTTTTGAAAAATTTGTTAAAAAATAAAATTCCAGTTTCTATTTACCTACTTTTGTGTGCCTAATTTTTTTCGAAATGTAACAACTAATTTAGGATAAGATTTAGACACTAAATGTGATAACTAATTTGAGACAGAGAGAGTACAAGACTTCAGAATTTGGTCTCTGTAGATAGTGTATTATTCCCGTTGATTAATTTGGGCAAACTTCCATTATAAGTATTCAATATCATGCGTTAATTCTCAATTGTTATCGCTAAAACTCCGTTTAAAATATGTTTCACCAATGACCAAGCCCAAAAACAATTAATAACATACCGACTATCAGCATACGTTACTTTCGAATGAGTATTTATGCGCATGTAACGTTTTTAACTGATTGAGTGGAGAAATCAAACTTAATTTATACACTAAAACTAGAATTATAATACTTATTGAATTAATATTTATTTGTTTTAACATGAATATTTATCTCTAGAACTTGTTATTTATCTTTACATATCATCCTTCGTTTTAATACTGCTAACTTATAAGGAACGCTGGTTAGTGACTCATGTGAACACTGATTTCTAACTCATCACTCCCCAAGCTGTTTGCTTCTACACGCGTAGATGGTTCTTGAAGTTAGAAGGTTCTATGGAACTTTCTGGACTATTCTGGATCATTTACATAGGAAACTCGTATTTCGTTCCCGTATTCTGGCATACCCCGTAATCTCGTTACATACATGTAAATTTCGGCACGCATCATTAGCTCGTAAATGCATTTGCACTTTACAGTCACGTTTGCACGTATGAACGTTTGCACGTCTTTTCGAAAGCACTTCCAAGCATTTGCACTTATTCATCATTTATGCACTTATGAGTAATATACCGTGTGGACAGTGTATTCTATTGCAAGGCTCAGGTTTTGTCATATAAGACTTGCATTGTTATCGTTAATCTAATAGAATGTGATCAGACTTATGTAATTATTGCAAAAATGCTGTATTTCTAAAATTAATTTTCATATTATATGACTATACAAACACTCCTAATATAAAATCTTGAAATATAAATAAGAAAATTGTATACTTTCCAATATGTTAAGATTATATTTACATATTAATTGAATGTTATATTGTGTTCCACCATAAAATTATTCAAAACATTACAACATTTTTCTCAAACAAACATATTTATAAAACACTATTATTTAATAGATTTAACAAATATTTTGAGCCTTATCATGTTTTTCAAAATGTTTATTCTTAGCTATTTTACTAAAACGCAATATCTCGTTAATTCTGTAGTTTCTTGAATTGCCGCTTCGTCGATATCCATAAAGAATATTGTGATATTACACAATTAACAGCACGGTTTTCTTAAAACTGTATTATTTTATAATTTCGATAAAACACATAAAACAAAACCTAGTTAGTGTCACATGATTCAATATAGCAAAAGTTATATTACTCACAAATAATACGTATTTTTAAAGCGCACATCATTATTATTTGCGACATCGATTTCATTTTTATTTCAAAATATCTTTTTCACAAAATAGTCAATCAACTCACACAAATTCATGCTTTTGTATATAATTTTCTCTCAATTAACTCTTACAAGCTATAATGTAAATAATACTAAATGCATATAAATACTTTTTTAGCACAAATGCATACACTTTTTCCCCTCATTATTATAACAACGCATGCATGCAGTGTTCATCAACAATGTGGCGCGGCACACTGCAGTACCACGATCATGCTTCCACTGTATCAGGGTATTTGTCGCATATTATTTGCTGTAATTATTCAAATATTTCATTCATTTATGTGCCGCGCCTTTGAATTGGTTGAGAATCACTGCATTCAAAATATTGCACATACAAAATATTCGTTTGCAAGAAACAATTTGCTAAATAATATATTTTACTTTTTAGATATGTTTTACAAGAGCTGGGTTATGCTGATAAATTACCAAATGTAAGACTTATATATGATATGGAAAATACGATAAATAAGCTATATTCCAAAGCATCTACATGCGATTTCTAAGTAGAATAAAACATGATATTCAAACTTTTGTTTATAACGATACTTTTATTTCTAAATATGATTTGCAGTGCTTCTGCGAAATGAATCGGTAATTAAGAATAGTGCTTTTCTTATGCATCATCTTCACTAAATACTAATGCTAAATATAAACAGATAATGAGTACTATATGAGGGTGTGAACTAATGTTTATTTATACACTATGCTATATTTATTTAAGGGGTTACCCTAGTGTTAAAACCGTAAAATGAAATCTTTTTTAAAATCGATACTAGATGTGGAGGAATAAAGGTAGAGACACGATATTTGGTACACATATTTATTATATGTGAATTTTAAGTATTAGGTTTTAAAATTAAAAAAAATACAAAATTGCGGTCGGGACGGCCGGCAGAATTTCTTCATCTGCGCGGCACAGTGCAGGGATCACAACTTTGATATGAAAAATAAAAAATAAATATTTTTCTGTTAGTGGCCAATATTATGGACGGTAATATGATGAGTTTTATACAAAATAGATATATCTAGATACTTTAAAAAATATTTTATATTGGAAAAACAGAACGAAAGCGTAATCACTTCTTGAACAATTCGTAAAACATAATAAAAAATCAATATTTTGTTGAAAACTCTACATATTGCCGTCAATAATATTGCCCACTAACAGAAAAATGTTTGTTTTTAAATTTCAGATCAAAGATGTGATCCCTGCACTGTGCCGCGCAGATGAAGAATTTCCGCCGAGCGCGCGTTATCAACCGTCCGCCCCGACCGCAATTTTGTATTTTTTTAAATTTTAAAACATAATACTTAAATTTTACATATAGTAAATATGTGTACCAAATATCGTGTCTCTATCTTTATTCCTCTACATCTAGTATCGATTTTAAAAAAAGATTTCATTTTACGGTTTTAAAACTAGGGAAACCCCTTAAACAAGAATATATATCTCTACATTTTGTTGTTTACTTACATCGAGTGCTAATTAGTGCCTTACAAGAACACTGATTTCTAACTGTTCCCAATTGCTTATGCGGTCTGCTGATCAATGAGTACGAAATTTTCGTACTCATTGCTGCTGATATACCCGCATTGAGGGTTCTGGAAATAAGAAAATTCTGTTCTGTTTTATATAAGCAACCCGTCTTTCGATCCTGTATTCTGGCATACCCGTAGGCTCGTTACATTTTATATATAAAAGCGTAACCACGAAAAATTTGAATAAATGATACATTTTTAAATATTGAACTAAGGTATTTTTTGGAGCTAATTTATGTTAAATATGTGTTATTCCCGTTAGAGATAAATTACATGTATTATCGTATTTTCTATAACATTCATAATTCTCTACAAGTTCCATGTATAAGTAAATAAAACATTTAGTTACCAGAAAATAACGCATTGCAAGGTTTATGCAACGGCATGATAGATGCTTGGAAATTATACAATGATGTTAAATCTGTCATTCTTTTTGTAATCGAAGAAGTGTCTTATAATATTTGTGATCAACGATTCCACGAATTTGAAATTCGTAAAATGAATCCAGCTATTCATGTTATTCGGAAAACATTAACTGAAATTGCCAATCAAGCGACTTTGGGACCAAGCAAAGAACTTATTATGTAAGTTTCCTAAAATTCCTAGAATTCATTTTCAAGCTTTTTTTTCGGTCTGTCAATACAATTTACTATCTTAAACTATTCTCTGTACGCGCATTAATACCACACCAAATTATATACATATAAAAAAGTTTGTTATAATGGTCCCCCACTAATAAATATGGAAATCGGAAATTACTTCTCACGTTTTGATTTTACTCTGTTGCGTAAGGTAGTCTTAAAACAAAGCTGTGGCTGTGACGAAAACAAAATAATGGGCATACAATATATAAAATTACCAAAATATTTTCCCTAAGTGAAAGTAGCACACTAGAAATATCGCAATTTGAGTAGATTTATTTCGAATAAGCTGATGTCGCTATTTAAATCTTGAATTACATAGTTATTAAAACTACTAATATCACAAAACATTTTTTTTTGTATATGGTTATATCTGTCCTAAAATATGTCTGCGTTATTCTTCACTTTAGGTATTGTTATTTGTACTTATTTGTTTAGAAATGGCACAGTTGTGTCAGTTGTATATTTCCGTGCTGGATATGAACCTTTGCATTATCCATCTCAAAGAGAATGGGATGCCAGGTTACTAGTTGAAAGATCAAAAGCAATAAAATGTCCATCGATTCATTATCATTTGGCAGGAACAAAAAAAGTACAACAGGCTCTCGCAAAGCCTGGTTCTTTGGAGCTCTTTTTGACAGACCCAGAAAAAATAGATGCTGTCAAAGAAATTTTTACAGGATTGTATAGTTTGGACTTTGATGAATATGGAGATTTAGCTGTACAAATGGCGTTAGAAAATCCAGACAGGTGAATTATATATTGACATTTGTGCATATTTGCATTTTAAGTATTGCTATAAAAACCAACCCAACAAATGTTGCTTTGCACTTAGCAAGAACAGAGTAGAATTTATAGAAGTTTATTTGTTACATTCAATAGTATTTGAGTATTGAGTGATATAAAATGCAATGTGTAATGTTCTTCTTGAGTGTGCATTAAATGTCAAATAGAAACGTTATTGGCAAACTAATATTTAGTGTATGAATATGTTTAGATACGTTTTGAAGCCACAACGAGAAGGGGGTGGTAATAATGTTTACGGGTCAGATATACGAGATGTTCTAATGAAAATGAAAGATACCAAGGAAAGAACTGCTTGGATTTTAATGGAGCGCATAAATCCCCCGATAACGATGGGATACATGATTCGTCCTGATGGTCCTGATATACCAGAAACTTCTGAACTGGTCTACGAACTAGGCATATTTGGCGTTGTTCTTGGGTAAGCTTTATTTGCAGAAGTTTATATAACGATGTTTCCAGTCAAGCCGTTAGTTAAAGATTAACTAAGTTTGGAATAAATGTATTAAATATATAACTGACCATTCTAAAATATAGTTTGTCCAATCGTTGTCACTGAATATGTAAACATATTTGGCGACAATCAGTAATATAAATAATTATATACTTATATATTTTTGACAGCATCAAAACGGTAAATTTTTTATATTTAAAACATCTATAAGTTGAAAAGTATAAAATTAAAGGGAAAATATCTCCAATGTTCCCCACTGGTCTTCCTTATACTAGTATAATTTATTTCTAATTAAATTATTATTTTATAGTAAAGTAATTTTGTACTATAATTTGCAATTGATTCGGGTATTATCAATATAAATTTAACATAGAAGTTATTAAATTGACAGTCCATTATATATGATATCACTAATCTACTCTTCAGTTACAATGATTCTTGTCGTTTTGTTTGACAGTGATGCGCAGAGCATAAAAGTGAATACACAAGTGGGCCATATGCTGAGGACAAAAATTTCGACAGCTAATGAAGGAGGAGTTGCCGCCGGCCTGGGAGCATTAGATAGTCCTTATCTAATTGATTGATAAATCACTTTTATCAAATTTATTTTTTGTAGAAACCTATATTTTATATACACTGTTATAAATACCATATTCAATAAACGTTATACTTTCTGTGCATAATAAGATTGTTTCATTTCATTTATTTCTGTTTCTTCTAATTTATAGAAGATTTTATTTTAATTACAACTAAACTAGTTAATTAACTTAGAAGATGTTGTAGAAAATGTAAAACACAGCATATTGCGCATGGTTGCGCATGTGCAGAGATGCATTTAACATAAAATGCATTTTCAATTTGAACATAGAGCTTTATTAAAGATGTTCGCCATTGCATAAACACTGTAGCATAAAGGTTATTCTATTGCCCCTAACATATTCATTTTTTTCATTGATTCATCGACAAATGCAAGTGTAATGTCTCAAAATAAATGAGCCGCCGATTCTGGCCATAAGGTTAACATGTCTCTCAGCGTTGAACGCGAACAAATTCGAACTCCGCGTCTTTTGTCACGTGCTCACTTTTTTTTGCCTATATGTCAACCAGTATCAATGTTGTGCTCCTTGCACTGTGCCGCGCAGATGAAGAAATTTTGTAGTTTTTAAAATTTTTATAACATAAAAATTAAATTTCACATATAATAAATATGTGTACCTTAAATCGTGTCTCTATCTTTATTCCTCTGCATCTAGTATCGCTTTTAAAAAAAGATCTCATTTTACGGTTTTATCACTAGGAAAACCCCCAAACGACTAACAATAGGCCCATATTTAATATTTTTCTTTGAAGTCAGTTTTTCACTAAATATATTTCTTACAATTGTAAAACTCTTCCTCCGGGAGGGAGTGTTCTTTTTGTTTAAATTACTGCCACCACCACGTGAGATGCACGTGGACAAAGCGCGGGGTTCTTGTCCTGAGGGTTCGGTTAAGTTACGGTCATTTGAAATTAAGGTTCCCGCGTATTTTGATTACAGATGTTATATTCGAAATGATAAACGCATATAGGGAATACAAAATAAACGAATATAGTAAATATAAAATAAATGATTAAAGTAAATATAAAATAAATGATTAAAGTAAATATAAAATAAATGATTAAAGTAAATATAAAATAACTTACTCGCTAATCCACTTCTGACTGCCCACCCTAAGCTGTCTAATCTCGCGCCTACGAGGACCAGGGAACTACTGCCCAGCAAATCTCTTAAAAGCGCCCTCGACCTAAAAATCACTGCTCTCTCTCTGGTGCGAAGGGGCGACAACTTAGTGAGGGTATGTCCGGAAGTTGGATACTTATCCTAATAAACTTAACTAAATTGAATGCATGGGGCGTTAAGTGTTACATTGCTCTCCACCTTTAAAAACATTGGCCACTCTACCTGTGGCCACGGTTTTTCTATACATTATTTCTATTTAAACAGTATTTGAAGTTACACAAAATGAGGTATTGGTCCTATGCTAGCAAAGATGTATACATTTATATATAATTTTTAATTAATTGCATGGCTTATCTAAATTTTATAAACCTATACTAAAGCTGAATAAAATGTCAATGCTAGAGTCAGTGTCATAAGGGGAAACAGAACACACTCACGCACTTCCGTTGCACTAATCACACACATTTTTGGTTCAGGGTTCAGTTCATCACATGACTACATTATACGCTGCGGATAAATTACTGTTTAATGTCAATACCGGCATATGGAATTTTGGCAGATGGTGTTTAATAATTTCCTCTTCGTTGCGGGAATCGGGCAATAGAATGTTACCGTCCACTCTTGTTTGACAGTTGGGGGCAACGTAGAGGTAACCGGTCCCACTTATTACAGTAGATTTCGGTGGACTTCGAATGCTCAGGGGTTTTGGAACACTGTATATCCATCGCTGCTCTCCGTAAGTTTTCATAAAGGTCGGTGCGGGATTTTTAATAATTTTCTTTGAGCACAACGCCTCAGACTTTTCCTTTTCAGAGCTGTACAATGCCGACAAACATGTGTCTATTCTTGTCTTTATAGCTTGGTGTGCCGGACAAACATTGATTGTTTCACCTCGACATGACTTCACCTCGTCATAGTCTAGGTTCATGAAACGGGAGCCGTCGTGTGATACGGCCAAATAGGGTGTTTCAGGTTCTATGTACATAAATATATCCGTGGATATCTGTACCGGAAGACTGCGTGCTCTGTAAATCTTGAATTTCCTCTCATTATTACCTAACGGGAACTGAACAATGTTCCGGATTCCCTTCTCTGTCACGGCAGATCAATTATACGCGGTTTCGTAAAAAATTAACATATTCTGCTTATCTAATTTACCTATGAGAGATAAACCCGGTTGCAGTCGGGGTTGTACATGGCTTAAACTCTCAAACAGTTCTACTGAGTTAATTATATGCGGACTTAATTGGTGATTTGTACTTAATTTCATTTAAAACAGGACTTGTATTAATTAATTCTCTATTTCCGATAAAATCGAGTTGAACATTCGAAAGGCAGCGTTAATTTCAAGCCGGTGCTGCACCGTTTTAAGATAGCGATTAATCTCTGTATTAAATTCATAACGTTAATTTTTACAGCGGATATTTCTTGTTGGAGCAATCGGGTCACGTTTTTAAGTTTTTTAACAGCGATTCTATTTTTCTGTGCAAAGTGTTAGGTTGCGTTAATTACGGTAATTTGAGCTCGAATTATATGTTTAATTTTAATCTGGGTGTCGTTTAGGGTTGAAATTTGATTATCTATACGGACCAAGTCATCGTCATCCGCGTTGCCAAATACAAATTTTATTAACTTACCTCCAGCGTTTATTAAGCCGCGAACAAAGCGGCGTTTCACCAATCGTGGTAGCAAGGTCTCAATCTCTTCCATCTCTTGCCGGAGTCCGAGAAATCTTTGCTTAAGTGTGAGGATTTCTTCTCGCACCTGTTCTGGATTTCGATCGTGCGACTTCTCTTCTGAAATGATCTTTCGATCTCTTCTTGCACCTGCTCGAGTTGCGCGCTGAGTTCGCCAATCATATTTTTATACTCAAACACATTCGAGTCCACTGCCACCGTCCAATATTCGTTCATCAACCAAATTTCCGCTTCATAAATGAATATCATTCCCCTTTTCAAGTCTTCATTTGGATCCGCTCTTGCCATCATTATTTGTATACACATAATGCCTACTTGAATCGTATTCATTGTTCTTTTTATTACAAATGTCATTTGTGGTTTCTGAAACATAAATAATGCATTTATATGGCTCTATTTAATATGTGCGGATGGTTGGGTGCAGATAATTGACTACGAGTATGATGTCGTGCGGGAGGGGGTGGTTCAGGAGGGACTACTGGAATCGCTACCGGATGTTCTGGTATGTCGGGGACAGGTAAGATTAGTTGGGGTAACATATTGTTCTGCGAAGTGACGGGTTGTGGGGTTGGTTCAACTACAGGTTCATGACCTCCAATTAATAAACCGGCGTCCATGCAGTGTTTCAGTCTATCACTGTGGACCGTGGTCTCCTTCCTATTAAACAAATTTTTTATTTTGAATGTTATCGCACTTTTCTGATCCACTATCCGATAGGGGCCTTCCCACGGTCTGCTTAACTTCTTCGACAGTCCGATTTCGTTCGCCATATTTTTCAGGTAGACTTTATCGCCCAATTTAAAATTCGAGTATTTTCGGCTACGATTTGCGCGTTCATTCCGCATGTCTGCCGTGTCCACTAGGTTTCTGGCTACGTCGTTGAATGCTATGCTAAGACGGCATATCATTTCTGACGCATAATTTTTATCGATGTTATAAAGCGTTCTACGTGTTTTTATTATTTCTTCTAGTGGGAGTTCCATATCGCGACCGTGCATTAAAAAGAACGGGGTCTCTCCCGTAGAACTATGTATTGAATTGCGATACGCCATTAAGACAAAAGGTAACATTTCATCCCAATCTGTATGCAATGAGAGAGCATGTCCTTTAAAACACGCCCCCTGCGGGTGGGGGTTAGAATTCACCCGCAGCACCTCTGCTGGTCGTAAGAGGCGACCAATGGGCGAGGAAGGTACCTCGTTAAAAACACACAGTTCAACCTGTATACATACCGGAAGATTAGTGGGCCAATCTTCTGCGGACCTTTCTTTCCTTTTCTTTTGCTCACCCGCGTGTTTTCCGTGCGTAGAGACCCGTCAGGAAGGAGAAGATGATCCTGGTGATTGAGCTGACGCAACACACCACTTTGGCTTCGGATTCTTTCGAAACGGGCGGTCAGATACTATCCCTATCTGATCAACCGGCTTGCCGTTACGTTCTCAGTACCGGTAAGGTGAGTCCCACGATCCTGGAGGTAAGTCTTCAGACGTTGGAGAGAGTGGCTCGCAGCGTTCTGGAGCTTATTGCCAGGTGAGGGGGACTATATCTCCTGGTTAACCCTGGCGATCACATCAGTTTGTGGTGTGACGTCCCAAATTGTGGCTCCGTGGGGGGTGGGGAGACCAGGAGATGAATATTTTCTATTTGTACATGGCAAATAAACAAAAAACCCCGGGGGCCCCTCTCCCAAAAAGATCTCGTCCGTTATCGGACGAGGGAGAACATTTTTTAAAGGGCGAAACTAAGTTTTCGCCCAAATTTTAATTATTAAAAGGATAGAAGAGGGTAAAACCATTTCTGAAGTTTCTTGCTTTGGCTTGGCGAGAAGCTTGAACGAACGGGCTGGTGGAGAACCTAAATCCACCAAGCGGCTTCGTGATGGCACACTTTTATTTGAAACGGCTAATTCTTTACAAACAAAGTCTTTGTTGAAAGCTACAGTTCTTTTTGGCATGCCGATATCTGTAGAGGCACACAAGTCCCTCAACTCATGTCAGGGCGTAATATCATGTTACGACCTGTTATTTGTTAAGATGGACGAGTGCAAACGGGAACTTGCGAGTCAGGGTGTTATTGACTGTCGACGGCTCACTACGAAGAAAAACGGCGAAGTTAAAAACACGACATCTGTTGTTTTAACTTTTGGGCTAGATATGTTGCCGGAGAAGATAAAGGTTGGTTTTCAAAGTTGTTCCGTGAGACCATACTTTCCTCGACCAATGCGATGTTTTAAATGCCAGACGTTCGGGCACACTGCATCTCGTTGTGACGCACAGGCTGTGTGTCCACGGTGCGGTGAGCAGGAGCATTTGGGCGAGGAATGTAAGGGTCCGGCTCGCTGCGTTAATTATTCTGGCAATCATCCTTCTTTCTTTTCTGATTGTCCTCGCAATCAGAAAGAAAGGAAGATTATTGAAATTAAAATTATTGACAAACTTTCTTATTTCGACGCCCGGAAGAAATTCAAATTGTAGACTAGCCCGGTGTTTAGCCGTTCTTTCGCTTCAATCGGTGCCACCTCCGTCATTAAAAAATCTATTGCAATTCAAACAGACACCGTTCCTTCTCTCAATATTTCCACAATTCTTCCAAATTTATCTCCTGGTAAAACCAATATTCCTAATGCCCGGTTGCAGAAAAGCTAATTAAATCAGTAATCATTTAATTGTTCATCAAAAATTGATAATCATCAAATACAAATCGAGTTGCACAAAACAAATGAACCTCTTATTAATCTAACATCATATGATGTACCGTTGATTAGTAGTAATAGATGACAACACCGCAGTGTGCTCACGTGATCTATACTTTTAAGCATCAATAGCTGTCAAAAATAAATAATAAATAGCTGTCACTCTTTTTATAATGCGAGATACAGTTGATTTGTGTACATGTATGTGGTCGCCTATCACATTTTGGAATGTTCCCGTGGCGTAAGAGCGTAGGCAGATTAAAATTTGTAATGTACTATTATTCGATTTGTTTCTACCAGTTAATGGTTGAATTCTTGCACCAATGAATGAATTAAATTATTAACAGTATTTTTTGTTAATCCGTACCTAAGCTTAAAGTAATATTATAATTCCATTTAAAAAAAAAAAAATCTTGAAAATATTTGTAATAAACCCAGACTGCCCTCGTAATCAGTTATTTCCCGGAGTTCCAATATTGGAACAATCGACGTAAACGTTCCTGTTTACTGGTGTATTTAGTTATTAACACATATTTACTAACTAGTAATGTTCAGTAAGTATCAGACTTAAAAATAGAGTACTGCAAATTGAATTATTTATCTTGCGTGCTATAATATATTTCAGCAAATTTGGATTATTGAAAGAACCGTATGTAAAATGTTTTTTTTTTTAATTAATTCGGTCAAAAACGGGTTAAACTTGCATAAGTATTACGTAGTCTTTAAATAAATACACCACACTCGAATAAAATTTGATTTAAAACTCAAATTTTAAATTGATTAGTTAGTAATTGAACTACCAGCTTCAATTAAAAATAATTAATTGTTAACTGTCAATGAAGTCTTAATTATTTTTTGTGCAACCCAAAATAGTGTTAATAAGCCGTTAATGGTTCATTAACTTTGATATTTGTTACAATTTGATTAACGATTAATTGTCCGTTAACGGCTTATTAATTGTAAATTAAAAATTTGATGAACTGTTAACGGTTTGTTAATAAATAATTAAATTTAATTTGCTTTTCTGCAACCGGGTATCTAGTATTACTCCAAATTAAAAATCTTTTTCAAATCAAGCTACCAAAATTTTAAGTCAAAATAAAACAAAAGTTAACGCCAAGCCAAAGATCAAAATTTCGCATTTAAAGGCAAGTACTTCTACTTCGCCAAAAATTGTTTCTAAGAAAAATACAATGGTACGAGAAACATCTAGTGTTTCGAGTTCTTCCTTCTCCAAATTTTCTCCTAGTAAGGGATCTCAGTCTTCAAGATCCTCTTGTCCTATGGAAGTCACAAGCATTAAACTTTCTAGGCCAGAGCGAAATAAATCTTCCACACCCAAATAATGCCTTCCATACTACAGTGGAATTGTAATGGTTTCTACAGCCATTTCGCAGAATTTAAAGTTCTCAATGCCGAGCAGACTCCCTGTTGCATATGCTTACAAGAAACACATTTTCAAGACACCAGAGCTGTTGCATTACGAGGCTTCTCAGTATTTCGTACTGATGTGCCTACTGATGGCCAAGCTCGTGGCGGAGTAGCGATTCTGGTTCGTGAAAATGTGTATTGTGAGGAGATTGCTTTGAATTCTGAATTGCAAGCTGTTGCTGTCCGTGTCGTTATTCTTTTTCTGGTCACTTTATGTTCTATCTATCTTCCGCCAAACGACAATGTCGATTATGCGTGATATCGTTGATTTAATTGATCAATTGCCTGCTCCATTCATGCTTATGGGCGATTTCAACGCCCATAATCCTGAATGGGGATCAAGATCTCTTAATCAACGCGGTAGCCGTTTGGAACACCTATTCACCGCAAGTACGCATGTCATCTTAAATGATGGTAGTATGACACATTTTTCTGCAGCGTGGAGGTCTTTCATTGCGATTGATCTAACGATCTGTTCTGCAGCAATAGCTCCATTGTTTGTGTGGCATGTTCACTCGGACTTGCATCAAAGTGACCACTTTCCGATCATTCTGAAAGTTTTGCAGAGCTCAGATTCTGATGCTCGTTGTCCGAAATGGGCTTTAAAGCGAGCGGATTGGAATCTGTTCTCGGAGTTGGCTGTATTTGGTGAAAATGATTTCGTCGACGTGGACGACCATGTTCGGTATTTCACGGATGCAATCAAGTCTGCTGCGCAAGAAAGTATTCCTTTAACACCTGTTCATTCTAATGGAATACTCGTTCCCTGGTGGAACGATGAGTGCAAGATTGCTATCCGAGAAAAACGACGTATTTTTCGCCATTTCAGGCGATTTCCAACAACCGAGAATATGATCCATTACTTCCAAACCAAGGCATAAGCTAGAAGAATTGTTCGGAAAAGTAAGAAAGCGTCATGGCAGAAATATATTTCTTCCATCACAACCTCCACTCCAGTTTCTAAAGTATGGGAAAAGGTCAGAAAAATATCTGGCCGCTCAAAATCTAGCACTGTTTCTGGCCTAAAAATCAATGGCAATGTCATTACCTGTCGGTCTGATGTTGCTAATATCATAGCATCCACTTTCGCGGATACTTCAAGTTCCAATCACTATCCATCTGAGTTCCTCGCTCGAAAATCAATCTTGGAACGTCAATGTCTCAATTTTGTTTCTCCGTGCGATGAAATCTTTAATCTTTCTTTCAGCGTGGATGAACTTGAAAGTGCGATTCTATTCACTACCAGATGCTTCGCCATTTGAATCCTGCTGGAAAAACGTTTCTTTTACAAATGTATAATCGCATTTGGTTTTCCGATATTTGCCCAACACCATGGCGTGATGCGATCATTGTACCAATCCCAAAGCCTGGAAAAGACAAAACACTGCCATCTAGCTATCGCCCAGTTTCGCTTACCAGTTGTGTCTGCAAGCTCATGGAACGCATGATCAACAGGCGTCTTGTTTGGTTCCTGGAATCAAACAACCTGTTGGATAACATCCAGTGCGGCTTCCGCCGTTTCCGTTCCACTGCAGACCACCTGGTAAGACTTGAATCAACCATCCGGGTTGCTTTTCTCAACAAGCAACATATGGTTGCTGTGTTTTTTGATATTGCTCGGGCCTATGATACCACTTGGCGTTTTGGTATTATGCGCACTTTACACTCCTGGGGCTTGAGAGGTAATCTTCCCATATTTCTTGAAAGCTTTCTTTCTTTAAGGAAATTTCGAGTTCGTGTGGGAAATGACCTCTCCAACAATTTTACGCAAGAAAACGGAGTACCGCAAGGATCTATTCTGAGTGTCACGTTGTTTGCTGTGACCATCAACGGTGTTGCTCAGTGTATTCGTTCACCTGTACTGGTATCCTTGTACGTGGACGACTTGGCGATTTTCTGCAGTTCTCGCAATATGGCTTCCATAGAGCGTCAGCTGCAGTTAACAATCAATCGTCTTCATACCTGGGCTACTGAGCAAGGTTTCGTATTTTCTGCGGCCAAGACAGAGTGCATTCACTTCTGTCAACGCCGTCACCTTCACTTAGATCCTGTTCTCTCTCTCAACGGTACTGATCTTCCATTTGTGGAAACTATCCGTTTTCTTGGTCTTCTATTTGACAAGAAGCTTAACTGGCGTGCCCATCTTGTGGCTTTGAAGGCAAAATGTTGGCTTTCTCTAAATTTGTTGCGAGTTCTTTCTTCCAAATCGTGGGGTGCCGATAGAATTTCTATGCTGCGCCTGTATCGCGCTTTGATACGCTCCAAGCTGGACTACGGCTGTATCGCTTACGCGTCTGCCAGGCCATCCGATATCAAAACCATTGATACTATACACCATACTGGTATTCGTCTTTCTACTGGTGCTTTTCGTACCAGTCCAATACCGAGTTACCTGGTTTTTGACACTGTCTTCGGTCAACAGTTTGCGGAGATTTATGACAGAAGGGCTCGTTCGGTGGGTTCCTTTTCTATCAGATCTCGCAATACTTTTGGAGAAGTTAATTTTGAACTTCCTTCAACCCCAGACACTTCTTTTAGCCCTTTTCCTCCTTGGACATTCTCCCGTCCGAATAACAACTATGCGCTTTCAAAGCTAGATGGATCCTCTACTCCACCCATTCTGTTCCAACGTGAGTTTGCTCAAATCATTGCCAACTATCGGCAATGGATTCGCATTTACACCGACGTTTCGAAGAGCAACGATAGGGTTACATGTGCTTTTATATCGGCAAGAGGTGCATGTGAGTTTCGTCTTCACAAACTCTCGTCCGTATACACGGCAGAGTTGTATGCACTCTAGTAAGCACTTCTCTATATTTGTAGACTCGCACGTAATTCTTTCGTTATTGTTATTTGAAAGCGATTGATTCTTTTTACCCCAAACATCCTCTCTTGCAGCAGATATAAGCAACCTTGATGACATTATCGTCAAAAGGGTCTATCGTGCGCTTTATTTGGGCACCGAGTCAGGTTGGTATTCGCGGGAATGAAGCAGCTGACGCAGCAGCTAAACGAGCGTTGTCCAGGGCTACCATTGATTTTGATCGGGTTCTTGCAGAAGACCTCAAGGGTCATTTCAAGCATCTGATCATAAATCAATGGCAAGAAAGGTGGAGTCACATAGAACAAAATAAGCTCAGGAATGTTAAGCAAAACGTGAAGGCATGGGATTCTACCCATAGGGCATCCCGAAACGAGGAGGTCGCTGTGGCGACACTCCGGATAGGGCACGCCTGGTGGACGCATGGCCATCTTTTGCGCCGTGAGGAGGCTCCGATGTGCGAAACGTGTGACACTGCTTTGACAGTGGCGCACGTTTTGTTGAAGTGCTCCCAGTTTACCGAACAACGAAACCAGGCGGGTCTGTCACTTGACCTGTCGGTGGCCCTTGGTGACCATTCGACACTAATTGACAGAGTCGTCCTGTTCCTCAGTAATACAGGTTGTAACGTTTCAATATTTTATATTTAAGTTGCCCATGGGTTCAACAGTACAATTGACCCATGGAAACATTAGGGCAGTTGCTATTGATTTTCTATAAAAAAGTTGTTGTTATTGATTTTCAAAAAGTAGTAGTTGATATCGATTCTTCATAGAAGCTGTTTTTTTTATCAGAAGTTTGTGTCTGTTTACTTTCCATTAAATATATCAATACGAAATATTATGTTTTCATTTTCGGCATAACTCACTCCTGATTGATAATAAAAGGTTCTCAACAAGGTCTATTTGCCTTTATTTAAAAGTGCTAGTTTTTTTTTTTACATTCAATAATATTTTACAATAACTTTAATTTTTACAATTTTAAGCATGTACATTTTATTCATTTTTATAAACATTTTTCAATCCTCTTTATTAATATTTTACATTTAATAGATTTTAAGCTTATAATATTATTTTTACATATATTTTAAAATGTTAGTTTATTTCATTATTTAGTTTATGGCGTGAATAGCCCAAGAGGCTTATACGCCTTTAAAATTCTAATCCTACCTACCTATCTACCTACCTATCATTTAAAACACGATGAAATCGTTCAATCATCCCGTTACTCATGGGCCGATAACTGGTGGTGTTAACTTTTTGAATTTTTAACAGATCACAAACTTCTTTAAATACCGAGGATAAAAAATTACTGCCTTGATCGGTTATTAACTGTCGCGGGGTGCCGCGTAATTATATGTGTCGCGAAAACTTTGGCGACGGTGCTCGCTTTTTGGTCGGGTATCGGAATGGCCTCGGTATATCGTGTAAATGCGTCTTGAAATGTAAGTATGTATTTGTTGTTATTTTCGGTAGTGACTAACGGACCTACGATGTCCATTGCCGTACGTTCGAAAGGGATACTGGCGACAGGGAATGTTTAGAGGGGAGCTAATTTATGATGGGGTGACGTTTCTCGCTCGTAACAGGATCTACACCTTTCGCAATATGCTTTTATATCGCGTCCCATATGTTCCCAATAATACTTTTGTTTAATTTTGTACAAGGTTTTTGCGTAACCTTGGTGGCCTGAAAATGGTAAATCGTGATACGCGTGTAAGATTTTCCCAATTAGGGTCCCTGGTGCTACGACCTTATATCCACCGTCCTCTTTCCGAAATAGAACGTTATTTTCGTCCTTTTCGTATAAAGGGTTCACATCTAGATTGTCAATAATTGTGAGCAACTTCCTATCCTTTTGTTGTTCTACCGGTATATTATCTGTATCTAAGACGGGTTCGAACTCTAGAGACATATCTTGATGCAACAACACAATTGGAATTCGACTTAATGCGTCTGCATTCCCATTTTTTCTTCCCGGGCGATAAACAATTTCGAAGTCATACTCGGAGAGTAAAAGTGCCCACCGGCTTAAACGCGAACTAGGGTCTTTTAATTTTAATAACCACATTAACGACCGATGATCCGTAATTATTTTAAAACGCGCTTCACCCAAGTAGACTCGGTAATGCTTGATGCCCCAAATTACTGCCAGACATTCTTTTTCCGTTACGCTATAATTTATTTCGGCTCGTTTCAAATGGCGACTCGCGTAGGCTACCGGGTGGATGAAGTCCCCATGCTGCTGACTAAGAATAGCGCTAATACCTGTATTCGAGGCGTCTGTTTCCAAAATAAATGGGATTTTAAAATCGGGGTATCTCAAGACTGGTTTTCTGCAAAGTGACTCGCGTAATTTGTCAAAGGCTTTATGTGCCTCAGTGTCCCAAGAAAACTGCTTATTTTCTTTCTTAGTTAGTTCGGTTAAAGATTTGGACAAATATAAAAGCTTAGGTATAAATTTACGATAGAAACCGACTAGTCCTAAGAACGACCGAATGTCTTTCACCGATTTTGGGGTTGGATAATAATGGATTGTTTTTATTTTGCTTGGGCAAGGTTGGACTCCCTTAGTACTAATTACATGACCTAAATAGTTGGCTTCCGTGGTTAAAAATTTGCACTTGCTAGGTTTAAACTTCAAGTTTTCCGCACGCATGCGTTTAAATACTACTTCTAATTTGTTTAAATGGTCATCTACTTCTTTGGAACTAAATATAATTACGTCGTCTAAATATGCGCATACTTAGTCGTTGGTGAGGCCCGAAAGTACTATATACATTAATCTCTGCCAGCTGCTTGGACTATTTGCCAGCCCGAATGGCATTCTTACGCATTCATAGTGGCCATCGAGGGTCGAGAAAGCCGTCTTTTCTCGATCTCGCTCATCCACTAACACTTGCCAATATCCGCTCGCGAGGTCAAGGGTTGTGAAAAGTGTTGCGTCGCCTAATTAGTCTACGGTTTCGTGCAGGTTTGGTAAAGGGAAAAAATCTCGTTTGGTGATAGAATTTAATGCACGGTAGTCAATGCAGACTCTGATTTTGTTTTCGTTCTCTCCGCCCTTTTTCGCTACCATTACGACCGGCGCCGACCAAGGACTATTTGATGGCGTGATTACGCCCTCGGCTAACATAGATTTTATTTGTTCATTTAAAATGGCGCGTTGGTGAAACGGTACGCGGTATGGTGCTTTTGCAATGGGGGGTACTTCTTCAGTGATAATCCTATGTTGAAGTACTTTGGTGTAACTACTGCCTTCGATTAAAAATATATCTTTGTAATTATTTAATAACGTTTCTAACTTATGTTTGTTGGGTTCCCCTAAATGCTCTACTTGAAAATGATCCAACACGGACATTCTATCTACCTTTTTTGCATCTCTATTATTATGCAAATCTACCGTATTTATATTTAACTGCTCTATTTTTTGTACCTCTGTGGGGTAACCAACAATTGTTCTACTTTTCAGAGAAATTGCTTGTTCGGAAACATTTATGATCCTAACTGGTATGAATGGTCGAGCCTTAACAACTACTCTCGCTACAATTAAACTATCAAAATGTCGCCTTCGGAGTTCCGGAAACTCTGACTTGCGAGGAGAACACATTCACTTCTAGCGGGAATTTCGACGTTTTCACCTAAACGAACTGCAGAGTGGTCATCCCTACTATTCTGGGGTTTTACGCGTGCATCCTTGTTATTGGTGTTCTGTGGTAACTTGACTTTATCCGTGACTTTATTATCACTACGATTAAATGAGGGAGATTCTACGCATTCTAGACTACATTCTGTTCCATTAGCTATCAAATTATCATCTCAAGAAGTTGCCGCATATTTCTGAAAGCTACTTTCTACTATTAACGAATCACTTGATTGTTCGGTTCCTACTTTGAACACACGTGTTTTATAAGTTTCGGTATTTATTAGCAGACTACATATACTGCCTAATTTCAAATGATTATTCTTAAAATCTATTATCGCGTCGTGTTTGTTTAGAAAATCTGCCCTAATCGGTACCTCATCGGTGCATACAATGCACTCGATTTGGTATATCTTATTATTTAAAATAAAATTGCATATCGTACTTCCTAATATAGCTATTTCTTGACCTGATATGCCTGATATGGTGACATTATCCAAAGGGTTTATCTTATGCCCGCGAACCACGTGTTCTTTTACAATTGTTATGGAATCGCCCGTATCTACGATCATATGTGTCGGTGTGCCATTGAGGTATATTTCTACTAGATGGTTACACGGAGAATTATTTTTTGCTACTGACGTGAAGAAATGTTTGCTTAGTGTTAAATTATTATCTTTATTTACATCTTCGTGATCGGGTCGTGGCGTATTATTAGAGCGACTACCGGGGCATGTGGTGGTCGCGCGATTTAGTTTAAATTAACTCTACAGTCTTTAGCTATATGGCCCGTGCGTCGACAATTAAAACAAAGAGTAGATTGCATTAATCTACAGTCGCGTGAAATGTGACCCGGTTTTCCACATCGATAACACACGTTGGCTAATTCAGGGGGTGCATGACGCGGTATCATCCGGTTGTATCGGTTGGGTTCTACTAAGGGTTTATGACCGTTCTTTTCTCCAAAATTTCGCTGTTGAGTGTTGTGACCTGAATACGAAGGTCTTGGATTTTCGGAAATTTGTGTATTGACTCTATTGTGTTTAGAGTATGGGTTGTTTGGCCTTGCCGAGCTTTCTCGTTGATGGCTTTGCCCGTTGTCTCTATTCATATAACTTTGGTTCTGGGTCCAATGTATTTTTAAACCGGCCAAATCTATTTCGGAATTTAGTTCCTCTTGTTCTGCGATTTCTACTAATTTTTCGAACGTCGGAGAATTTTCTAATGCCGGGATTCTACTTAACACTGTTCGACGGATGTTTCTATGCATCCCGTTTTTAAACTGGTTGACTAATTCTGAGTTTAAAACTTTTACTTGGAATACTCTTTCCGCTGCCTCCGTGCTAAATTGAATTATCCCGTCGGATGCTACTTTTAATCGGGTGGCGTAGTCGCTTACATTCTAGTTTGGATTTTGCAAGCATTGGGCGAATTTTGCTATAGCTTGACTCGTAATAACCTGCAGCTCTGGTTCTGTATCTATAAATCTACTAGCAAAACCCGTTAATTTTACTTTAGCTATTGCAATTTTCTGTTCTTCCGTCCAATTACATGCTACTGCGTATTGTTCGATTTTTTTTAAAAATTCGCGAATATTCTCGTTTTGTAGTCCCGAAAAGCAAGGGCTAGACTCTATCGACGTCATAATTATTGGTGGTGCCATTGTGGCTCGTTCAGTTTCTGATTGTGCCAATATGTTATTGTTATTCATTTAAGTAAAAAGTACCGATAGGTGCATGTTACACGTGGTTAATCGTAATTCCGAACATTAACACGGCACACTAGTAATTTTTTTATTGTTTTACTATCCTCGGACTATGGCTCTAATCGATTCAAGCCTTTACACATGGGCTACTTCAATTATTAATTTACTATTAAATAACTACACCGGAATAAATCTCTTTAATAAATCCCACCACCGGCTACCATTGTAAAACTCTTCCCCCGGTAGGGAGTGCTCTTTTTGTTTAAATTGCTGCCACCACCACGTGAGATGCACGTGGACAAAGCGCGGGGTTCTTGTCCTGAGGGTTCGGTTAAGTTACGGTAATTTGAAATTAAGGTTCCCGCGTATTTTGATTACAGATGTTATATTCGAAATGATAAACGCATATAGGGAATACAAAATAAACGAATATAGTAAATATAAAATAAATGATTAAAGTAAATATAAAATAAATGATTAAAGTAAATATAAAATAAATGATTAAAGAAAATATAAAATAAATGATTAAAGTAAATATAAAATAAATGAATATAGTAAATATAAAATACTTACTCGCTAATCAACTTCTGACTGCCCACCCTAAGCTGTCTAGTCTCGCGCCTACGAGGACCAGGGAACTACTGCCCAGCAAATCTCTTAAAACCGCCCTCGACCCAAAAATCACTGCTCTCTCTCTAGGGCGAAGGGGCGACAACTTAGTGAGGGTATGTCCGGCAGTTAGATACTTATCCTAATAAACTTAAGGGGGAAATACAAGTTAAATAAATTTTTTATTGATTTTCTTTTTATTACATAAATTAATTGCCTATACATTTAAGATTTATCCTGCAAAATATCTAGGCGATCAGAAATGTAGTTACCGAAATATAACCATTTTTACTTTCTTATACGCAGTACAAGTAATCATGAAAAATTTCGCTCTCGAGATTTTAACGGAAATATACGTTTTGACCTTCAATGTATTGATTCCGACTATTTTTGGAATGACATCCGTCTGTGTGTATCTGTGTGTGTGTGTGTGTGTGTGTGTGTGTGTATGTGTGTGTGTGTGTCTGTTTGTCTGTATGCGTGCGTGTGTTTAAGCGTTCTACAGCCTATACGGTTGAAGGTAAAATTATGTAACTTCAAACTTAAGATTTGTATATTTCTGGAGAGAAAACAATATTACTCAAAAATGGTTGCACTTACAGAAAAGTTGATGAAATTCAAATTATAGATATAAGCATTTTGAATAACCTTTATTTGAAACTTTTTTCAAATAAGGTACCGGAAACAAAAATGACTTTTAAAATTGATTCTTATTTTAATTATTTTCACATAAATCGTATCAACTATGCCTGTCAATTGTTGAAAATTACTGAAAATCATAAAAACTTAAATAATTTGAAGTATGACATTTAATTTTTATTCTAAGAAATATAATTATTGAAAAAGGGTGCCAAACCTTAGTAAATTATTATTAATTAGAAAAATAAAAAAAATGTTATCATGGACGGTCTGCAGTGCGATATTGGCTAGAATACGCACATCTTCAGCACTAAATCCGACGAGGACCGCTACACTCGCCAGGAGCACCGATCGTGGAGTTGCAGCAAAGAGGCCAGAACTGCTAGAAAACAGGCTCAGGCTGAACTCAACGATTTCTATGCGCAAGAGGAAGGAACCTTGTATGAACTCGGAATCGCCGATTGACTTAAAACAACCGAAGGTTTCCAAAAATTACACTTTAACCTAACATAAACTTTAAACTCGTTTTTCTCGAAACGGTATTTTTCAAATTGGCGGGAAAAATAACTCAAAAAGTTTTCATTTAAATGACTTGTTACTTAGCGCGATTGAAAGGTCATTAAATTTTATTCTATATGAACCACTAAAATCATGAAAAAATAAGCTTTAAATACTATTTAGGGGTGCTTAAATCCGAAAAAAAAAGATGAAAAGTTCATCTTTTTTCAGATTAAGTTTTTTTTATGAAATATCGGTTATTTTTTTTCTAGTTTCGGAGGTTCATATAGAACAAAATACATCTGAGAATAAGGTTTATCTAATAAAAGCAAAACATATTTATGTTTCGGGTCCCCAGAGTTCCCGCCAGTTGGGTCCGCAAGCCTAACGCGACCTCCTTTCGGCGTAGCGTCAAGGTCACACAGGGGTCGGGCATATTTGAAACAAATCGTGAGTGAAGCTGAATGTTTATTTAATGCAATAAAAGAAACCAGAAAAGTGTATGTTGTTTCATATTCCCAAAAGTTTTCAGCTGGTTACTTGTATTTCCCCCCTTAACTAAATTGTATGCATGGGGCGGTAAGTGTTACACAATAGATATTAAATCCCAAATTATTTGAGTCTATTTTGTTACTCTATTGAATAACAATTTTTTATACTTGCAACGTATAAGTAAGCCCAGTGCAATATTTGAATATATGTTAATTTCTTTGCAACTATTTTTGGATCTATACATTATTTAATCAAGGATAATGTTGCTTCCTAAATGAGCTTTTTATTGTTGTACGTTGTGGAACTTTTATAATATACCAAAACTGTCTAAAAAGTGTTCATGCGTCCATGTTTCAAACTAATTTAGGCAAGTCGTGTCAAGTTATATGTGCTCAGATTAATATATATTAGTTCAAAAATGTATATGGGCGAACGACTTAGTTTGATCAAGTATTCCGACCACAATTGTTTATATTTCTATTGTTATGTTTACTTAACGACAAAATCTGTTTATAAAAAAGAATAAACCAATCATACTGAAAACTGTCACGACAAAAATTATTCTCCGTCGCTTTATTTTATAAATAAAGATTAAAATGAATCAAATACCTGAGTCAATATTTGCTTAAATTACTGACTCCAGACACACGGGTGGATTTAAATGTATATAATATACATATTTATAGTGAAATTTTTACATTGGTAAGAGTTCGTCGTGGAAGGAATTTCATCATCTTCATCAATAGTACATTCTGGCTGTCTGATTCTGCATTTTGGTTTGCTCCAATCGAAGCAGTTTTCTGGAACCATTGCAGTTTCGAAAAAAATTAATTCAATCAGGTAATCATTCGACTCTCAATACATCATTAAAATGCGCGATTTAATACTCCATCTTCCAATTAAAAACTGCTACAATTTACTCTAATCCGATTTTATATCATGGATCACCTTTTTTACTTTCTTATACGCAGTATAAGTAATTATTGTAATCAAAAATGTCGATCTCGAGATTTTAACGGTAATATATGTTTTGATATTCCCTTAATCGATTCTGACTATTTTTGAAATGACGTCCGTCTGTGTGTGTGTGTGAGCGCTCTACGGCCTAGCCGGTTGAAGGTAAAATTATGAAACTTCAAACTTAAAATTTGTATATGCCTGGGCAGAAAATCTCCTTTTTTGAAAACATTATTCAAAACCGGAAGTGCATGTTTACTCTAGTAATTTCTTGCGGTTTCTGCAATTACTCAAAAATGGTTGCACTTACAGAAAAATTACTAGAATAAACATTATAGATATTAGCATTTTATACAACCTTTATTTGAAATTATTTTTCAAAAAAAGTTCGTATCAAATATGCCTGTCAACTGTTTAATAGAAAAACAAACAATTAAAAAATTTGGAATTTGACATTCAATATTTAAACTAAGAAATAATTTAGTGAAAAATGGTTCCAAAGGTTAGTAAAATATAATAAATTAGAGAAATAGTTTAAATATGATCTAACCAAAATGCGTATCAGAAAGTTCAGTGCATGACACTGCAGATGTTTTTAACAGTAGCGCTTATAAAAAGACCTTTTCATTTTATATTGGAGACAGGAAAACAGCACAATTATTATGATCAATGAAACTATTACTTACGACTACTTTATTTTAAAGGACTTTTTCTTTCAGAAACTACCGCTCGATACACAGATAATCTGCAACTCTTCTTTTTCGCAATCATCAATCGCAATTTATCCTGTTGAAACTAATGTCTCCAATTTCAAGAAAGAAATATAGCGTCTTTAAAAAGAAAGTAATAGGAATCTCCGACCAAAAGACCAGCAACACATGCTGCACTAAACCAGAAAAACAGTCAAGAAATCGCACTGATTCTGGATAATGTTGGTGTCTTAAGAATTTGAGATACAATTAAAAATTGTATCCCACCATGAATGTCATCAAAGGATTCAACAAACGTGTCATCTAGCGTTAACTGCCTGATTTCTTTGTCAACATTAGCCGTTATTCCTAATTGCCGTAACACAAATTTTCTATAATTGACATACAATTTGGTCATCGACATCTTGATACTGGTGCAGAGGTGAGCAAAATTAACTTGCCTTGTCTCTTTAAAGAAAATATAAACAATTCTTAACACTGCAAGTAGCAAACATGATAAGGTAAAAAATCATTTAATCTCGATTTCGGTTTGTGTAAAATTGGAATTTATTATTGCTGATGTAAAATGCTCAAAATTAAGTGTAATGTTTCTTAAACATCATAACTAGTTAGTTGATGTTTCATGAAATATTATACATATCAACTAATGTTAACGGAGTAAACGTTCCAACGAAAATATCACTGATTTCTAAACATTAAAAAAATGTGCCGTATTTTGCTCTGAACTTTTCTTATAGGACAGAATTGCTCCAGATGAAATAGAAAGGATAACAAAATACATAATTAAAAAAATTCAATAACATTTAATTAGCAATTAGTATATATTATGAGCAGCCATTTTTTAGTTTTCAAATAAATGTAATACAAATGCCTATTTCCATCAAATGAGTGGTAGCAAATCTTTTACATCCAGTCATATCTTGTAAATCTTACAAATATCTTTTGTTTCATTCAAATTCATTAAGTTCTCATACACACTCTTCTATGCTTCTAATCATGTATCTACTTATTCCGAGAACAACACCGCATTTTCACCATTTTGTCTACGTACATTTCTTTCTTTCATTCTATATTCTTTCTACATGAGCATACCATTTCATTTGGCTTTCATCAATTCTACCTACATTTTTTTACAATATCACACGGTTCATACATCCATGTATTCCATTTCCTGTCTTTACTATATGTACCACAAATTACTCTTCAAATTTTTACAGTAGTAAAATATACTTTCTGTCTGGTTTGCCAAATTCAACATGCACTAGTATACATCAACGATGGCACAAACAGATCATTGATTTACATGCATAGGTTTTCATCTTTAGAAACATTATAACCTCTCAAACATTCCTAAAATTTAATGATCGGGAGACTCTTCTCTCAATCTCGCTATCATACATTCCATCGCTAGAGATTAGACAAAATATAATGTTTAACTTGCTCTAGTCACTGTTTACCGTAATATTATAAATGAATTATAAACGTCATTTGCAAACAATAATCTTAAATCTCTCATACCATCCAGAGTTGCACCATCACTCTTACATAATTACCCAGCTTAATTATACTTCCATTTGTCAATTATACAACCAGAGCGCCTTGTTTCGCATCAATTTCAAGATCGAATCATTCGCTTATTATACCATCAACTTTTACAGTCTCCCTTATTACTAGCATATAATACTTGGCATTAAACAAAAATATAATACCAAATTTTTTCAATATGCACTTGGAACTCGCACTAGTACCTTTTTTTTTAGAGCGAGAAAGTCACAAAATAACTTTTAATAGCAAGCGACTTTTCAAACAATCAAAACAGTTTATATACTCATTTCCAGGCAAGATGCCACCTTCCATATCATGTAATTTCATAACTCACTTTCCCAATTATAATACTTCCATACAAGTTGCTTACAACACAACAACCTAATCGCTTTGTAGTAATTACTATCACTCGAACTAACATTCCCTTAAATAAGGGGAGCAAGCACAGCACGTTTCCAATCGTTCGAAATTAAGCCATTTTTCAAGGAAAAGTTGAATATTTTCAATCAATCGAACAAACTTATACTCCCAAATTAACATTTCCACAGTAATCATAAACCCCTACAACCTTTCCACATTTTCATTCTAAACAGTGATGCATATACATCTTCACGAATTACCCATACATTAGCTGCCGTTTCAACAATATCTGACGCACTATTAGATTCACTTGATCCGCAATAGAAACATTTAAAATATTAATATATCAGATGTCTCGTTTTTACATCTACTTTATTCGTAATTACACACATACATACATAGCATCATGTCTATTCCTATCAATGGAGTGACAGAAAACACATCTTGACGATATTTCGCCATTCAACTTTATCCTTACAAACTTCTTTCGCTTAATTCAAACCCATTAAATTCTTTATGCACGCTCTTGTATTCCGCTTGCTACAACTTTTCTTTCATGAAATTAATCCTCAACCATATTTATCCATGTATTCCAAAGACGGCCTCGCATTCTCACTCGATTTATCCCACCCACATAAATCCTTTTTGTTTATCATTCACTCGACATTCTTTCAATATGGCCATTATATCTCATTTAACTCTCATCTATTCTACGTACGACCATTTTTTTATAATATCCGACATGCTCATACATCCACGTATTCCGCTTTCTGTTTCTCCTAGATACACCACAAATACCTCTCAAAAATTTTATTTCCACAGCAGTCACATGCTTTTTATGTTTGGTTTGCCAAACCCAACATTCACTACCATACATCAACTATGGCACAAGTACACCATTGTTAAAATCTCTTAAAATTGCTGTCTTAAATCTTCAGATCATATTTACATCATATTTGTAATTTAACTAACGATGACAAATAATATGCATATTTGTCACTACCTTGTGTACACTGTGAACTTGTAGCTTCTACTCGAATCATACATTCGGTCTCCATTAATCTTTTATACCAATCTAGTGCTAAATTCATTCGTGAAATCACAAAATAATTATTAATCGTTTTTAACTTTTGTCTCATTCATGTACCGTGTATCATAATCTGTAAACTTTCGTTATAAATTATCAAATCAATCACATTTCTCTAGTTTAGGGATACATTCCTTCAATATATGTGATTTCTAAACATAAATCTAATTCCAAAATCTTACTTTCACTGAATAACAATCTTTATTCTCTGAGCCAGGGTATTTTTGAAAATACATTATATTACGAATACAGGATTTCATTCCTTCACTGACAAGATCTGCGTCACCTTGCCGAGCATGCTCATTATCACTTACACCAGACCATAAACTGAATACACCATTTACCACCTTACAACTACATTCTTCTTAGTTTCACCCACAGTCAAAACATCCAACCCAGATCTGTTCATAACGTGCAAAAGTTCATTTTCTTTACCGTTTGTGCCTCTAAATTCCAAGTCGGAAACTTTATATTGGTTCACAGATATAATAAAACATTAAATTTAGTAGAGAGTAAAATATACAATTCTTCACGTGAAGAAAACTGTTTTATACATACTTTTTTTAACATTCACATGTATCCATGTTACAAAAGTATTCTGGTAATAATTATGTAGCTGGCTACGCTTTTCGTGTAATTTGACATTTTGTCTTGCTTTTTTACTCTATCTCACATATCACAACATTTATATTATTATTATTGTCATTAAAGAAAATGATTTAGATCGGTAAGAAGAACAGCCAGGGCAGCTTAATAGATAAGTCCCCATCAGAGATATTAATATTTCCACAACTTTAGTTTCATTTTTGTTTCAAATTAGTGATCGAAATTAACAATTCGCTCTCTGGCGGTAAAAATAATGTACTACAAAAATTGGTCATTTTTTTCGATATTCTTTTGACATCGGAGAATCTCATTTGAGTCGCACCTATTATACGTAAATTTTTTACAATATCCCACTGCTCATACACCTACGTATTCCGCTTTCTATCTCTCCTAGATATACCACAAATACCTCTCAAAAATTTCTATCTATAGCAGTCACACGCTTTTTATGCTTGGTTTGCCAAACCCAGCATTCACTACCATATATCAACGATGGCACAAGTACGCCATTGTACACGCATAATCTTGCATCCTTAGAAATATTAAAATTTCTCGCAATCATTCCTAACGCACCTAAAATTTTACAGTGAGCAGACACTCTTCTCTCGATCTCAATCAGAGAATAAGCAACCCAAACAAACAAACTCTTGAACTTGCTCTAATATTCCCCTGGTCAACCACTGTGCCCGATGAAAGAGAAAATTCGCCACTAATCTATCTTGTAAATGTGTTACTAATATGCGTGTTCAATTCACGCCGGGGTTACCAATTTTAACCGTTGGGTTATTCTTCCAAAAGTTAATTATAAACAAAAATGTTGAGACAAATCTATTATAACCCAAAATGCGAGAAATATTTTTGACTCTATCTTTTTTTACATGTAACCATGTAACATATTATTCCTGTTGGTAAATATAAAGGCGGCAACCATTAACCGGCTACACATTCTTAGATATGGTAAAGTTTCTCGCAAACATTCCTAAAGCCCCTAAAATCTTATGACCAGCAGACAGTTTTCTTCCAATCCCGCAATCATACTTTCCATCGCTAGAGAATAAATACCGTAAATAAACAAACTGTTTGACTTTTTCTAGTCGAAGTCCAGCTACTAGTATATTACACACTACCCTGCAATCGTACATTTCTAATACATCATTCTACTCATTTGGTCTACTGATTCACCAAAAAACCATATCATCAGCATTAGGTAATGCAAACAGTCATATCATTATTTTTGCCATATACTGCTCGGGAGAAATAATACATCTATATATCTTATATATTAAACAGCCAGGGCGAAATTACGTAACCTTGTTTCACACCTATATATTGAATCAATCTACCATAAACTAAAGTTACCTTACTTCCAGCATACAACACTTTTATAGCATTTAACAAAGATCAATTCACATTATGCACCATAAACTCTCTCGTACTTTTTACATCTTGAACGGTATAAAATTACCAGGTACCTTTTCATATCATACAATTTCATTTACGATATACTCCTCACTTTCTCAATTATAAAACTTCCATATAACTTGCTTACAACACTCAAACTAGTGGAATTGTTGTTACTGCAA
This sequence comes from Nebria salina, assembly GCA_944039245.1. Classification (NCBI taxonomy): domain Eukaryota; kingdom Metazoa; phylum Arthropoda; class Insecta; order Coleoptera; family Carabidae; genus Nebria; species Nebria salina. The sequence goes on from OX063271.1 coordinate 5,934,826, forward strand.
CCACTCGAACTATCTTTCATTTGTGAAGAACAATTACAGCCATTCTTCAAACAAAAGTTAAACATCATTAAAAAACTTCTCTCAAATCTTAACATTTCCACAGTTATATACTTAATCTACCTCTGCAACTGCCCACATTACATTCTTAACAGTGACGCATATACATTTTCACTAATTGCTAGTCACCACTTATAACTGGGAATAAAATTTGAAATTTATGCTAAAAATACAAATCTTTATTTATTTTTAACATTTGTATGTATCCATGTTAGAACAGTATTGTTGCTAATAAAAATAATGTAGCTGGCTAGAACAAGTCGACTTACCATTTATACCAGCAGCTTTATCACATTTCATTCGTAATAATGACTCATATATCTTCATTTATATTGCATTCATCAACTGTCGTTTCAATAACATTTTACGCATTACTAAATCTACTTGATTCACCCTGTAAACTTTTAAAATATTCAAATCTCGTTCTTACTTTATTTATTAAATATAACTTTTCATGCCTCAATAACAATATTTTTATAACTGGTACATGTTTTTTAAACTTAATTTTTGCAAATTTGGATATATTTCCTTTTATGTATAACTATTTTTATTGTGACCACAGTTATTTCGGAAATATTGCACAAATGAGAAAATATGAATATTACCTTTTCAATTAGGTTCTTATACTTCTGGTTTTTGCTGCAAAACTATGAGAGTAGTTCGATTTAGGGATACTCAAAACGTGCATTTACATTAAAATCTAGAGTTTTCATAATTACTATACAAACTTAATACTTCGTATAAGAAAGTAATGAATAAACTAAATAAAAATCAGATTATATTAAATCTAGCACATATCTAGAGCGGTCTGGGGGCAGTTAATTTGAATCTAGAGTTCTTGGAGCAAAATAAGAATCAAAACAACAGCTTATCACCCATATTGCAAGGGGCTTCATTGAACGTTTTTAAGACTGCTTTTTTTAAAACTTAAATCAGTTGAATCAGATTCAGATATTCCTATTTGTTTAAAGAACTGCAACCGAACCAAAAAATAAAATCCATTTCACCTAAACCGCATTCGAAAAATGTTTTTATACCCCCAATCCAATATAAATCTTCACACATATTTCGGAAGGAATGATGCGCCAAAAGCCTTCCATACTATAAGTTCCCTCTGCGCCAGGAATTACATTCAACGAGAATGTATGTTGTATTTATTGTTATTATAAAAAAACAAACATTTCAATGTAATACACACTTGTTAGATAGATAATGATTTTTTTTAATTCATGTATATATTTTGCAATATGGAACTACAGCGAAACTTCCTTAACTGTAATCTCAAGGAACCGGAAAATCAATTTGAATTTGATAATCTTCGAGACACATTAATGGTCGTGATAAAAATTCGAAGTAGAGAATAATTATAGAAAAACGAGTTAGGAAAGTTCCGCTGAACTTTCATAAAATTTTTCAAATTTCCTAATTCATATTTATTTGATTGTTTACTAACTTCATATATTTGACAATTATTATACAAAGATTAATATTTTTAATTGTTATTTAATTAACGACAAATGGTTAAATATAATGATGAAAATTATTTTTATTAAAAGTTTTGAAGATAAAAATTTATCTGTCACTTTATTTGATATTAAAATTAATTAATACCAGAGACAATATTTTTTTGTGTGCAAATATTATAGCGCGCACCTGGAGATACATAAAGCAAAAACAAAATATATATATATTTGGCCAGGAAAAAAATTCTTTTCCTGCAAGACAATGCAAGGGTGCACACATGTATAGTCTCCATGGCGAAATTTCATGAATTGGGCTATTAATTGCTCCCTCATCCACCCTATTCTCCGGATTTAGCCCCGAGTGACTATTTCTTGTTTCCAAACTTAAAGAAATGGCTCGGCGGAAAGAGATTTGACTCCAATGATGAAATCATCTCACAAACAAACACCTATTTTGAGGACCTCGACAAAACTTATTTTTGGAAGGGATAAAAAAATTGGAGAAACGTTGGACGAAGTGTATAGAGCTCAAAGGAGACTATGTAGAAAAATAAATTGATTTTTTCTCAAAAAACCTGTGTCTCTTTCAAAAAGTCACGGACTTATTGACCCGCCCTCGTATTATAATGTGTATAGTCACTCGAACTACTTTACCCTTTGTAAAGGTGAACAATCATAGCACACTGCCAATCATTTGGAACTACACAAATTTTCAAACAATAGTTAAGCATTTTTACTAACCAATCGAACACATGTGCACTCCCAAATCTTAACATTTCCACAGTTATAGGTACATACATATGTACCTACCATTTGTCACTAACACATCTTCTTCACTAATCAACAGCCGTAAACATCTGATGCATTACTACAATCATAACGTATAAACTTCTGAAACATTCACACCATCTCACTCTTACATCTGATTCATTCCAAATGAATTCACCACAATCATTCAATGTATAAATAATTTAATGAGTTTGAATGAAGCGAAAGAAGTGTGTATGGATAGAGTTGAATGGATGGCGTAAGATTATAAAGATGTGAAGAATATTATGTATGTATGTATGTATCTATTGTTACGAGCCTACGGGGTATGCCCGAATACAGGGACGAAATACGGGTTGCCTACACAACTAACCTAGGAAGATCTTCCATAACGGCCGAAACGTTTCGAGAAAGATATATGTACACGTACATACACACATACGCGGGTATTCGGCAGGAAAGTGACAATCCAGTGTTCGCGTGAATCACTAGTGTGCGAGTTTAATATGTGGCGAGTAGAGATATTACACACATTAGTGTGGAAATAAATCTTAGATATATTAATTAGTGTTATGTATGTATGTATGTATCTTTGATATTTAAATAACTCAGGTATGCTTTTTTAACATGTATGTATGTGTGAGTGTATGAGTGAGTGAGCACTTAAGACTTACATAAGAACTAGATGTGCACCTTCTATTTTTAAAAAGAATATTCAAAACAGAAATGTACCTATGTTTACTCTAGTCTTTTTTTATTTTATTGTTGAAATAACTCAAAAACGGTTGCACTTAGAGAAACATTATTTCAATAAAAGTGAAAGATTATAATATTTATTTTGCAAATATTTTTCAAAATGAGTACTGGTTACAAGAAAATGGCTATTGAAATTTAATCTTATTATATTTATTTTTACATAAATCGTATCATCTGCGCCTGTCAATTGTCCTACAAAAAAAAAACAAATAGACTCAAGTAATTTGGAATTTAACATTTAATAATTATTGTAAGCAATTTATTTAGTGAAAAAGTGTTTTAAAGGTTAGTAACATATTATATTATTATTATTAGTAAAATAATAAAAATATGATATTTTTATTTTGTTAATTGATCATCTGTTACTATTAACATCTGTGTAAATCCCGTTTGCCGTTTTCTACCTACCACTAATGATTTCCCATTTGATTATACATATTAACCGTTATGTCTGATTTTTTCTGATATTGCAATTATTTGAGATCAAAACATAATATAAATATATAAGTAATGTACATACATATGTACTACTTATTGATCGTTGTCAAGCGAAGAAAATTATTTGTAGATTGGTTGATTCTATCTTTTCAGTTTCAGTTAGATTCACAAAAAGAAAAACTTTAGAGAATTTGACTAATTGCAATTAGTTGTTTTTACATTAGCTAAAATATCTATAATATTAGTTAGAACAACTAAAGTTGAATAGATGAATTATCTAATGAAGAATATATGATATTTTTAGTTAAAAATATAGGTCGTTCAAATAAAACAATAGTTATTTGACCTAATACATTAGCTGTTTTCCCTAAAAAATTAGAGCAATTAAAACTTTAGTTGGCTATTCTACAAAATAGACCAATTATCTAATGTTCGTTTTTGCTGTGCAACTAAAAATATAGATGTTTTAACTACTTAAAATATATGTTTCTGAGAACAAATTAAAATGGACTTTCAGCTAATATATATAGTTGTTTTAAATACTGAAAATTTGATGATTCATCTATAGTTGTTGATGATTCGTCTATTTAAAATATATGGAACTGATAAAGATAATAATGGAATAGGAGAATATTATTGGGGGTTTTAACTAATGCAAATAGATAATATATCTAAAGAATTAGATCAATTTGAATACGTTGCTTGTTTAACTGCGTAGTTTAGTAATCTTCAACGGAATAATGTTGTGCAACATACATACATATGTATCATATTCGCGTTGTCTGTGCACCAAACATATTTTGAACATAATGAGTGAGGGTCAAGGCATTAGTGAGTGGGAACGACTTCTTATTCTATGGAAGTTAGATGCCCTGATACCTGATTTCAAAGGTAAGTTAAAGTTGATTTTGTGATAAAATATAACCTAAGAATGTTTGTCAAAATAAAGGATTCTGACACGTTTTTATATATTTATGTATGTATATAATTAATGAAACTAATCCATTTTAGGGTTTTGAAACACCATTAGCCACAAGAGAAGTAAATACAGTTCAAAGCTGGGTTGAGTCCCTTCCAATTTCTATTAGAAATCCGAACGAACCTCGTCAGATGCATTTGTAAGGTTTCGTTCCAGATGTTGTAAAAAAATTAATTGTTGTGCACATATAATTAAGTAAAACCACCATTTTTATAACAGTATATGTAACTATTATGTAATTTTTTATAATTTAAATAAAATTTTTTACTAAATTTATATGTTTTAGATTATTTTATGAACCAATATAATTAGATAATTCATATATTTATTTATATTGAAAACATCTAACATTATTAGTTGATTAATATATTCCAATAATTTAAAGTATCTAATAACATTAGACAATTTAAATATTTAAAAGGATTTTGTATCTATTTTAAATAGATAAATTTTCTGTTATTTTTAGTTTATTCATCTATACTAAATAGTTAATTTACGTACTGTTTTTGTTAAAATAACAAATCATCATTCGATAAACTAACTATTTCTATTTTATAATTTGACTAGTTAATTTAACAAAACGATTCATCAAAAATAATATGAATGTGGAAATAAAAATTACAAACCAATATCACTATCCAAATGAACGCGCAAAAAGTATTCGTACATGTAACAAATTGTTATAATATTTTCAATTTTACACATATAACCTATATATTTTTACTTTCTTATACGAAGTATAAGTAAGTATTGTAATCATGAAAAATTTCGATCTCGAGATTTTAACGGAAATATACGTTTTGACCTTCCCTGAATAGATTCCAACTATTTTTGGAATGACGTCTGGCTGTGTGTGTCTGTCTGTATGTGTGTGTGTGTGTGTGTGTGTGTATGTTCTCTACAGCCTAAACGGTTGAAGCAAAAATTATGAAACTTTAAACTTAAGATTTGCATATACCTGAGGTGTGCACCTCCTATTTTTGAAAAAAATAATCAAAGCGGAAGTGCCTGTTTACTCTAGTCATTTTTTGCAATTTCTGCAATTACTCAAAAATGGTTAAAGTGACAGAAAAATTGCATGAGCAAAAATTAAAGGTATTTTTATTTAGCACAACTTTTGTTTGAATATATTTTCCAAAAACAGTACTGTTTTCAAAATAAATTTCTGCTTATTATATATATTTTTACATAAATCGTATCATCTGCGCCTGTCAATTGTTTAACAAAATAGACTTAAATAATTTGAAGTTTGACATTTCATATTTATTTTAAGAAATATATTTACTGTAAAAGCGATCTAAAGATTACATCAAATATTATAAATTAGAAAAATAATGTAACTACGATATGGTTTAACCCATATGCATATAAGAAAGTTCGGTGCATGACACTGCAGATATTTTTGGATATCTATTGGCTCTAACAATAGTTTTTTATTTTATTATTATTTAATACCAAACAGACTCCTGTCTGTTTGGTATTAAATTTACCAATTACCTTAAAAATGATTGAAATGCTATCCCATTCTACATGGTGCTTAATTTTCAAATAGTTTTTATTAGAAATTAGCCGTTTTCTTATTTCTTTTTCATCTTAAGTCTATAAATGCTCATTTTTATTAATGCCTGATGATTCGGAAGGCATTTTCGATAGCTTGGTGTATTAAAAAGGATACACAATCTGGAGTACCAAGCGCTATGTTTTGGATCATTGTCTTGCATGAATATGACATTTCTCTTGGCTCCCATTTTCTCCATGCTAAGAATGCAATATTCTTTTAAGATGATGATGATGATGATGATATAGACTATATGATCCATAATTCCATCAAATGAGTGTAGTTTTCCAATACCAGTAACACTCATACATCCCCATACAAGTACATCTCCGCCACCGTGTTTTACTAACCGAAGTAAGCTTATTTTGTCAAATTCTGTTTGTGTTTTTCTCCCTAAGTCCGAACCAAAATTATTGTTTTTTTGAGTCATAAGGATATATAACTTTATTCTAGAGCTCGATTATCATTTTATGAAGTCTTTAACACACGTCAATCGCTTCTTTCAATTAACTTCGTAATCTAAATATTTTCTTCGAGCACATCGACCATGATACTCAGTATATCGTAGTACATTTCGGATATTACACTGACACAAATATATTTCAGTGGTAATTTACTGTTCTTCCGTAAATTTTGGTGCAATAATTTATGGAATTTCTTTAATTTTCCTTACAGTTTTTCGACGATCAAGGCAACTGACTCTGGTGACCGGGCCACTTCTGGCTTTATTTTTCGATGTTTTAGTTTCACGAAAGCTATTAATTCTATTTTACACTGTATAATGCGGTCTATGTATGATACTCGAAATCTTTCTCAATGAAATGCACTAATTATGCAATGAAATAACAAATTATCTTTCAGTTTAACTAGTTTCTTTGCTTTTACTTCTTATATTGCACAGATAATTGGTAAATGATATTGGTTTTTTGGAAAATTTCATATAATATGTTCGGGGAAGGTCCCATGTTATTGTTATTATTGCCATTCGGCGAAAGTCTATAAAATTACTAATGCTGAAACAAAAAAACTAACGTGTACGAATACTTTTTGCGCGTTAATTTGACGTGTGTCATCGGTTTTTATTTTTTATTTGCACTATAATTTAATTTTTGTTGATTAATTTATGTATAAATATTGAATGTGTTTATCCATGATACTCTACATATTTTTATATTTTACTTACCTTCAATTGTTTTCCTGTAAAAGTAGTTTCTTTGTGAACATTCTAACTGTACGAATACTTATTGCGCTCACTGTATGTAGGATGTGGTGGATCTTTCAATTACTTACTTGAGTAAAAATGTTATGTTTATTTAATTGATGGCAGTTCTTGTACTTTTCTACAAGAGTTCATCATCTCAAAATTATGAGTGGAATTCGGTAATCGTTAAAAACGGCGCTGAGACCGCATTGAACAAATTCTGTTGGCAAATAAGGTACTAAGGACAGTTTACAGTATCCTGAAAAGCTGGAGTGGCCTAAAGTCATTCCATTCCAAACAACTTAACCGATTACGATCAAGTGAAAATCTACCAACAAGCCAATCACAGCTCAATATTCAGATGATGTCACATTTGCTTACGATACGAGAGGTAACATACATACATACATACATACATACATACATACATATTTAGTTTTGTTTTGATATTCTTTATTATTTTATGTATATGTTCTACAAAGATAGGCAAATACCAGTACAAGTTTATTAAAAAAAAAACTATCTGCTCCTTTACTTCCAAATTTAGTAACGAATAATTCCGACAAATTTTAAATATAAAAATTCGATAAACACGAAAATCTAAACTAAAGAGCCTTTTAAAAACATAATGTAGTCATCATGAAACACTTCCTCGCCCCCCAAGGATACATTCTAACATATGTATTTATGTATGTATGTATGTATTTATGTGTGTATAGCAGTTTTTCAATATCTTTTTTCATAAATCTTAATTTTATTGTGAATTATATGTATATAAAATTGTACTACCTATGTATTATTTATTGGTTATTCTGCAAGTTATTAAAGTTCATACATTAAAACATTTGTATATGTATTTATTGTGAAAACGGAAGGAGAACGGAAGGCTTATTGTTGATAATTTGAGATAATATTACATTGTTATTCTATCAACATTTTATACATTCATCTTGAATTTACAGACATGCATGCAGAGAGAGAAAGAAAGAATATCGCAATTATTTACAATTACTGTTAATTATTCAAAAATATATTTATGGTATGATATGAATTTTCGAAATCTTTATTTAATTCATTTTATAACTTTATAAAACATACTTGGGTTAATTAAGAAGAAAATAGGCCAATTTTAAAGTAGGGCTTACGAATTATTCAATTGGTTTATCTTTTCTTTTTGAAAAATGGCGTAGTTCCGAATGATGAAGAGGGAAAGGTAGTTTGAGTGACTACAGGATCATTCGTTTGTTGAGTGAGGTGTAACATACATACATACATACATAAATTGCGTATGAAATTGCATGATATGCAAGGTAAGGTTCGAAATAAAAGAATGTGGGACAGTGTGTAATGGTAATGATAAATGGACATCAGGTTCTCAAACTTATTTCGCCCACCGCCCACTTTGAGAATAAAAAATGTTCTAGAGCCCCCCAAAATGTTTTAACTTACCATCTGTTGCACAACTGGAAAGCAGCTTTTGCAAATATTATTATTATTAAACGTGCCATATGACGAATAGGACGGATAGGAAAGATAGGATTTGGCCCATATCCTATTTTTCAATGAGAGCAATTAGAAGTATTGTTATGAACGAGTTTGTTAATACCAGGTACAAATTTACATAAAAACAACCTTAAGTCACAGTAACATGTAGCCGATTTCTCTTAATGCTATCAGAAATCGTTGAACAATCGACCATAATCCAGGGTTAATACAGTTGCGGGATTGAATTTCGCAATTCTGACTAAATAATCTGTCATTTAGTGATTTAGTCCTGATTCTACGTATTAACTGCTCTGATGTGAACGCCTGCATGTTCACTCGCAACCAAATGCTGGCGATGAATGACGCAATGTATGTATGTATGTATTTACATACAATACATACAGCAAGCACGTCTGAAACTTTATTTTTTAAGTACGCCATGTGACGCCCTATCATAGCCGCTCCGGCGACATCGGGAAGCAGCTGACATAATAATCAAAGGAATTTCCTTTTCCAGTGTTTAATTAAAAACCTCACGATGTATGTATGTACATATGACAACAATAATGCTTTATGCATTAGTTGGTGAACTGAATTGAAAATTGGCAAGTCTGCAGATGATTGCACAACACCATTGTGTTGCGATTCTTCAATGTTTTCAGCCATCTCATCAATTCGCCTTTGCTTGCACAGAACTATTGGTCAAAGGAATTTTTCGGAAAATATGTATGTACATATCTATGTATCATGTATGTATGAATAAGTAATATGCTGGTTTATGAAGCACAGCAGTTATTATTTTTTTTTAGTGCCGGTAAAATTAAATCTTCCCCAATAGTGTGTGGTTTTCCGGTTTTAGGAATTAGCAATGAGATATTTTACGAAGTTCGAAGTCCGTCATGTATGTACCTACTTCTTTTCCAGGTCTTGTAGCCTAGAAGGTTTCATCGCTTCATCGCATCATCACTTCATTTGAAAATGTTTTTCGACAAATAAGGCACATTGGCGAAGATGGATTTGTGGAATTTTCGATAAACCAGTATTCCGTGGGTGTAACAACCCAGCAACGCAATTATATTCCACTGTTGTTCTTTTATTGCTATCGACTGTTGCTGTTTTCTAGGTAGTGTGGGTTAAGATCCAGCGAGGTTGTACAAAATTGTACTAAAAGAATAAAAATGTAAAATAGAGTAAAAAAATAAAAAAAAAGGTACTGGTGAGAGTACCGGACGTGGTTCTCATCACACATGTACATGTGACTCTTTAAACTCAACATATTTATTATTATTTATACTGTGCGGCATATTATCAACAATCATAAAAGAAAGAAACCGTAAGCAAATAAGAAAACAAATTATTTTTAATTAGATTAGGAATTAAGTATTGCATATATGAATTGAGAAGTTGATGTAATGTAATGTAATGTATTATTTTTCAGGATTCTCAAAATATTATAGTGATGCGTAGTGCAATAACATTTCATAGCAAAAAAATGGCACAATTAGTGCTCCATTTGTGCTGTATATCAAAATATGGACTTTATCTAGGGCATAGTGTAAATTTGATAGCTAAACTTAAATGTGTTAATACGCGATGGGTGTCAACGCATGTCACGCGAAGATTAGGCCAGACACAAACAAATAGAACAGTAGCACCGGCAGCAGCAGCAGCAGCACCAGTGAAAGGCATACCTTACAAGCAACTTTCAATTGGTGTTCCGAAAGAAAAATGGGCTCACGAAAAAAGGGTCGCTATTACTCCGAGAGTAGCAGCCGCCTTTGTCAAAAAAGGCTTTACAGTAAATGTAGAAGCAAGCGCAGGCTTAGCTTCGAAATTTAGAGATGACGAATATACGAAAATTGGAGCCAACATAGGCAATACACAATCTGCATTTAATTCGGGTAAGTTACACTAACAACAACAACAACATCGAGATTCCCTTTTAACTCCTTAATGATTGCAGATATCGTGTTAAAAATTCGCCAACCGATGGACGATGAAGTAAATAATATTAAAGACAAAAGTACAATTCTATCATTCCTGTATCCAGCGCAGAATAAGGCATTAATCGATAACATGGCCAAGAAAAAGATTAATGCATTTGGTAAGAAAAACATCATACATCAACATTCTTTTTTTAGTCATCTATTGTTGTTGTGCTTATTTAACAAACATTTTTTTAAAGCCATGGATTGTATTCCTAGAATATCGCGTGCTCTAGTATTTGATGTTCTAAGTTCAATGGCAAACGTATCTGGTTACAGAGCTGTAATCGAAACAGCAAGCCACTTCCCCAGATTCTTCCCGGGTATGTAACATACATACATACATGGATAGGATGTATGTACGTACCTATATGCTTCATTTGACTAACTAATCACTAATTATCATCCATTAGGCCAAATAACAGCCGCTGGTAAAGTGCCCCCAGCCAAAATCCTTGTTGTAGGCGGTGGTGTCGCTGGGTTAGCAGCAATAGAACAAGAGAAAAATATGGGCGCGATTGTCAGGGCGTTCGATACTCGGTGAGCGGTTCAAGAACAAGTAGAATCTCTTGGGGCGGAATTCCTCACAATTAATATCAAATTATGACCCCGCCGGCGTAAGTGTTATTGATTTTATGATCAAATTTAATTAAACGGTACGCATTACAGGAAGAAGGTGGAACTTCTGCTGGGTATAGCAGAGAAATGTCTGCTGAGTTCATTGATGCTGAACATGCATTATTTAAGAAACAGTGTCGAGAAGTTGATCACGACTGCTCTTATTCCAGGCAAGAAAGCGCCATTGCTTATACTCAAAGTGAGACTAATTCCAAGTACAACAACAATCAATGTTCAATCAATGTTAAGGTGTTTCTTGAATTCTAGGACCACATAGCTCAAATGAAACCTGGTAGTGTAGTTGTTGATTTGGCCGCGGAAACTGGTGGCAATATTGAAACAACAAAACCTGGCAAAATTTACACCTTCAAGGATGTAATTCATGTAGGAATTACAGATTTTCCAAGTCTTCTGCCGACTCAGAGCTCAACGTTATACGCGAACAATATATCGAAATTTTTGTTCTCTATTATGGGTATGTATGCACATAATACATACCTATCTACGTTTCTCTTCTTACCGTTCTTTCTTTTATTTCTTGACACGAACATCCGAAATTCTAATCTCTAAAACGACCCAATAGGAGAAAAGGATCACTTCCATATCAACCTAAATGATGAAGTAGTCCGTGGTTGTTGTGTGCTACATGAAGGACAAATGATGTGGCCGCCACCAAAACCCAAAACTCCTGCCGGAACACCTCCAGTTGTTAAGCCGAAAGCCGTCGTCAAAGCGTTGGTTGCAGTCGATCCATACAAGACAACTCTCAATGATACATTAGCTCTCAGTGCTGGTATGTTAATACTTTTTACAGAAACTAAAACAACTAACAGAATGTGTGCGTGTGTGTGTATGTCAGGTATTGGCACATTATTGAGCTTTGGTATTATTTCACCAAACCCCACATTCACTGGTATGTTAACAACGTTGAGTTTGTCCGGAATCGTTGGGTATCATACCGTTTGGGGAGTATCTCCAGCTTTACATTCCCCACTTATGTCAGTAACTAATGCCATCTCAGGCATCACAGCAGTAGGAGGGCTAGTACTTATGGGCGGAGGGGTATTACCTACAAATCAAGTTGAGGTAATTTACCGATGATCATTGCTTGTGGCTAGTAGTGCAACTATAATTATTTTCAGACACTGGCTGCAGCGGCAGCCTTTATATCGTTCATAAACGTCTTTGGAGGGTTCGTAGTTACGAAGCGGATGCTAGATATATTCAAACGGTAAATAAAAAGAGATTCCAAGAGACACCAATCCATAAGATATACTACTAACTACTATTTATTTATCTATCTATCTATCTACTTAGACCGACAGATCCATCTGAGTATACAAAACTATATGGTATTCCAGCCGGCACATTTGTCGGCATATATGGTTTGGCAACATTACTTGGTAGTACAGAAATCCACCAAGCTGCTTATTTGGCAGCTGCATTATGTTGTGTTGGTGGCCTAGCCGGCTTGGCTTCACAAACCACCGCAAGAATGGGCAATAATTTGGGAATGGTAGAATGGTGTCTTTCTTTGATTTATTTTACCGAATCAGTAATAAATTTGATTTTAGATTGGCGTGGGAGGTGGTATCGTTGCTACCCTGGGACATCTTGGTCCTGATATGAGCGTTCTTACTCAAATGTTTGCATCTATGGGTCTTGGTGGCGCACTTGGTACAGTTATCGCCAAACGCATCCAGATCACGGATTTACCACAATTGGTTGCTGCTTTCCACAGTTTGGTTGGCTTGGCAGCTGCGCTAACATGTGTTGCAACCTATATAAATGAGTTTGCACATTTCGCGACTGATCCCGCCGCTACAGTAACCAAAACTGCCCTCTTCCTTGGAACTTTTATTGGCGGAGTTACATTCAGGTATGTTATTATTATTTATTTTTAATATAATTATCGATTTAAAATAAAAATGTTTTTCCGCGTGGTTCTTTGATTGCTTACGGCAAACTCCAGGGTCTGCTTAAATCAAATCCAGTACTGTTACCCGGACGAAATTATATAAACGGTGGAATGCTAACCGCAAATGTTCTGGCAATGGGAACTTTTTATTTAGTCCCAAGTATGACTGGAGGTCTCGCTTGTTTGGGAACTACAGCTGCACTATCCACAGCAATGGGAATAACACTTACAACCGCAATTGGAGGTGCTGATATGCCGGTGGTCATCACCGTTTTGAACAGTTATTCTGGCTGGGCGCTGTGTGCCGAAGGCTTTATGTTGAATAACAATTTAATGACTGTCATTGGAGCCCTGATTGGGTCAACGGGGCAATTTTGTCCTTTATCATGTGCAAAGTAATAGTTTTTTCGCTTCGACCTTATAATAATAATAATAATAATAATAATAATAATAATAATAATAATAATAATAATAATACTTGTTGTATCATGACTGATTGTATGAGTTTTGGTATAGGCTATGAATAGATCATTGGTCAACGTTATTTTGGGAGGGTATGGAACTGCAAGTACTGGTGGAGGTAAACCAATGGAAATTACAGGTGTACATACAGAAGTTGACGTTAATAAGGTCTTTGAAATGATTAAATCCTCGCAGAACATTATCATCACACCTGGTTATGGTTTATGCGTTGCTAAAGCTCAATACCCGTTAGCCGAAATGGTTAGCATTTTGAAGAAGAAAGAAAAGCATGTGCGCTTTGCTATTCATCCAGTGGCGGGTATGTACACACATATTTAATTAACATACAGTTTATTTATTACCAAATATTTGATTTTTTTTTTTGAAGGACGTATGCCTGGCCAGTTAAACGTACTGTTAGCTGAAGCTGGAGTTCCTTATGACGATGTCCTAGAAATGGACGAAATTAATGAAGATTTCAAAGACGACGATCTCGTTTTAGTAATTGGCGCGAATGATACAGTAAATAGTGCTGCCCAAGATGATCTGAACTCACCGATTGCTGGCATGCCTGTCTTGGAAGTTTGGAAATCTGCACAGGTCATCGTAATGAAACGATCCCTGGGTGTGGGTTATGCTGCTATCGATAATCCCATTTTCTACAAACCTAACACCTCCATGCTGCTGGGCGATGCTAAGAAAACATGTGATGCCTTACTCGCGAAGATTAAGGAACATTCATCAAATTAAGTATAACTGGCGAACATTTTTAAAACAATCAACCAGTGTTGTGTTTTTTATTTTAGTTTTATTAGTTTTATCATAAGTTTTTTCGCAACTAATACAAATTGATACGTCTCGTTGCACAAAGAGAGTGTTTTATTATTATTGTGTTAAAAAGGGTTACGATTTAGATTTAACTATTGCTAAAACTAATTACAACACCACATTTTAATGATATTATTAAAGTAAGTATAAATATTTGGCTAGGTTGTAGATAAAAATAAAAGAATTGAATAGTTGACATTTTTATTTTATATTTTTACAAAATCAAACCATGGTATGTACTAGGTACGACATTTCCATGTAATTTAGCATTTCACTCTCTCATTCTACTGCATAAAACAATATTTATATTATAACAGGTATTTGGAGACGAACATTATTTTAGGAAAAACTAAATTTAAAAATAAAGTTTGAGCTCATCAAGTGAATTTTTGTAAATTGTTATCTTAATGAGTAAATCAATTTGTTAGAAATGATTAATTTATGGTGTAATTTATGGTATAAATTGAACATATATGCAAATCAATCCACAAAATACATTAATAGTCAACCAAACCACCATTTACAGATAGACAATGTAAATGGGACTACGCGTGGCGCGTCAATATAGTTCGTTTTTTGTACCAAGAGTTGGTGCTAGGAGTGTCATCATGAAGTTTTGAATATACGTACAGTCACCGCCATAAACTTTGTTGTAGCAAATACAATCTTGAAGAGGCCGAATTGTCTTGTCTGAATCAATGAGAAGCGTGGAGTGTACGAAAGTCGGACGCTTGATTTTAGCAATGTCTCCACATTGCGTTTTAGAAATAATTTTGTTATTTTCGTAAACGAAATATGAAAAAACATGAAAAAAAACTGATTTGGGTACATTACATTACTATAATATTGCAATTTTACAAAATCGTATAAAACTGAATGTTTTTTTGCTATTGGTGCAAATTATAAAGCCAATATTCTTGCACACTATTACAGATGGCATAATTTTCAGCTTATTTCGTTTCATTCCGAGGTGAAACCCTAATTTGACTGGGCTAAATGTTCTTTGCTTTTGGTGCAAATAATAAAGACAATATTACAGATGGAATATTTATTTCTTTTATTTGAAATTATGAAATTAAGCCCGCGACATCCGCCATCTAATGCTGACCGATCTAAACGCTCGCGCTATCTACCTTACCGACGTTGTAATGTACTACCTTACCGATAGTTTATTAAGTATTGTTTTTGACAGTTTTGTTGTATGTTTTTGTGTGTGACTTTATTAAGGAACAAATATAGTTTTACTTAACGAAACTCAGGTGCTTCTGTAACAAACGCGCGTCTTATGAGAACGTGCACGCGTTTGGCTCCCTGTTAACTATATGCGTGTAGCGATGCTTCTTCTTATACTCACCTGGTGGTTGGTTTTTAGGTAAAGTCTTCTAATACACACTTTAAGGTCCAGACTGGGGTTAGCTCGTTAGAGATTTAAATTGGTTTAACAATAAATAACAATTTAATTCAAACAATAAAAATATAACAAATATGACAACGAAAATGGATTTACAAAAAATATACTGAATAAAGCTTACGTTACTTACTGACAAAATACTACTCGCTAATCGCAATCTGAACTGAGACCCTGATGTCCAGCGACATCGCCATTTTATACTCAGTCCGGACCTACATTCAACTGGCCGATATTGTAAACAAATCCCGGCCTAGCAACAATTCGCTGAATGCGTAAAGACAATTTTATGCAAGTGTTGCTAGTTATTACGTAGCTAGTTGCGCTTGCTAAACGCGAACTACCTAGCTCAGCAGAAACTGAACTAGGTTGATGCGCAACCAGCATGATTTGTTACACTTCTATTCACAATAACCTAACTGACTCACAGTTTCAATATCTTTACCTTCATTTTAACCGTGGATACAATGGAAAATATATTATACAAAGAAAAACAATAAAACGAAACATGTACCTACCTTAATACTAAGACGGTGAAATGCGACAATGCAATTTATACGTAATTAAAAAAATTATAAAAAAGATAATAATTGTTTATTTATATATGTAGTAGATATTTATAAAAATATATTACAATTTACAATATTTAGTGTATTATAAATTTTATAAAGCGAAAGTGCAGTCGTTGTTGCGAATCAACACGCAAAAAAATTTAATGAAAAATTTTGTGATGGTTTTGTTTCAACAATTCACCAGACAACTTATATTAATTTTAAATAAATTTGGATAAAGATCACCCGCTAAATAGGTACCTATACATGCAATTGTATACAAATGATACAATCCGTAAAAATTCACGAACTATTCAATATAAGATCAGATTTCTTATCGAAATAAAACGGAAACTGTCGAACATGTATGGTTTTAGCTTCAGGGGCATAGCGTTCGCCATCTCTAGTCCGACACTGGAATTTAAAGTCGCCCCCTCAGGTGCGGCAATGGTACTACAATATTAAGCGCTGTATAGCTTATGCATATACGTCTGTGTATACTTGTCTGTGACCAAACTAATAGATGTATTGCGGGCAACAAACATTATTTTAAATGATTTTGTTGTAACGTATTTTGTTTATACATATACTCACAAAATATTATATGTGTTTTATTAACAATTAACATAATTGCAGCTACGTTTCAATTGGTGCAGTCCTAAACTAATTTTAGAGGCACAATTAACACAGAAACTCAGCTTGGCTCAGTTGAACTCAAACAAAGAAAACCAAACTGAATTTTTGTGTAAATAGAATTATTGTTGTATTGGATGCACGGCGGTTTGCATTCAAAGAATGTATGCCGAACGGCACTTGGTTGCGCCCCCCACAGCCGCCGTACAAAGAATGACTGGTCCAACTATACAACGTGTGTGAATTTTGAAGATTTGTACGTAACATAAGTTATGAGATTTATTACTAGTGCTACACACTACAATATTTTATGTATAAAACATGCATGTTTATTTATGAAATCACAAAATATGTTCTACAAAAGTTTCAAACTAATTGGCATGAAATTATGTATATTCGCAAAATAATTTATGAGTTAGAGCCGTTTTACACGTAGTACATACGAAATTTATTGCGAAAATAATTATTTCCAACATTTTTGACAGTCCAAAATTTTCCGATAAATTTTCAAAGAAAAATTACTGTATTACACATATAGTACCTACTCTGAAAATTATTCCGAAAATG